>BSUD01000007.1:48806728-48829880 GCA_033239045.1 Fagopyrum esculentum | reverse complement strand
ATATATATATATATATATATATATATATATATATATATTTTAAATATACTTAAAGTAATCCTAATATTAATAAATCTCAACGAAAGTCGTTTGAATATAGATATTTTTAATAGTATATTTAGTTAATTTAAAAAAAATGTTACATAGATATATATGGTGAATGATTTGTAAACTAATCCTAATTAGATTTTATTTGTGTAGGATTGAGGTTTTTATGTGTAGAATTAGGGATTTATTTTAGAAATATTAATGGATATAAATGTATTGAAATATGGTTAATTAAATTATTAATTATGCTGGATTAATTTTATAGACATATTAGTTGTTTAATTATGCTTGATAAAATTTGTAATTAGATTTTATTGATCATATCAATAATATTGTATATATTAGTGGAGCTCATTTATGTCATAAGTCTAACTAAATATGAAATAGATGGACGACAACAACAATTTTTGGCATGCAGGGGAAAACATGGAAACATACACGAGATTATTCACAGATAATGAGTACGCACAATCTGTGATGGGATACGGAAATGTTCTGATGCATTCTAAAAATCCAACAATGGCACCTGGTCCCTCACATGCTAGTTCTAGTCATGTGGATGACGTTGATATTCACATTGATTTGAATGGTCTAGACAGTGACAATGAGATTCATGAAACAGAAGAAGATCGTCATATTGAGGATGGGCCCGCAGCGCCAGATTATGAAGAAGTTCGAGAAGCAGCACATCGTGTCAAAAGAGCTCAATCAATTAACCCAACTTGGAATGATGATGTCGAAGCAGAACCAGTTCAAACGAATCCATGGGAGGACCCTTATGCGTCAACTCACATATAAGATGCTGATGAATTTCAAAAAGGGCAATGTTTTAATTCAATTGGTGACTTAAAGAGACAGTTGGCAAATTATTCCCTAAGGAGAGGATATTCGTATACGATAGTCAGAGCAGATTCAAACTATTATACTGTACATTGTGCTAGAAAAGAAGAAACCAATTGCACATGGTTGGTTTCCGCACGTCGGGTTGATCAAGCGTTAGATTTATGGTTTGTGCACCGCTACAATGGGCCTCATATCCCCACATGTGTCTCGCATACGAGAGAACTTGACAACCACAATGCAACTTCTAGATTCATCTCTAATGAGGTAAAAAACATGGTTCGTCTAGATGTGACAATCAAACCGCGAGTTATCATAGAGGTGATGAATGTGAAATATCAAGTGGTTCCATCCTATAAGAAAGCATGGGATGCTAAACATAAAGCAATTGCAGATATCTACGGTGATTGGAAGGAGTCGTACGCTGATTTGCCTCGATATATGGCCGCTATACAACAATCAAACACAGGTACAATTGTCGAATGGGTTATGACGGAAACAGGTGATCAAAACGTCCAGATGTTTCAACGTGTGTTTTGGGCTTTTGGTCCTTCTATTGCTGGTTTCAAGCATTGTCGTCCTGTGATCTCAATCGATGGAACACACTTATATAGCAAGTATAAGCACGTCCTACTAGTTTCAATGGGTGTTGACGCAAACGAACAACTATTCTCCTTTACGTTTGCACTTGTTGAAGCGTAGAATACAGAAAGTTGGCCATGGTTTATCAGCTGCATACGCGAATATGTCACAGATAGAGATGGCTTGTTTGTGATTTCAGACAGATATGCGGGGATAACTAGGGAAATGACAGATCCGAGATGGAGTCCACCGATGACATATCATAGATTTTGTATCCGTCATCTGAAGTCAAATGTCCAAACTCGATATAAAGACGCACATCTGAAATTCCTTGTTGGTGTGACTGCATACACACGTGAACGTCGTCCATTTATTCGTGGGTTCGACCAAATAGGTGAAAAAGAATCGTGATTGTTGTGAATTTCTTCAAGAACTTGGACTCGAGAAATGGTCGCTACATCACGATGGAGGTTTACGATATGGATGCATGACGACAAACATGTCTGAGTGTTTTAATGGAGTAATGAAAGGTACTAGATGTCTTCCCGTCACTGGCATTGTGCAAGCAACGTTTACTCGTTTGAACAACTATTTTGTCTCACGACGTGGTAGAGCACTTCAACGTATTACAGATGGTCATCTCTTGTCTAAACACATAGAGGACAAGATCGAAAATTTTAAGGAGCTAGCAAGGACAGCAACACTGAGTCCATACAACATTCAACGCGGAATTTACCAAGTTGCTGTCCCTAGAGTAGATCGAGGTGGTCATCACAACTTCACTGTTTGTTTAGAAGAACGCGTATGTAGCTGTCTTACGTGGCAACTTTTGAAGATACCGTGCCCTCATGTACTTGCAATATGTTACTATCACAAGTGCAACTTTGATCAATTTGTTGACCCGTTTTCCACTGCACAATCATATGCGGCGACGTACAGTCCATACTTTCATCCCGTTATTGATAAGTCTGAATGGCCTGTAGTGCTTGAGCCATTGATAGTTCCGGATCCCGCGTGTCGGCGAGGTGCGGGAAGACCTCGTACTGGGCGAATCAGAAACGAAATGGATCAGAGTAACGATCGGAGAGTGAAGTGTGGACGTTGTGGTCAATTGGGTCATAACAAACGATCGTGCACTTCTCAAGTTGGACCATCAGGACAATAGTTTTTCCTCTCTAGAGTTGTTGTTTTAGTTATGAATTATTGTAAAAAGAACTTCTGAAGTTGTTGTTTTAGTTATGAATTATTGTTATTGGTTTTGTTTTAGTTATGGACTTTTGAAGTTGTTGTTTCAATTATGAATTATTGTTATTGTTATTGTTTTAGTAATGAATTATTGTTAATGTTATTGATATTGCTGTTATTGTCTTTGTTATTATTATTGCAGGCATTATTGTTATTATTGCTAGATGGATCCTGGACCCCACATGACAAATTTACTTAGCCGTCAAGATGATCATTGGAGTTCAGACGTGTGGACCCGTGAGGGTTATGTAAGAAAATCCTTAACACTCGATGAGAGAAAATACTTAAAGTCATATAATTTTATAAATGATATTTCTTGTTTATAAATTGCAGACGTTACAACCGATGACCTCTAGGATGCATCTTAGAAACATTGGTGCAAGTTTCTCACCTGACGAGAAAGTGGTAGACTACATAAAGTTGGCTGGTTTTTACGGTATATACCGTCTTGGTTCTACCTTCTTGCTGGATGCTGACCTCATCATAGCACTGGTTGAGAGATGGAGGTTTGAGACACATACCTTTCATCTGGCTGTTGGTGAGGCATCAATCACACTACAGAATGTCGCCGTTCTGTTGGGTCTTCGAGTGCATGGGCCTGCGGTGACTAGTACTGCACACTATGATTGGCCTACTATGGTGGAGTATCTTCTTGGAGAGCGCCCAAGCTCGGCAGATATTAGAGGATCATCACTGAAGTTCAGATAGTTACGAGAGTTCCTTGGGCGAGGTCTTACAAGGGATGCAGATGATGTTACTGTACGGTGTCATGCACAAGCGTACATATTGTTGCTCATGGGTGCAGTCATGTTTGCTGACACTACAGGAGGATCCATCCAGCTGTTGTATCTTCCTTTGTTGAATGACTTACAAAAAGCTAGTCAATATAGTTGGGGCAGCGCTACATTGGCTTTTCTGTATAGGCAATTGTGTAAAGTTGCCCACAAGAACAAACATGAGATCACCGGACCATTAATCTTGTTACAAGTAAATCATAAAATAAAGCAATTTTCAGTTATCTTCATTCTAATTTGTTGAAACTTATTACGTAGTTATGGTCGTGGGAGAGGAGTCCTATCGGGAGACCAGAATGTTTATTCTACCCGACTGACGCCACTAAAGCTGAGCGTAAGAATGCTGCTAGGAGACATAGAAGAAGAAGAGGTGCAGGTGCGGACTTACTCCCACCCCCGCTTGGTGATCACTTCATCCATGGAGTAGATGCATTGGCTATGAGGTATATATATTTTACGATTCAATTTTATATAAATATTTTATTTGATACGTTTTAAAATATTATGATTTGCTTCTTTATAGGTGGGTTGGATATGCATTCTCATATGACCATGCCCCTACAAATTTAGCATATTATCAAGATGCCCTAGATAGACAAAGGGCTGAAGAGGTTAGATTTTTTTATCTATAAAACAATAATTGATAATTTGACATCTTTCTAATGTCGCCTTATTTTTATTTTTTGTAGTTTGATTGGGAGCCATATACAGATGACATATTGGTTGCCCTTACGATAGTCGACACCTTTGGAGGAGCTCAGTTCCATTGATATGCTTCGACATTGTAGAGATTCATCGTCCTGAGCGTGTCCGTAGGCAATTCGGGGAAGTGCAACTCCCCCCTATTTCTTGTGAATATAACAAGGAGTTGCACAATACTGATAGGAGAGACCAATATCAAACAGACTGGGCCGATTTTCATTCACACTACATTGATTTGTGGGATGAGCGTGCCACAAAAATACCAAAAGTTGACAACCCGACTACAATAAGCCAATTTAGACCAATCAGCCTTTGCTCAACGATTTATAAAATCATTGCAAAAATTATCACAAATAGCATGGAACCGATAAAACTCATTCACCCTCTCCAAGGGGCATTTGTTACCAAAAGATCGATTCATGATAATTTTGTTATTGCACACGAAATTTTTCACATTTTTCGAAGCAAAAGTGGTAAAGAATGTTGGACGACCATTAAACTAGACATGGAAAAGGCTTAAGACCAAGTCAGTTGGGAATTTATCCTCCGCATCTTAGAAAATTTTGGTTTTAATAAAATATTTGTAGGATGGATTGTGGAATGCATCTCCACAGTCTCTTGCTCAGTGCTTCTCAATAATGGCCCAACTGAACAATTCTATCCCGGGAAAGGGCTTAGATAAGGAGACCCCTTATCACCCTACCTCTATATGTTGGTAGCTGAAATTCTGACACAAAGGCTCCAAAGTGACTGCAATAACTACGATAACCTGATTGGATTTCCCGTTTGCACGAATGCTACTCCAATCTCCTTTTTGGCCTTTGCAAATAACATAATCATCTTTACAAAAGAAAACTCGAACACTTGTCGCAGATGAAAAGAAATTCTTGAAAATTACTGCTCTATCTCTGGACAAATAATTAATTACCTCAAATCAGCCTTTGAAGCTACCAAAAATACTCCTATAAATACTATCACTGAAATAAAGAATATCCTAAACATGGAACACTCAACCTATCTTGACTAGTATCTTGGTTATCCTATTGTTAACGGTCGAGTGAATAAAGAAATCATCAACAACATCAATAATAGAACTAAGCATCAACTACGCAAATGGAAAGCAAACTCCATCTCACAAGAAGGCCTGAATATTCTTATTAAGCATAATCTCGCAACCATTTCATCCTTCGCTATGCAAGGATTTATGCTACAACAACATAATCTGAACAAGCTTGATAAAACATATAAAGACTTCTTTTGGAATAAAGGTGATAACCATATACCACTAATTAGATGGGGTGCAATTTGCAAACCAAAGAAGAATGGTGTGCTCGGTCTTAAAAAGGCCCTCACAACGAATAAAGCCCTACAAATGAAACTCCTGTGAAAAATCCTAGCCGAACAGGATAACATATGGGTGAAAGTTATCAATGACAAATACCTAAGAAACACTAATATTCTACAATATCATCTCAAAGGATCGGCGTCATGGCAATAGAAAAACCTTATGAAACCAAAAACTGAGTTTAAAAGCGGAATTATCTAGCAAGTAGGCAATGGGAAAACCATTAATTTCTGGCATGGTAATTGTGTTACAACAACTCCCCTAATCAAACCGGTTCATAACACATATATGATTAATACTCATACCAAGGTAAGTCATTTCATCAATTCAATGGGATAATACTAAAATTGAAAATGAACTGCAAAATATTCTAAGCCCAACAATTAGAAAACAAATATCGGAAAACTATTATCCTAACAAATGATATACAAGATAGGTTATACTGGAGATGCAACGCAAATGGTTGGTTCTCAACTAAATCAGCTTCAGAAATGATTGAGAAGGAGAATGGATGGCTCCCTGATTACTCATGCGAGTGGATCTGGAAACTCGACACCCAACCAAAAATTAAAAACTTAATTTTAAAAATCTCTAAAAACGGAATCTCAACTAAAGCGAAACTCAACGAAAGAAGAATGACAATTACTTCTACCTGTGAATTTTGTAATCACCAACTCAAAGACGTTGTTCACCGACTTTTCGAGTGCCCTTATACTAAAAACATAATAACAAAAATTGACAATTCTATCATGTGGAACCTTAATACCATCAACTCAGACAACAAAAAGTCGCATGATCTACTCTTGGAAACTAAGAATAAGATCAGAACCACAAACTTCTCACGACAGACCACTATATGGTGGAGTATTTGGTTTTTCAGAAATAAAATCATTTTCAATAATGATATTGCTATGTCGGATCACAACATCGCCAACTTTAGGATCTTTTGCCTAAGTGCACAAATTTTGAAAAGTAATTCCGATTTTAGGCTCGGATGAAAATAATTTCTCAGAATACACGAAGATTAGGTTTGGAAATAAAAACGCAGTCCTAGATCGCGTTTTTATTCCTAGAAAACGCTGTCAAAGACAATTTTTAATTTACGTAAAATAAAAAAAATAAAAAAATAGAGGCTCGGTCTGGGACCGCACCTCTAGTACAATTTATTTTCTTTTTTTAAAAAAAGTAGAGAGGCGCGGTCTTGCCACGCCTCTAGTTCAATTTAATTTTTTTTTTAAAAAAAACAAAGAGGCGCTGTCCAAGACCGCGCCTCTATTGCTTTCTGCTTTCACGTGAATTTCTGCCCCCTCAGATTCATGCATGTGCCGATGCATGCAATGCAATGTATTAATGGGTTGTAAATGCAGACGCGGAATTTGCCACACCTTTTCACCAATAAATACAGACGCATGATTACTCTTCTCCCACACCTTCAATTTCTCATTCTCATTCACTCTCATTGTAATAACCGGAATATTTTATCCCGATTATTTCGGAATTTAACCGGACTTCGACCGGCTCGGACTTTTTCTTCGTGGCCTTAACGTTTTATGGGACTTTGATTTCATGACTTCCTTTACATTCTGTTATGTTATATGGGTAATTTCACCCCATGAGAACCATACCATACGGGCCCGTCATGACATACCAATTGGGCTCGTCAAGAACATGCCATCTGGGCCCATTCGGGTTAGAGGCATGCTTGCACTTGCAGCCTCTACCTCCCTCCTTGCTGCCTTACGTGAAACCAGATTGATGCCAGCCTCTCTACCTCACTTGCAGCCTCTCTTCTCCCTTCATCTTACCCTAACCGCCTCTAACTCCTACACCCTATCCTCTACACGCTAGATTGACGCCGGCCGCTAGGACCTTCCTCTTCCGTTTTCACTGCGGACTGGGCACCGGACCTTCCTCCTCTGCCTACGCAGTAGACCAGCAGCCGGCCTTCTCAGTCTCATCTCCTCGCTGTCTCGCACCTCCGACGACGATAGGGCTTCTCCCCTTAGAGAAATCAAGCACTTCCGCCTCAATCTTCTTCTGCAACCTTCGAAGACGCCGGCGTCTAACCTTCTCCAGTGGTTGTCGAAGAAGCTTGAGTCGGATCTCCGGTTGCAGCCTTCAAAGACACTAGCCTCGGACCTCTCTCTCTGCAGCCGACGACCTCTTCTATTCCGTCGACCTTTGCAGCAACCGCCTAGGGAACGCGACGAGTTTCCTCTCCCTCTTCGAACTTCCAGCCAGGCGCATCAGTGACGACACTGTAGGTGACTCATTGAGGTGGACTAGATCGATCTGTTGCTCCCTTCTCCCACCGTCGTCCTTCCCAAGTACGTACCTAAACAGCCGAGATTGGCTTGTCCTAGGTACAATCGAACACTACAAGTCGGGTAAGGTTGATACCCTTCTCTTCCTTGCATTTTCGTCCAAGTAATTCATGCCTAACGAGTGCTTTTTATATCTCCTAAATCTACCCAGAACAGCCATAGAGGAGCAACAAAGATTCGTGCTGTTTTTCGAGTTTTCAAGAAGTGACAAGAAGGCATTTTCGAGTTCAGATTTGGGTATGTTAGACACCTCCTATATTGCTGATTTTCGGATATGTTGTAGTCAGTGTTGTATAGTATATCATACTAAAATTTGGGAATAATCGGAGTTACGGTGTGAAAGTTATAGTATCCCGAAGTTGGCTATTCATGCAGTTTTTTTTGTTTTAGTGTGCTGAGTTTGAGGAAATTTGCTTGAGATGCAGTTTTGTGGAATAAATCTGGAGGGGTTATTGACTTCTGTTAGACTTGAATTTCTGACAACTTATAGTTTCTATAGTATAGTAGATCATAGTAAAATTTTAGAGGAATCCATGCTACGGTTTGAGAGTTATGGTGTCTCAAGGTTGACTCCTCACACAGTTTTTATAACTGTGCTGAGTGTTGGGAAAAACAGCATGTGATGCTGTTTTGAGAGATAGTTTTGAATAAGAGTTTGATCTCTGTTTGACTTGAATTTTGGATATGATATAGTTGGCATATTGTGGTAGAACATATTAAAATTTGGGATGATTCCAGCAAGTGGTTTGGGAGTTATGAATTTTTGAAGTTGAGACCTTAAACAGTTTTCTGGATGTTTGTTGAGTGCTGGAATTTTTCTGGGTTGTGCAGTCATGTTTGAGCTTAAGTTTGGATACCTTACAAACATAATCCACCGTTCAGTTTTTAACATGTTATAGAGTGTCTTGCATAGTGTGGTGTATCAAAAGTTGGGATTAATCCAACGGTTGGATTTAGATCTATGAAGGTCCAAAGTGGACTGGCTGAGCAGTTAAGAAATACTCAGTTTTTGGCTAAGTCTGAATTTTTGGTTTAGGAACTGACTTTGAGATTTTGTGTAGATATGATTATTAGGTATTTTTGGGAAATTCTGACTACTATGGATAGAGTGCATAGCATAAAAGACTTAGAGATTTTTGTTAGACTTTTTATATTTTTATTTGGTTCTCATATCTTAAGCCAAAGTCGGACCTTGACGACTTTTTATGAAAGTCAAGAATGTAGTTAACTCTTCTAAATCTTTAGCAAACTTTCCTTTGAGATTTTGAGTGTGGTTTTGAGTTCCAAAGAATAGCTTGAAACTTTGTTATGGAATTTTATAAAGTTTCGGGACCAGGGGTAAAACAGTCATTTATCCGTATAAGGGTATTTTGGTAATTTAGTTGATGATAGAGTTAAATATCTTAGAAGTCAGAGACTTCTAACTAAGTGGGATATATTATTGATCCACTTGCCTTTTATAACAGGCGGTTGAGTTCCTGCGGTTACAGACCGAGTCGAGATAACGAGATTATGTTTGAATTCAGGTAAGTCCTTTGGGCTTACTTAGCTGACTTCTAGATATGAGTATGAATAATGGTAGTGGTGTGTGAATGAGATGTTTATAGTTATATTTTAGTAATAATTATATACCGACCTATACCTTGGCCTAAGAGTAACGGGCGGTGGCATTCTGCTCAGTTAGCTTGAGGGCGCTGGGGGTTTCTTTAGGGACTAGTCCACACTCGGTTTGTAGTGATGCTACCGGCGGAGGTAAGCTAGACCTACACCCAGTTGGATAAGGAACGGAGGCGAGAACTCTTAAGGTTCTCGTGCCACAACTGTAAAATGGAATAAGGTGAATCACTTAACTACTAGATAATAACCGGTTTGTGTGCGAGCGTGATGATTGTTTATGTTACCTTGTTTGTGTTTGTGCTATCCTTATTCTGCTTATATTTGGATTGTTAGCTAACGGTTTATCCGTGTTGTAGATCTGTAGAGATAGACAGCTGCAGAGAGATCCGGAACGGATGGTCAGCCGGGTCCACGTATTCATTAGATGGGGACGGGGGAGTCTCCCATACAGCATGCATGTTATGTATATGTTTATGTTTTGTAAGGCTGTCGCATGTGTACATTCATACAATAAAAAAATTATGTTTCAAAATTGTTTTAAGTACATTTGTGCCTTGTTGTAAGATCCAAGTAATGTTGTTGTTAAACTAAGGTCGGGACCCACTGTGAGGTCCTAACCAGTAGCTCCCCGAGTTCCGAGAATTTGGGGTGTTACAACATGGTATCAGAGCGAGGTTGGCAACAATGACACTTGAAATCTTCTAAAAGACCGAATATATATAACTAGAACCCAATAAGATTTTCAAAACGGATTTCTGTTTTTACACACGTGCATAGTCGGGTTGTTGGGTTAGTAGTACGTCGGACCACCATCGTTCTCCGTGGATCTCTGCAACTTGGAATGATAAGTGAGTTAGTATATAGACTTATATTGATATGTTTTAATGTATGATTATATAAATGTGTATGTTTAGCATGTTAGTATCCTAAAGGATACCATATATCCTTTAGTTATGATATCATGAATCGATTATCGCCTCATGATAAATCGGTAACGGACTTGAAGAGTTTTCAACACGATATAATGGATTCAGACCGAGGATTGAGTGTTATACTCTGGTGGGCGTCCTTGTGACCATATAAATCATCCGAAGAACGAGTGGGCAAAGAAGTACAAATGTGGAGACAATTTTCACCACAAGTACCGTCCGATGGGAAAGGCATCCCCGAGTCAACTCAGGCAGAAGGAACAGGAAGTCATACAAGGGACTTGGTCGTATGAGACTGAAAGATGAATTAGAAGAATCATGTAAGGGACGACGAGAGATCAGATTAGAGATAACGATAAGGGAACAAGAACCATACAGAACGGAGTACAACCAAGAATTTCAGAATAAAAGATGTTACAATCAAGGCAACCGCCGCCACATGCAAGCATGGGCATGAGAGTACAAAGAAGACGAGGTGCTGACCCGAGGCGAAGAATTAAAGGAGTACAAAGACAACCATTGACAAATGAGTTTAAAGACGTGAAATAAATTTCATCATCATAGAGACGGTTTGACTTACTTAGAGATGCAAGAAATTGTAAGAAATTCAGACATAAGTATCAAATAGAGTAGAAGTCTGAAATTTAGACAAAAGAATTCTATAAAAGTGGCATTACAACACAACACCAAATAAAGGGAAGAATGTGGAAAAGTGATTCTGGTGGACTAAGGAGTCCACAATAACTTCTCATTCACCTAAAGATCTGAGTTACCAATAGTTACAGTTATATTAGATAACCGCAAACAGATGATGAACAAAGTAAGAATAATTGTGAAGACACGCTTACAAGTTATCGTGGAAGACTTAATAAACTCATTGACGGCAGATGAATGTTAGGACTAGAATCAGAAGAATATAGTGATCACATAAGAGAATAAGAGAAATGCAACTTTGGAAGGAGCTGAAGGAGTATTAACAAAGAAATTGGGAGAGATAGATTTCACCAAGCGTATCAAACTTCAAAAAAAATAGAAGAACAATAAGTCTGTAATCTTATAGAAGGTCAACTAAAGACTAGTTGGTAATAACTGAGTCATAACACGTGCAGGTCAACTAGTAGTAACTGGTTGGCAGATAAGGAGACGCGTCAGTAACTCTAATTAAGAACTTAAGAGGAAAGACTAGACGACAGGAATGACCCTTATGTGTTTTGAGACCGAGAGAATTGTGTAAGTGATTTACTACTTACCGGCTAGGAAAAAGATACATATCACAACTAGTACAGATGGATTATAAAAAAGAGAACTAGAGGAGTAAGAAGTATAAACTTTTGATAAGGTTCTATGTCAGACAGGACAAAGTGTGCATAGCATTTCATACAAGGGAAAATGATGATTCTCCTACGATAATTGCGGAAGAAACCTTTGTGACTAAGAGATGCACGGAATGAAGACCTATAATTGAGAGTAAGAGCGAAGATAGAACCCTACAAGGGTGGAGGAGTTTTAACCTCGTTAGAGAGATAAGAAGTGGTGAGGAATCACAACGCCAGTATCAAAAAGAGTAGGAGGCCGGTAGCAGAATCAATAGAGTCCAACGGATCAATATTATAAACAACACTAAGGAAGGAACATGAGAGAATGACCGAGGGGACTCGAGAATTAGAGTTGGCCTAAGGAAATGGAAGTGGGAAGGATATAACGAACTAACGAAGGGAAAGGATTAACCGAGTAGTTGAGGCTTACCAAATTTATGCCAGTAGAGTATGAGAAGAGAGAGTTCAGGATATTGAAATAAGGCAACTATAGACTGACTGACGTCAACGGAGGACGTGCAAATGTTTCTTTTGATATTGAGGAGTTATGTGCCGTTAAGAAAAGATATTTGTGATTGTGGATTTATGGATTAGCCTTACCGACGCCTTGGAGGATTACCTCAAGTAGGTAATGACACCTTTCTTCGATTAACTAAGGGCATGAAGAGAATTGTGTTAGAGATTTCTTCTGACTGGTTAAGATCAACTCCGGGTGAGTCAAAGAGTTTAGATCCATGTTAGAAGAATTCCAAAAGTAAATGGAAGAGGTCGTCTTCCAACCGTCATCTTAGTTCCTTAAGGCAAATAAGGAAGGTATTGGGTACTTCATCCGGATAGGACGTATGGTGTAATCGAGAGGAAGAGTTTTGGGGTCAATCATTTTGGACTCACGGAAAATGTCCTTATGATTAAGAGGTGACAACATAATTATCAAAGTAACACAGCGGAAGTGTGATGGGTCCTAACCCACATAACAAGAAATTCGAGAGTACAGAAAACGACGTGTCGAGTGTAAGACGGTGATAATTGGTAAAATGCATTTCGTTTGGAAGGAATGTGAAATAGGCTACGTGGAGTGACATGAAATTTTGTAGAGGAACTGTATCACCATCTAGATAGACGAGAAAGTATGTGCACATAGAAGTATAGAAAGAGAGTGGTACCCCATTATAGATACAAGTGAAGCATGCCGACCTCGTCACATGTCGGCAGACAAGTAAATTTGGAACTTAATACCTAGCAGGGTACTTTAGAATGAGTTTCTTGATGGAATGAAAAAGGAAGTAACGATGTAATAAAGGTATTGTGTAGGGCTTGCACTAACAAGCTCAAGGGAGTAACTATCAAGTTGAATTGAAAGACATATAAGAAAAGGAAGCTACGGGAGTGTACTTACAGACCAGTACTCGTACATATAGAAAACATAATCTCAAGAGTAGAGTATAAGAAGAAATTTTATATCAGAACAGATCCGAGTTGCGTTGCATGTCAGAGAAATGTTATCGGTGTGATAGACGTGAGGGATATAAGAGTGGACTGTTGATGGTGTGTTAGCATGCATCGAGCAATTATGATCAAACGATGGTGAGGTAAGATTACTCTGTGCCTAGTGTTGTCATCGCGAATACATTCTATATCCCCTAAGATCTTGATACTGCGTAAGAAGCTTGAGTGGAACTAGAGATCTATAAAATAATATGATGACGTCGATAGAATACAACGATTGACCACCGGGTTTTGGTTGTTAAGCTATATCCAGTTTAAGACTAAAAATGAGCAGATGACGGTTCTTTAATGGAGGAACCATATGACTGAGTCATATTAGGAGACAGGACCAAGTGAGTGGTGATACAACTAGCCTTAAGCACTGAGTGAGGTGTCGGAAGATGTATAAGGGGATATCCTAGATCGGATACTCGGAAAAAAGATCTAGAGGTCATCAAAAGATCAGAAAGAAAGGAATGGGAATAAATAACCTCAGGAAGGTCATCAAAAGATCTAGATGTGAGTTATGTAAGGCAGCCTTGTGAGACATTGCAAGTGGAATTGAAAGTGATTGATGGACTAGTTTTCCTCACCCTATTGAGGAGAGAAACCCCATTGGTCCACCGATTTAGTTAGAGGAAATACCTACTAGACACGAGTTAGATCCTCAGAATAGAGGATCGGACAGTTGGGCCGAATGATACCGGTGAGATATCCGATAACCACTCTAGAACGTGGTAGCAAGAACTTGTGATGTATGTACATGAAAAGATTTTCGGAATCAGTGGTTTTATGAAAAGCCGACGAGGCTACTTGAGATATTGGGGATATTAGGAGATGTAACCTTTCATAGATCGATATAGAGATAGTTGTAACCTTGAAAACGACTAGTTAGGGCTGGACCTTGTATTTGTGTGATATTGATTGACTACATGTTTTTTTCATGTTTGAGTGCTTATTTAGTGGTGTGTGTTTCTTATGTAAACTATGAGGGGCACTTAGAGGTGGAAATGACGAGACTTTTGATTTAGTGATTAGATACAATGGACTTGTATCTGTGTTGTGCCTTGAAGGCCAACCTTTTGATTGGCGTAATTTAAGTTTCGGGACGAAACTTATTTTTAGGGGGAAATGATGTAATAACCGGAATATTTTATCCCGATTATTTCGGAATTTAACCGGACTTCGACCGGCTCGGACTTTTTCTTCGTGGCCTTAACGTTTTATGGGGCTTTGATTTCATGACTTCCTTTACATTCTGTTATTTTATATGGGTAATTTCACCCCATGAGAACCATACCATACGGGCCCGTCAGGACATACCAACTGGGCTCGTCAGGAACATGCCATCCGGGCCCATTAGGGTTAGAGGCATGCTTGCACTTGCAGCCTCTCTACCTCCCTCCTTGCTGCCTTACGTGAAACCAGATTGACGCCAGCCTCTCTACCTCACTTGCAGCCTCTCTTCTCCCTTCATCTTACCCTAACCGCCTCTAACTCCTACACCCTATCCTCTACACGCTAGATTGACGCTGGCCGCTAAGACCGTCCTCTTCCGTTTTCACTGCGGACTGGGCACCGGACCTTCCTCCTCCGCCTACGCCGTAGACCAGCCACCGGCCTTCTCAGTCTCATCTCCTCGCTGTCTCGCACCTCCGACAACGATAGGGCTTCTCCCCTTAGAGAAATCAAGCCCTTCCGCCTCAATCTTCTTTTGCAACCTTCGAAGATGCCGGCGTCTAACCTTCTCCAGTGGCTGTCGAAGAAGCTTGCGTCGAATCTCCGGTTGCAGCCGTCAAAGACACCAGCCTCGGACCTCTCTCTCTGCAGCCGACGACCTCTTCTATTCCGTCGACCTTTGCAGCAACCGCCTAGGGAACGCGACGAGTTTCCTCTCCCTCTTCGAACTTCCAGCCAGGCGCATCAGTGACGACACTGTAGGTGACTCATTGAGGTGGGCTAGATCCATCTGTTGCTCCCTTCTCCCACCGTCGTCCTTCCCAAGTACGTACCTAAATAGCCGAGATTGGCTTGTCCTAGGTACAATCGAACACTACAAGTCGGGTAAGGTTGATACCCTTCTCTTCCTTGCATTTTCGTCCAAGTAATTCATGCCTAACGAGTGCTTTTTACATCTCCTAAATCTACCCAGAACAGCCATAGAGAAGCAACAAAGATTCGTGCTGTTTTTCGAGGTTTCAAGAAGTGACAAGAAGGCATTTTCGAGTTCAGATTTGGGTATGTTAGACACCTCCTATATTGCTGATTTTCGGGTATGTTGTAGTCAGTGTTGTATAGTATATCATACTAAAATTTGGGAACAATCGGAGTTACGGTGCGAAAGTTATAGTATTCCGAAGTTGGCTATTCATGCAATTTTTTTTCTTTTAGTGTGCTGAGTTTGAGGAAATTTGCTTGAGATGCAGTTTTGTGGAATAAATTTGGAGGGGTTATTGACTTCTGTTAGACTTGAATTTCTGACAAGTTATAGTTGATATAGTATAGTAGATCATATTAACATTTTAGAGGAATCCATGCTACGGTTTGAGAGTTATGGTGTCTCAAGGTTGACTCCTCACACAGTTTTTATAACTGTGCTGAGTGTTGGGAAAAACAGCATGTGATGTTGTTTTGAGAGATAGTTTTGAATAAGAGTTTGATCTCTGTTTGACTTGAATTTTGGATATGATATAGTTGGCATATTGTGGTAGATCATATTAACATTTGGGATGATTCCAGCAAGTGGTTTAGGAGTTATGAATTTTTGAAGTTGAGACCTTAAACAGTTTTCTGGATGTTTGTTGAGTGCTGGAATTTTTCTGGTTGTGCAGTCATGTTTGAGCTTAATTTTGGATACCTTAGAAACATAATCCACCGTTCACTTTTTAACATGTTATAGAGTGTCTTGCATAGTGTGGTGTATTAAAAGTTGGGGTTAATCCAACGGTTGGATTTTGATCTATGAAGGTCCAAAGTGGACTGGCTGAGCAGTTAAGAAATACTCAGTTTTTGGCTAAGTCTGAATTTCTGGTTTAGGAACTGACTTTGAGAATTTGTGTAGAAGTGATTATTAGGTATTTTTGAGAAATTCTGACTACTATGGATAGAGTGCATAGCATAAAAGACTTAGAGATTTTTGTTAGACTTTTTATATTTTTATTCGGTTCTCATATCTTAAGCCAAAGTCGGACCTTGACGACTTTTTATGAAAGTCAAGAATGTAGTTAACTCTTCTAAATCTTTAGCAAACTTTTCTTTGAGAGTTTGAGTGTGGTTTTGAGTTCCAAAGAATAGTTTGGAACTTTGTTATGGAATTTTATAAAGTTTCGGGACCAGGGGTAAAACAGTCATTTATCCGTATAAGGGTATTTTGGTAATTTAGCTGATGATAGAGTTAAATATCTTAGAAGTCAGAGACTTCTAACTAAGTGGGATATATTATTGATCCACTTGCCTTTTATAACAGGCGGTTGAGTTCCTGCGGTTACAGACCGAGTCGAGATAACGAGATTATGTTTGAATTCAGGTAAGTCCTTTGGGCTTACTTAGCTGACTTCTAGATATGAGTATGAATAATGGTAGTGGTGTGTGAATGAGATGTTTATAGTTATATTTTAGTAATAATTATATACCGACCTATACCTTGGCCTAAGAGTAACGGGCGGTGGCATTCTGCTTAGTTAGCTTGAGGGCGCTGGGGGTTTCTTTAGGGACTAGTCCACACTCGGTTTGTAGTGATGCTACCGGCGGAGGTAAGCTAGACCTACACCCAGTTGGATAAGGAACGGAGGCGAGAACTCTTAAGGTTCTCGTGCCACAACTGTAAAATGGAATACGGTGAATCACTTAACTACTAGATAATAACCGGTTTGTGTGCCAACATGATGATTGTTTATGTTACCTTGTTTGTGTTTGTGCTATCCTTATTCTGCTTATATTTGGATTGTTAGCTAACGGTTTATCCGTGTTGTAGATCTGTAGAGATAGACAGCTGCAGAGAGATCCGGAACGGATGGTCAGCCGGGTCCACGTATTCATTAGATGGGGACGGGGGAGTCTCCCATACAGCATGCATGTTATGTATATGTTTATGTTTTGTAAGGCTGTCGCATGTGTACATTCATACAATAAAAAAATTATGTTTCGAAATTGTATTAAGTACATTTGTGCCTTGTTGTAAGATCCAAGTAATGTTGTTGTTAAACCAAGGTCGGGACCCATTGTGAGGTCCTAACCAGTAGCTCCCCGAGTTCCGAGAATTTGGGGTGTTACACTCATTTTCATTCGGTTCCCTCTTCTCTTATTCTTTTTCCTTCTATCACCGGAGAAATCCGCCGCCCTCACCGGAGAGATCCGCCGCCATCACCGGAGAACACCAGCTGCACCACCAGGTTAACATTAAATTTTAACGTTATCATGAAGTGTTAGTATTAGGATTTTTATTTGTGTAGGATTAGGATTTTATGTGTAAAATTAGGGTTTTATTTTGGAAATACTAATGGATATAATGATATTGAACTATGATTAATTAAATTATTAATTATGCTTGATTAATGTTATAGACATATTAGTTGTTTAATTATTTTGATTCTTTATTCTTAAATAATGTAAAATGAAATATTTATAATTTATTTTCATAGATAAGTTGGATTTTATAAAATATCTATGTTAAAAAAATATATAAGATATGATAAATTTAAAAGAAATATGTATGTTAAAAATATTTAATGCTAATTATTTTTTTTGAAAACGAAATTGGTGATATATTTTTAACTAATTATTAGAGATAAAGATGTTACGTAGTTACAAAAATTATTGTTAACTATTTATTAAAAGTATATATATATTTTTAAATATAGTTAAAGTAATTCTTGTAACGCCCCAATTTTGGCGCATTTGCGGTTTATTATGTTTATTATTTTTCTGGATTTTTATCGATATGTAAATAAATTAAAATTTTTTTTTACGAGTACTTTGCGTCGTAAATTAAATTCTACTAGTATATATATCGCTATATTTTATTATCCGTATTTAAAGTATTATATAACCTCGTAAAAATATATTGCAAGAATGGTTTTTCTATTTCAAATTATTTTTCGCGAGTTTACTTATATATTCGATCCGCATAGATTTCTTTTTCCGTGTCTTTACTCTCGGAAAGTCGGGAAGTTTTCGATTCGGAAATCCCGTTCCGAATGTCTTGACCGATTATGATTGTTTTGTTTTGCCCCGTCGGTTTTTCTTTCCTTCTCTAACCCGTTAATTTAAATCAGCCAACCTATCAAGACAGACCGTTGGGCCCATCAAGATAGGCCAGCCCGGCCCATCCGGATATATACTAGTGATGCTCCTCACCCTAACCCTAATTCCTCCACACCTCTTTCACGCTCTCTCCCTTCTTCCCTCTCTACTCTCGCCGCCTCCTTGTCACCTCCGCTCACTGCTGCCCTCCTTCGCTCACCGTCAACCTAACCATCGGAAACCGCCGGCCTCTCCTCCTCTTCCGTTCGAACGACTCCCCTTTCCTTCTCTGAACCCACGCCAACGGTGGCCAAAGGAGCACCGCTATCCGGCCCTCGTTGAGACACCAAGCTTGAGAGTAACGCCTCGCCACTGCTACAAGCCGACGCCGGCCAGGAGAGGAAATCCCCACCATTCCCATAGTTCGATGCGAAGGACGGAGACACCGATGCTGCCGCCTCTGGCTGACGTCCCTCCTCCCATTCCTCTGGATCTTCCTCTCTCTCTCAAGAGATGCATCTGTCTGGATTCACCGGAGAAGAGATCTACACCACATGGGAACTGCCGGAATGAAGAACGGTCGCCTCCATGTCGCCGCCTTGAGCGATCGGAGCCACCAGCAGGCTGGCAACGCTGCCGGCCTTCTCCCCCTTCTTCTCTATCCTCTCCGGTCGCTTGGAGTCTGCCACTGCGTAAAGCTGGACCACCTCTGTGCCGCTGTTCCTCCCATCGCCTGCGCACCTTCGCCGCCCCAGTGTTGACCTCGCTGCCGGAGGGCGCCCTTGCCCAGCCGCCGTCTGCTTGCCCTGCCCCTCTTCATCGGGTCCTCACCTGTGGGTTCATAAATCTTTTTTCTTGTTTTCAAATCTGGCTCCCTGTTTTGGTCAATTATAATTATGGCCCAGTTTTTGTTATGGTTGTTATGACCCAAGTTTTGGAAGTTAAAACATATGCCCTCATTGGATTAATTACAGATTTTGACCCATGTTTCTGGATTATCGCAAATATACCCCTATGCACATTTATTGCAGTTCCGGCCTATGTTTTGGAAATATACAAGATTTGACCTTGTGAATAAATTACGGTTTTGGCCCAAAGAGTTATTTTCGAAAATGGCTGAAGTTCTTGAGTTCCATATTCATAGCCCGGAGATTTAATTACGGTTTATGACCCATAGTGTTGGAATGGTATAATTTGTCCCGGAAAGTACTTAAGCGGTTTTTAACCTTGGATTTACTTATGGGGATATTCTAATATTTATGTATACTACATATTATGCATTGTTGATTTAATTTCGGGTTATGACCCCAAAGATTTAATTGCGACTTTTGACCAAATTCCCTTATTGGATAATTGTTCGGAAAAAGGGTTTAACGAGTTTTAACATTGGCTTTGAAAACCGAGTTTTCCTTAGTCTTATACATATTATATATTCCGTTCAAATTTAGCATATGAGCTAAATTTGCTTAATTTTGGTGATAGGCTCGGAAGCACCCCGATAAAGGCCTAACAAGTCCAAGTCGGCTTCCATAGATCATCTTCCGTCTTTTGACGTTACGTGAGTACCTCTCTCCCGAGCTTATGATCTTACCTCGATCTAGTAATGATTAGTAGTAGTATCATATTAGGTTGGATCTAGCATAACTTAGTGGAAATGCCAAGTAGTGGCCTTGAACCGTATATAGATGTTGGATGGTTATGAGTATTGTGATGTTTCGGTACGATCATAGGATGATCTTCGGGATTAGGAGTTGGACCTAGCATGCTAGGGTTGTGACCTCGTATAGGTTCTGGGAGACTAGAAGCCGAGGGCTTCTACCTTATTAGTTAGTTATTGATTGTGTGCCTTGTCTAATCAGGCGTTGAGTTACATTCCCGCGGGAAACTGAGTACGAGATTTAGCCGGTTTATCTTAGGGACAGGTAAGTCTTCGGACTTACTTAGCTCGTATTCTCTGTATTAGTTTCCATGCGTGTTTGGTGGTGTGTGTTTATTGTTTATGTGTGTGTTTATTTCTATGTTATATCATCTAAACCGGTAATAGGACCACCGACTTTATATGTTTATATTTGGCCCAAGTGTATGATAATGGGCGGTGACCGCTTGTCCAGTCCAAAATGGGGATGACTGGGAGGTGCCTTGCGACCAGCCCATCGGGTGATGCTGATCCGCATCAAGTACAAACCCGTATGGTGAAAGGGGACAAGGGCGAGATCTTTAAGATTCTCGTGTCATAAAAGAAGTTGAATTAGAACGGGATATGACCTAATAATAAAAAGATAATAAATCGGATTGTGTGTTTTGGAACATGTTGTGTGTTTATGATGCCTTATGTGTGTGTGTGCCAATACCATGATTCTAATGCCTTGAATGCTAGCTAACGGTTTTATACCGATATTGTTGTAGTTGACTTGCAGGTTAGGGATGCGGCCGAGAGACCCGGAAGAGTGGGCAGCCGGGGTCCGTGCATTTTAGGATGGGTTGGTTGGGGTTTTATTTATGTATTGTTTATGGTTATGTATGTCGCGTGTATGGCGGTTGCCTTTAGCGTTGTATCTCGGCTGAAGTCTTTCGTTGTTTTCTTTTGGGTTCATATCATTGCATTAAAATGAATTTTGATTTTGCCTTTATTTGTGTCTTGTTGTAAGATCCAGTGAAATTGTTGTCAGGCTAAGGGTCGGGACCCATTGTGAGGTCTCCGCCCATAGCATCCCGAGTCCCGCGGAATCGGGGTGTTACAAAAGTGGTATCAGAGCCCTAGGTTGACAACAATGGCACTCGCAATCTTCTAAAGGCCGAATAAGGAATAAACAGAACCCCGCGGGTTCTGAGTTTTCGTTTTCAAAATCACATGCATGAGTCGGGGTAGAATGTACGGACCACCACTCCTTCCGTTGATCTCGGCAGCTTAGTTTATTGGATTTTAATATGTATGTATATGTATATATAGATATGGATATGAGGTTTGTAGTTATGCATGATAGAATTGATGTGTATCTTTATGATTGTATGCTGCATGATGAACTGGATTATGTGTATAGTTATATATGTGGACGGTTATATGTTTTGGTACCTTATATTGTGGATGAAATGTTGGATGTGTTATATTGGTAGTGATATGGACTTAGGACTTATATAGTTATGTATAAGTATTCTTATTATATATAGTAGTAGCATATGGTCTTATGGGACCTAATAGGAATGATAATTTTATGAGATCATCACCCTTGGACGATGTCGTTTGACATAGGATAGTGTACATACGAGGATGAATATGCTCAAGTATCAAATTAAGCGCTACGTTCGGATGAATAACTTGGAGTGTCATACTCCTTTAAGAAGATGTCGAAGAGGAGGATTAGTGAGAAGGTAAACGAAGGACGATCAATTGGAAGGAAAACTCGAGACAACTTAAGAGAAATCAAGATGGAAGCTAAACAAATAGGGAAGCGACATTAAGGCATGAGAGCGGTTCTGAGGAAGCAATGGTGGAGCATGAATGAAACAACTAGAGACAACGAACGTAAGATTTTTCCAAGTGCGGTGTCGATGAACTAAAGACGCGAATCAAGTAAAAGAGAACTACATTCTCGCTCGAGAATAAAAGTGGCGTTCTAAGTAAGACGAGTTTCCAATAGGCGCTCCTAAGTATGGGAATCAATATGAAAAGAGTGGTCAAACAATTGTGAATGATTGACGAGAATCGTAAGTTGAGCGTGCAGAAGAACTAGAGAGTGAAGTGACAGTTTTGCGAGAGCTTAAGCTGGAGACGTCTTCGGAAGTACGAGAGTTACGAGGAGGACTACATGGTGAAACTTCATATGGTAGAATTACCTAGTGAAGTCTATCACTTTCTGCCATTGTGTTGAGATTGAGCAACGCTAAGGAGGAGGAAGTGTGTGAGGATGATGATCTTCAGAAGATTAAAAAAAAAGGAAACAAGGAGCTTGGATTGAAAGACTTAAGATACCAACGAGAGGAATGCAAGTAGAGGCTAATTAATGTCAGAATATTTGAGAAGTGCTTTTGCAAAACATTTCGAAGACGGGTTAAGTCTATGAAAGGGAGTTATATGAAACAACAAGGCAAAGAAGATATAGTTATCATAGAGAAGTGGAAGGAAACGTGGAACGTAGAAAGAATTAAAGAAGGGCGTGAAGAGTGAAAGGAGCAAGTGAAGTTTAAGGTAGAGTACCCCGAGAGGGTAGCCTTTAAGAGTATGGTAACATGGAGGGTAGGAAGAATGGTGAGTTGTTGAACTTGGAGAAGGTCAGCTATAAGCTACTCGGTGACAACCAAGGACGCACCTGTGCGGGTTGTATACTGGTGACTGTAGGAGGGAAGAGTAATCCAGGATGTGAGATCATGAAGAGGGGAACAAGAGCTGTGACATTCGTGGTGGCTGAATGTCAGTAATAGGAGGTGTATTAACGGAAGCAATAACGTTTTAATCAAGTAACATCTTATCGACTCTAACAAGTCATGGTAACATATCTTGTGGAGGAATTGTAACGATCTGGTATGACCTTCTTAGGTCATGGGGGTCGTTATATGGAGAAACGACACGGATCAAGGTAAGGCAAATTGGAAGGACGAAGAGGAAGGCGAGTCTTCTATAGTTGTTGTGCGGAAATGGGGTATATATAAAGGGAGGTATGATACATTTGTTCTAAGGTTATGGATG
>BSUD01000007.1:48750547-48796835 GCA_033239045.1 Fagopyrum esculentum | reverse complement strand
AATTTGTCCCGGAAAGTACTTAAGCGGTTTTTAACCTTGGATTTACTTATGGGGATATTCTAATATTTATGTATACTACATATTATGCATTGTTGATTTAATTTCGGGTTATGACCCCAAAGATTTAATTGCGACTTTTGACCAAATTCCCTTATTGGATAATTGTTCGGAAAAAGGGTTTAACGAGTTTTAACATTGGCTTTGAAAACCGAGTTTTCCTTAGTCTTATACATATTATATATTCCGTTCAAATTTAGCATATGAGCTAAATTTGCTTAATTTTGGTGATAGGCTCGGAAGCACCCCGATAAAGGCCTAACAAGTCCAAGTCGGCTTCCATAGATCATCTTCCGTCTTTTGACGTTACGTGAGTACCTCTCTCCCGAGCTTATGATCTTACCTCGATCTAGTAATGATTAGTAGTAGTATCATATTAGGTTGGATCTAGCATAACTTAGTGGAAATGCCAAGTAGTGGCCTTGAACCGTATATAGATGTTGGATGGTTATGAGTATTGTGATGTTTCGGTACGATCATAGGATGATCTTCGGGATTAGGAGTTGGACCTAGCATGCTAGGGTTGTGACCTCGTATAGGTTCTGGGAGACTAGAAGCCGAGGGCTTCTACCTTATTAGTTAGTTATTGATTGTGTGCCTTGTCTAATCAGGCGTTGAGTTACATTCCCGCGGGAAACTGAGTACGAGATTTAGCCGGTTTATCTTAGGGACAGGTAAGTCTTCGGACTTACTTAGCTCGTATTCTCTGTATTAGTTTCCATGCGTGTTTGGTGGTGTGTGTTTATTGTTTATGTGTGTGTTTATTTCTATGTTATATCATCTAAACCGGTAATAGGACCACCGACTTTATATGTTTATATTTGGCCCAAGTGTATGATAATGGGCGGTGACCGCTTGTCCAGTCCAAAATGGGGATGACTGGGAGGTGCCTTGCGACCAGCCCATCGGGTGATGCTGATCCGCATCAAGTACAAACCCGTATGGTGAAAGGGGACAAGGGCGAGATCTTTAAGATTCTCGTGTCATAAAAGAAGTTGAATTAGAACGGGATATGACCTAATAATAAAAAGATAATAAATCGGATTGTGTGTTTTGGAACATGTTGTGTGTTTATGATGCCTTATGTGTGTGTGTGCCAATACCATGATTCTAATGCCTTGAATGCTAGCTAACGGTTTTATACCGATATTGTTGTAGTTGACTTGCAGGTTAGGGATGCGGCCGAGAGACCCGGAAGAGTGGGCAGCCGGGGTCCGTGCATTTTAGGATGGGTTGGTTGGGGTTGTATTTATGTATTGTTTATGGTTATGTATGTCGCGTGTATGGCGGTTGCCTTTAGCATTGTATCTCGGCTGAAGTCTTTCGTTGTTTTCTTTTGGGTTCATATCATTGCATTAAAATGAATTTTGATTTTGCCTTTATTTGTGTCTTGTTGTAAGATCTAGTGAAATTGTTGTCAGGCTAAGGGTCAGGACCCATTGTGAGGTCTCCGCCCATAGCATCCCGAGTCCCGCGGAATCGGGGTGTTACAAAAGTGGTATCAGAGCCCTAGGTTGACAACAATGGCACTCGCAATCTTCTAAAGGCCGAATAAGGAATAAACAGAACCCCGCGGGTTCTGAGTTTTCGTTTTCAAAATCACATGCATGAGTCGGGGTAGAATGTACGGACCACCACTCCTTCCGTTGGTCTCGGCAGCTTAGTTTATTGGATTTTAATATGTATCTATATGTATATATAGATATGGATATGAGGTTTGTAGTTATGCATGATAGAATTGATGTGTATCTTTATGATTGTATGCTGCATGATGAACTGGATTATGTGTATAGTTATATATGTGGACGGTTATATGTTTTGGTACCTTATATTGTGGATGAAATGTTGGATGTGTTATATTGGTAGTGATATGGACTTAGGACTTATATAGTTATGTATAAGTATTCTTATTATATATAGTAGTAGCATATGGTCTTATGGGACCTAATAGGAATGATAATTGTATGAGATCATCACCCTTGGACGATGTCGTTTGACATAGGATAGTGTACATACGAGGATGAATATGCTCAAGTATCAAATTAAGCGCTACGTTCGGATGAATACCTTGGAGTCTCATACTCCTTTAAGAAGATGTCGAAGAGGAGGATTAATGAGAAGGTAAACGAAGGACGATCAATTGGAAGGAAAACTCGAGACAACTTAAGAGAAATCAAGATGGAAGCTAAACAAATAGGGAAGCGACATTAAGACATGAGAGCGGTTCTGAGGAAGCAATGGTGGAGCATGAATGAAACAACTAGAGACAACGAACGTAAGATTTTTCCAAGTGCGGTGTCGATGAACTAAAGACGCGAATCAAGTAAAAGAGAACTACATTCTCGCTCGAGAATAAAAGTGGCATTCTAAGTAAGACGAGTTTTCAATAGGCGCTCCTAAGTATGGGAATCAATATGAAAAGAGTGGTCAAACAATTGTGAATGATTGACGAGAATCGTAAGTTGAGCGTGCAGAAGAACTAGAGAGTGAAGTGACAGTTTTGCGAGAGCTTAAGCTGGAGACGTCTTCGGAAGTACGAGAGTTACGAGGAGGACTACATGGTGAAACTTCATATGGTAGAATTACCTAGTGAAGTCTATCACTTTCCGCCATTGTGTTGAGATTGAGCAACGCTAAGGAGGAGGAAGTGTGTGAGGATGATGATCTTCAGAAGATTAAAAAAAAAGGAAACAAGGAGCTTGGATTGAAAGACTTAAGATACCAACGACAGGAATGCAAGTAGAGGCTAATTAATGTCAGAATATTTGAGAAGTGCTTTTGCAAAACATTTCAAAGACGGGTTAAGTCTATGAAAGGGAGTTATATGAAACAACAAGGCAAAGAAGATATAGTTATCATAGAGAAGTGGAAGGAAACGTGGAACGTAGAAAGAATTAAAGAAGGGCGTGAAGAGTGAAAGGAGCAAGTGAAGTTTAAGGTAGAGTACCCCAAGAGGGTAGCCTTTAAGAGTATGGTAACATGGAGGGTAGGAAGAATGGTGAGTTGTTGAACTTGGAGAAGGTCAGCTATAAGCTACTCGGTGACAACCAAGGACGCACCTGTGCGGGTTGTATACTGGTGACTGTAGGAGGGAAGAGTAATCCAGGATGTGAGATCATGAAGAGGGGAACAAGAGCTGTGACATTCGTGGTGGCTGAATGTCAGTAATAGGAGGTGTATTAACGGAAGCAATAACGTTTTAATCAAGTAACATCTTATCGACTCTAACAAGTCATGGTAACATATCTTGTGGAGGAATTGTAACGATCTGGTATGACCTTCTTAGGTCATGGGGGTCATTATATGGAGAAACGACACGGATCAAGGTAAGGCAAATTGGAAGGACGAAGAGGAAGGCGAGTCTTCTATAGTTGTTGTGCGGAAATGGGGTATATATAAAGGGAGGTATGATACATTTGTTCTAAGGTTATGGATGTCATTTTTTCACGAGCCAAGCTAAGTCAAGGTTTTTGTGACTCGTGTGGCAAAACCATAGTGGTTATAATGTGAAATGAGGAATCCGGATTGGGGCAATGCTACAAGCTTAGGGTTATGATGATAGTACTCGGTGGAGTTACGAGTGGGTCTTTCAGTGATTGTAGTATGGGAATTTACCAAAAGGCATATTGGTACGTTTATGAAGTTGTTCATAAAATTATCAAGAAATGCATAAGGTGACCAACAAAAGTGAGAGAAGACTGAAGCTTGGAAGCTATAGAGTCTACACAAGACATACGAGAGGTATAGGAAAGCTTTAGAATTTGAACATCCGGTTGTCGGGTGGACGAGTGCATAAGAAAATAAAGTGTAAATTTCTACGCCTACTTGAAGAAGGGTGTAAGAAAATATGTTGGGATGTCCGGGAGAGCGAAGAAGATAAGATCGATTTGTTATAAGACGTGATTACGCCCTACAGTTGGGACGCTTATAGCAAAACATAAGTATGAGTTCTCAAAAGGATATTACGACCATGCCTCTTAGGTGGAAAAGCTGGAACAGTACTGATTCGAGAGAAGAAAGACCCTTGATAGAGAACATACACGGTCATAGCTGAAGATGGGACAATACACGAGTCTTAAATACGTCACTTCCATAGATCGAGGTAGATCAATAGTGTTATGACCACTTGTAAAGTGATAAGAGAAGATTGTGTCGGTTATTACGATATGTGACGGGAAGATAAAAGATGAAACCTGAGATATCACGGATTCCAATACGTCAAAATGTGGATTTTTCCACTAAGGTCAAGCTTGAATCAATTCCGATATCTAAGGCGCCGTATGGAATGACGCTTGTGAAGAGATATGAGTTGAGGAAGCAAGTGAAGGAGTAATTACAAGAACTTACTGAAAAGAGTTCATTGGAATTAGTGAAATGTTATGGAGAACTCCGAAGGTTATTTTGAACTCTCGATTTGAAGTTCATTTTGGAATATATATTAAACTCTTGATTTGAAGTTGTTATGGATAACACCAAGTTATTATGGAGAACACCAATTTTGGTCTACTCTCAAGAAGAGAGAATTTGTGTGATAAGTTGTCTCGGGATGGCAATCCCCCACCGGAGTTGTGGAGAGATTCTCCAAAGTAACACTATTTAGGGCTAACCTACTCCAGATCACAATGAAGTATTGAGTAAGATGAAAATTGACGATGGAGTTGTTGAGAGTTAAGAGGAGATTCATTGGGGCAACTGCTTTGAATTTGCCTCGAGGTATGATGGTTTGAAGTGTACAAGTGATTCTCGAAGACAAGGTCTTGATTGAGTATTGAAGAATGATATAAAAGGAATAACATATGTGCCTCATTAGTAGAAGCGGGTGAAGTAAGTACTTCCTTCATTACCTGGAACTTGGAACAAGAATGGAGGGAACGTAACATCAAGTTTGGATTGACAAGGACCAAATCCAAGGTGTAAATTGGAAGATTCAATCTTCTTAGTTAGAGACGTTAAAAGAGAAACATAATGTAAATGCTGCATCGAAACCGAGAAGGATGTTGAGTTTCGATATTTTGACCTTTTTGAGATCTTAGCGCGAGTTGGAGAAGTGTCTTATAAGATGACATTGCCGCCAAGAGTAGAGAGTGTTCACCCGGTGTTTCATATGTATCAGGCGAGAGGGTACATGTGTGATTCGAGAGATGTGGTCAGTCATGATGATCTAGTGGCAGACGAGGAATCAATGAGGCTAATTGGAAGATGGAGGCTAGTATCTTTAGTTGAGTTTAGGCTGAGTTAGTAGCATCAATAGAATCGGCGGGTTAGACCTAGTCCTTCTTTAGTTGAGCTATGTGAATGTGTGATATTATGTGTAGTTTGTGCCCGATGCGAGAATGTGTTGTAGGACCTGATATATCTTGTGGTGGTAATTTGAGTAGAATGTGTGTATAGACTGGAAGGTTTAAGCCTTCTTAGTTTGAGAGTACGTACCTCAGCCTTAACGACCGAGAAGTTCGGCGTATAGCAAGTTTCGGGACGAAACTTGTTTTTAGGGAGATCTGATGTAACGCCCCAATTTTGGCGCGTTTGCGGTTTATTATGTTTATTATTTTTCTGGATTTTTATCGATATGTAAATGGATTAATTATTTTTTTTACGAGTACTTTGCGTCGTAAATTAAATTCTACTAGTATATATATCGCTATATTTTATTATCCGTATTTAAAGTATTATATAACCTCGTAAAAATATATTGCAAGAATGGTTTTTCTATTTCAAATTATTTTTCGCGAGTTTACTTATATATTCGATCCGCATAGATTTCTTTTTCCGTGTCTTTACTCTCGGAAAGTCGGGAAGTTTTCGATTCGGAAATCCTGTTCCGAATGTCTTGACCGATTATGATTGTTTTGTTTTGCCCCGTCGGTTTTTCTTTCCTTCTCTAACCTGTTAATTTAAATCAGCCAACCCATCAAGACAGACCGTTGGGCCCATCAAGATAGGCCAGCCCGGCCCATCCGGATATATACTAGTGATGCTCCTCACCCTAACCCTAATTCCTCCACACCTCTTTCACGCTCTCTCCCTTCTTCCCTCTCTACTCTCGCCGCCTCCTTGTCACCTCCGCTCACTGCTGCCCTCCTTCGCTCACCGTCAACCTAACCATCGGAAACCGCCGGCCTCTCCTCCTCTTCCGTTCGAACGACTCCCCTTTCCTTCGAACGACTCCCCATGCAGGCCAAAAAAAAGTATATATATATTTTTTAAATATACTTAAAGTAATCCTAATATTAAGAAATCTCAACAAAAGTCGTTTGAATATAGATATTTTTAAAAGTATATTTAGTTAATTTTAAAAAATGTTACATAGATATATATGGTGATTGATTAGTAAACTAATCCTAATATTAAAAAAAATAATTTAAAATTTTTGTTAACTAACTATTAAAAGCACATATATATATTTTAAATATACTTAAAGTAATCCTAATATTAAGAAATCTCAACGAAAGTTGTTTGAATATAGATATTTTTAAAAGTATATTTAGTTAATTTAAAAAAAATGTTACATAGATATATATGGTGACTGATTAGTAAACTAATCCTAATTAGATTTTATTTGTGTAGGATTGGGGTTTTTATGTGTAGAATTAGGGATTTATTTTAGAAATATTAATGGATATAAATGTATTGAAATATGTTTAATTAAATTATTAATTATGCTGGATTAATTTTATAGACATATTAGTTGTTTAATTATGCTTGATAAAATTTGTAATTAGATTTTATTGATCATATCAATAATATTGTATATATTAGTGGAGCTCATTTATGTCATAAGTCTAACTAAATATGAAATAGATGGACGACAACAACAATTTTTGGCCTGCATGGGAAAACATGGAAACATACACGAGATTACTCACAGATAGTGAGTACGCACAATCTGTGATGGGATACGGAAATGTTCCGATGCATTCTAAAAATCCAATAATGACACCTGGTCCCTCACATGCTAGTTCTAGTCATGTGGATGACGTTGATATTCACATTGATTAGAATGGTCTAGACAGTGACAATGAGATTCATGAAACAGAAGAAGATCGTCATGTTGAGGATGGGCCCGCAGCGCCAGATTATGAAGAAGTTAGAGAAGCAGCACATCTGTAACACCCCAAATTCTCGGAACTCGGGGAGTTACTGGTTAGGACCTCACAATGGGTCCCGACCTTGGTTTAACAACAACATTACTTGGATCTTACAACAAGGCACAAACGTATTTAAAACAATTTCTAAAACATAATATTTTTAATGGTATAAACGTACACATGTGACAGCCTTACAAACATATATAAAGATACATAACATGCATGACGTATGGAAGACTCCCCCGTCCCCGTCTAATGAGTACGTGGACCCGGCTGACCATCCGTTCCGGATCTCTCTGCAACTGTCTATCTCTACAGATCTACAACACGGATAAACCGTTAGCTAACTAACCAAATATAAGCAAAAATGATAACAGCACAAACACACGCAGAACAAAAATAAACAAACATCATGCTGGCACTCAACATATTATTATCTGTTCTTTAAGTGATTCACATTATTCAATTTAAGTTGTGGCACGAGAACTATTTTTAGTTCTCGCCTCCGTTCCTTATCCAACTGGTGTAGGTATAGCTGACTTCCTTTGGTAGCGTCACTACAAACCATGTGTGGACTAGTCCCGAAAGAAACCCCCAGCGCCCGGCGAGCTACTGAGCGGAATGCCACCGCCCGTTACTGTTAGGCCAAAAATACAGGTCGGTATTTATATATCACAACCTATCTCTCTAACATGTCAATCACACACCACCATCATCATTTATACTCATATTTAGCAGTCAGCTAAGTAAGCCCAAAGGACTTACCTGTTATAATGCTCGACTCTTTAGTAATCACTTGCTCTGTAACTGTACCCACTCAGTTGCCTGTTAAAGGCGATAAGTGTATTAGCACACTTTCACGTAGATAGAAGTCTCAAACTTCTGAGATTAAATAAGTATTAAGACGTACTAGTTACATTATTAGTTTTAGGGTAAAGGTCATTTTACCCTTGGTTCCGATTTTCTCGAAGACCCTAAAATTCATGTCCAAACTCCTATTTGAAGTTCTAAAATATATCCTAACTCTTAGAATTTTATTAGGTGCGAAACTGACATTTTTCCTATGTTTCTATTTTTCCGGAAGAACCGAAAAAGGTTTAACTTCGGCTCTAAATATAAAATTCTTAACAGCTTATAAAATTTCCGAATTAAATGTCTAGATCATCTATGAGGTTCTATCTAGCCTTAGAAGAAAGAATTTCTCCAAACTGTTCAGCCGATGTTTTTATAATAATTCCCAAAGTCGGTTTCTCACTCTACTTTCTTATACTTAGTCAAATTTTTAAGTTCAATAAAACTGCTCAACTACCTAACTTCGGGAGCTCGTAACTTTCAATCCGACCGTTCATTTCTCACCAAATTTTAATATGATAAACTACATATATCCGTCTACAACATATCCAAAATTCAACGGTGGATCTTTATCCAAACATTTTATAATTGATCGACAATATGGGCTGTTCGAAACCTAAAAGCTGAAGAACTTAAATTAATTTACAGCAGCCCTTCCTTCTATTTTATGCACATACTCAGCAGCTCATTTACGTTATTTACGCTGAGACTCAACAACAGCAGTTCACAAACACAATGGGTGACAGTGAAGTCGAAGGGAGGAGTAGCAAGCTTACGGAATATGCAGTCCGGCGTTAGGGTTGGCGTTTCCGGCGGCGATGGATCCGGCTGCGCAAGAAGACCATTATTGATTCCGGAATCGCAACAGCAGCGGAAGGAAACGGATGGACAGAGGAGTCGACTTACCGGAATGGAAGACTTGCGACAGTCCAAAGTTTGTGTGCGGCGTGCCTCGAGTCTGGATGCAATTGGATGCACTGGAGTGTCCGGTTCTGGCTGAGAAGGGACGTTTGGAGCGTCCGGTCTGGCTGCCACGAGATCTGTGGTACGAAGTGTTGTTACTCTGGAAGAACAGAAGGGAAGGAGGAGAAGATAGCCCTGGGGCTCACCTGGTGGTCGACGGGGAAGCGGCGACAGAGGCGGCGGTTGGCAGCAGCGGCGACGGAGCTCAAAGGCGTTCCTCGCAGGGGCTGAGTGTCGCAGCGGTGGACGGTGACGCTGGCAAGGCGGCGCAAGGTGGGCGGCGATGGGCTGGCGGTCCGACTGGGGTAGGCAGCGGTGCTGCGCTCCTTCTGTAGCAACGGAAGGGATGCAGAAACGAAGTTCAGAAGCACGATAAGCGTAGGGAGGGATTTGCGGCTGAAATGTATCGGCAGGTTAGGATTAGGTTTAATTAATTAGGTTAATTAGATTAGTCATTAGGAATGGGCTGGCTGGTTGGGCCTCGCAGTGGCCCACATCCGGCCCGCTTTTAAATTAGCACGGAAAAGGAATCCGTCACTCGCTCGGGTTCTAGTTAAGTACGGAAAATATATAATACGGAATTAATTCTGTATTATCTTTATTTTTATTATTTATATATTTATTTTATTAATAAATTTGGTGTTATCATTTTATGTGATTTAAGGTCACATAAAATGATAACGTTTAAACTCGTTTTGTTTAGCTTATTTATTTATTTAATTATGATTGTCGTATCGGATTTGGTAAATTTCCATTCGTCGAAAGTTTAAAATTTTCGGTTATTACATCGTGTCAAAAGAGCTCAATCAATCAACTCAACTTGGAATGATGTTGTCGAAGCAGAACCAGTTCAAACGAATCCATGGGAGGACCCTTATGCGTTAACTCACATAGAAGATGCTGATGAATTTCAGAAAGGGCAATGTTTTAATTCAATTGGTGACTTAAAGAGACAGTTGGCAAATTATTCCCTAAGGAGAGGATATTTGTAAACGACAGTCAGAGCAGATTCAAACTATTATACTGTACATTATGCTAGAAAAGAAGAAACCAATTGCACATGGTTGGTTTCCGCACGTCGGGTTGATCAAGCGTTAGATTTATGGTTTGTGCACCGCTACAATGGGCCTCATATCCCCACATGTGTCTCGCATACGAGAGAACTTGACAACCACAATGCAACTTCTAGATTCATCTCTAATGAGGTTAAAAACATGGTTCGTCTAGATGTTACAATCAAACCGCGAGTTATCATAGAGGTGATGAATGTGAAATATCAAGTGGTTCCATCCTATAAGAAAGCATGGGATGCTAAACATAAAGCAATTGCAGATATCTACGGTGATTGGAAGGAGTCGTACGCTGATTTGTCTCGATATATGGGGGCTATACAACAATCAAACCCAGGTACAATTGTCGAATGGGTTATGACGGAAACAGGTGATCAAAACGTCCAGACGTTTCAACGTGTGTTTTGGGCTTTTGGTCCTTCTATTGCTGGTTTCAAGCATTGTCGTCCTGTGATCTCAATCGATGGAACACACTTATATGGCAAGTATAAGCACGTCCTACTAGTTGCAATGGGTGTTGACGCAAACGAACAACTTCTATTCTCCTTTACGTTTGCACTTGTTGAAGCGGAGAATACAGAAAGTTGGCCATGGTTTATGAGCTGCATACGCGAATATGTCACCGATAGAGATGGCTTGTTTGTGATTTCGGACAGATATGCGGGGATAACTAGGGAAATGACAGATCCGAGATGGAGTCCACCGATGACATATCATAGATTTTGTATCCGTCATTTGAAGTCAAATGTCCAAACTCGATATAAAGACGCACATCTGAAATTCCTTGTTGGTGTGACTGCATACACACGTGAACGTCGTCCATTTATTCGTGGGTTCGACCAAATAGGTGAAAAAGAATCGTGATTGTTGTGAATTTCTTCATGAACTTGGACTCGAGAAATGGTCGCTACATCACGATGGAGGTTTACGATATGGATGCATGACGACAAACATATCTGAGTGTTTTAATGGAGTAATGAAAGTTACTAGATGTCTTCCCGTCACTGGCATTGTACAAGCAACGTTTACTCGTTTGAACAGCTATTTTGTCTCACGACATGGTAGAGCACTTCAACGTATTACAGATGGTCATCTCTTGTCTAAACACATAGAGGACAAGATCGAAAATTTTAAGGAGGTAGCAAGGACAGCAACAGTGAGTCCATACAACATTCAACGCGGAATTTACCAAGTTGCTGTCCCTAGAGTAGATCGAGGTGGTCATCATAACTTCACTGTTGGTTTAGAAGAACGCGTATGTAGCTGTCTTACGTGGCAAATTTTGAAGATACCGTGCCCTCATGTACTTTCAATATGTTACTATCACAAGTGCAACTTTGATCAATTTGTTGACCCGTTTTCCACTACACAATCATATGCAGCGACGTACAGTCCATACTTCCATCCCATTGTTGATAAGTCTGAATGGCTTGTAGTGCCTGGGCCATTGACAGTTCCGGATCCGGCGTGTCGGCGAGGTGCGGGAAGACCTCGTACTGGGCGAATCAGAAATGAAATGTATCAGAGTAACGATCGGAGAGTGAAGTGTGGACGTTGTGGTCAATTGGGTCATAACAAACGATCGTGCACTTCACAAGTTGGACCATCAGGACAATAGTTTTTCCTCTTTAGAGTTGTTGTTTTAGTTATGAATTATTGTAAAAAGAACTTCTAAAGTTGTTGTTTTAGTTATGAATTATTGTTATTGGTTTTGTTTTAGTTATGAACTTTTGAAGTTGTTGTTTCAATTATGAATTATTGTTATTGTTATTGTTTTAGTAATGAATTATTGTTAATGTTATTGATATTGATGTTGTTGTTGCTATTATTATTGTTGTAACACCCCAAGTTCTTGGAACTCGGGGAGCTACTGGTTAGGACCTCACAATGGCTCCCGACCTTGGTTTAACAATAACTTTACTAGGATCTTACAACAAGGCACAAATGTATTTAAAACAATTTTAAAACATAATATTTTTATGGTATGAATGTATACACGTGACAGCCGTACAAACATATATATATATATATATATATATATATATATATATATATAGATAGATAGATAGATAGATAGATAGACACATAACATGCATGCCGTATGGAAGACTCCCCCGTCCCCATCTAATGAGTACGTGGACTCGGCTGACCATCCGTCCCGAATCTCTCTGCAACTGTCTATCTCAACAAATCTACAACACGGATACACCGTTAGCTAACAATCTAAATATAAGAGGAATAAAGATAGCACAAACACAACCAAGATAACATAAAACAATCATCATGCTGGCACACAAACCGATTATTATCTAGTAGTTAGGTGATTCACCTTATTCCATTTTACAGTTGTGGCACGAGAAATCTTAAGAGTTCTCGCCTCCGTTCCTTATCCAACTGGGTGTAGGTTTAGCTTACCTCCGCCGGCAGCATCACTACAAACCGAGTGTGGACTAGTTCCTAAAGAAACCCCCAGCGCCCTCAGGCTAACTGAGCAGAATGCCACCGCCCGTTACTCTTAGGCCAAAGTATAGGTCGGTAGATAATTATTACTAAAATATGACTATAAACATCTCATTCACACACCACTAACATTATCCATACTCATATCTAGAAGTCAGCTAAGTAAGCCCAAAGGACTTACCTGAATCAATCTCGACTGTCTAAATCTCCATTCGGTCAGCAACCGTAGAATACTCCATCGCCTGTTATACAAGGCAAGTGGATCAATAATGCAACTCACTTTCTTAGAAGTCTCCAACTTCTAAGATATATGATCTATCATAAAGAAATTACCAAAATATCCTTATATGGATAAATGACCATTTTACCCCTGGCCCCGAACTCTATAAAATTCTATAAGAAAGTTCCAAACTATTCTTTGCAACTCAAAACCACACTCAAGACTCTCAAAGGAAAGTTTGCTAAATATTTGGAAGAGTAGCTACATTCTTGACTTTCGTAAAAAGTCGCTAAGGTCCAACTTTGGCTTAAGATATGAGAACCGGATAAAAATATAAAATTTTCAAATAAAGTATTTAGGTCTTCTACATGATGCACCCTGCTCGTAGGAGCAAGAAAATCTCAAAAATACCCAACAACTACTTCTACACAATTCTCCAAAGTTGGATACAAAATCCAGGAATTTTATACTTAGCCAAATCTGAGTCATTTCCCAAACTGCACAAACCATCGACTTTGAGCTCCTATAGATCCAGATCCGACCGTTGGATTGGTCTCTACTTCTGATACAATATAGTATACATATCCATCTATATTGTATTAAAAATTGAACGGTGAATTATGTTTCCAAGGTAACCAAACTTAAGTTCAAACATGTTCCAGCACTTAGAAAATTTCATCAACATCCAGAAAACTGTTTAAGGTCCCAATTTCGAAAAATCATAACTCCTAAACCACTTGCTGGATTCCTCCACAATTTTAATATGTTCTACAACAATATGCCAACTATATCATATCCAAAATTCAAGTGCAACAGAGATCAAACGCCTATTCAAAACTATCTCAAAAAACAGCATCACATGCTGTTTTTCCCCAACACTCAGCACAGTAATAAAAACTGTGTAAGGAGTCAACTTTAAAACACCATAACTCTCAAACTGTAACATGGATTCCTCTAAAATTTTAGTATGATCTACTATACTATACCAACTGTAACATGTCCAAAATTCAAGTCCATTAGAAGTCAATAACCCGTCTAAATCTATTCCACAAAACTGCATCCCAAGCAGTTTTTTCTCAAATTCAGCACACTTAAAAAAAACTACATGAATTGCCAACTTTGGGACACCATAACTCTCAAACGGTAACTCCGATTCTTCCTAAATTTTAGTATGATCTACTATGCAATACGGACTACGACATATCCGAAATTCAGCAAGAAAGGAGGTTTTTAACATACCCAAATCTGAGCCCGAAGCTGACTGTTCATTACTTCCGAAAATTGGGAAAACACATGCATCTTTACTGCTGTCCTACAAAAGTTCTGAGCAGGTTTAGGAGTCATCAAAAGGTACTCATTAGGCATGTAATATGTGGGCGGAAGTGCAATGGATCAAGGTGTATAAGCTTACTCAATTCCGAGACTCGAAGGCATGAAGGACGAGGAGCCGAAGGTTGTTGCTGCTTGTTGTCGATGGGCGCCTCTGCGGACCTGTGTTGCGCTTGCAGTCGGGCGACATTGAGGCTGGAGTCTCCGGATAGTTGTGTTGCTTTCTGCGAGGCTCAACCGATGGCCTAGCCGCACCGGACCCATGGAAGCTTGTTGGGCTCGAGGATGAGAATGTGGAACAGTGTTGTGTGTTGACGACGAGGCTAGGGCAGTGGTACTGGCGTCGGTTGTTACTAGCGGTTGTCTACGATCTGTTGTGGGTAGAAGGAACGAAACCCTGTAGGTGTTGCAGCTGTCGTACGTGATTAGGAGCACTCCAAAGGAGGCTGGTGAGGATAGGCTTCTTCTCAGCTGGCCCAAACTACAAACAGCACAACAACCCTGTACATGAGCAGATTGGCCGGCCAACCCCTTTTGCTCGGGCCTTGTCTAGGCCTCGTCAATGTCTTGTCTGGGCCTTGTCAAGGCCTTGTCTTAGCCTTGTCCAAAGGCTTGTCATGCTTGTTAAGAATGTCATTTAAATTAGTCTTGCAAGAATTAAACTCTAAGGAAGATAGATATATTTTATGTGTGAAAAAAAATTCCACATAAAATAATAAAATGTGTTGATTTATAAAAGTAAGGATTATGTAAGAAGATTGAAGCTTCACATAAAATTATAGAAGTTGATAAAAGCATTTTATGTGCTTAACTCTTCACATAAGGTGACAAGGTTTAAGTTAACTCGGGATTTACCGGAAATTAAATTTCCGGGTATTACATCAGTACCCCCTTAAAATAAGTTTCGTCCCGAAACTTAGAATGAAGACATAAATCCGATAAATTTCTATAGTTAACACTGCGATATCTAATCTTGTTTTGAAGAATCCTAGCTCTACTTTTTTAGACATAAAAGTATCATTTAGGGACCATAACATTGAAACACAAAAGATTCAACACACAAAACCGGAAGTACTCACATAGTTAAATAAGTCATACATATCACTGGTTGAGTACTAACTCAGTTGGTACAGGGTTTGCGGCTGACTCCGCAAAGAACTCAAGATAGCTAGTCCTAAAGTTATCCTATGTCTCCCTGGTAGCCTCGTCGGTTCCTCGTCTAGACCACTGTATCCGTTGTATCGGTATATCCTTAAATCATATACTTCAAGTACTACGCTCTAGGATGGCCACCGGATAAACTATAAAGTATAATTTGGCTCAACTATCAAATCCTCGTAGTTGATGACGTGTCCCCTCTCCGGTATGTTCTCTCCCAACTGAGACATGTGGAACACTGGGTAAGAATGATATTCTATTACTAACTTCCTAATTTTCTTTAAGATCTCATAAGCTTCGACTTACCTTCAGTTATTCTGGGTGACTTTCCGAAAATGACCCCAAAACTCTCCTCCTTTTATAAAATCCAACAGTTTTTGAATTTTCGGAAGATCCCGGCTATCACTTCTGAAACAATGATCTGAGACATCTCCCAACACTTTACTAGTGTCTAAAGCTCTTCGTAAGACCACTCATTTGATCTTGTCTCCCTAAAATGCCTCAGTCGGACCGTTCCTCAAATAATGACTCAACACCAAGTTCTTGTAAGGCTTTCAACTTGTTGAAATCCAAAATCACACTTTTGGTGGAGATTTTCATATGGATAACTAATTCTTTAACTCGAGGTCATAGATAAAGTAATATCAGGTTTCCTATGATGCGGTTTATGGGCCCACCACGCTTCCGCTGCGCTACTCTAATTAATCTGTTGTCTCCCATTACTCATAATGGCGTCTCCCGTGAGTCAGGATGATTTACCAAGCTCTCGCATGTAACTTCCTTCTCATAATTGCAAGATCCTCTCACGCCGACCGTCAGTATAGTGATGATTTACTCTAGCAAAGGGAAGACTCGTACTCTAAGCCGTGAGTATTGGCTATCCGAAACCTCGAGATAAATAGTCCATATCTATCAAAACTATGGTCCTCGACCCCGATGGAGTTTCACAATTGGTCTAGAGCAATCCTCTACTAGTCAACTCCCTTGTCACGTCTTATGGATAGGACGTCACATGCAGTCTTAATGAATTCCCGAATTCACTTATGTCTCATAAAAATCTTTGCTTGATATCCCCAGTAATACTCGCTGGGGTCTCTTTCCCCCACTATTTGGCCTTCAAAGTAGTGACACGTCTTATTGGCACACAAGTCATTATTTGACACTTAGCTTCTTACTTAGATTCCCATTCTCCAATGTGTGTTATTGAATCTATGTTGAACTAATATACTAGGCACACGGTAGTTTTATATACTCGTCTTGTAAATTCTTCCATTAAAGGTCTGACCGTGTAACATTTCTTTGGTCTGGACTGGTTTCCTATTGCCAATTGATCAACACCACTCATTCAGTGTTAAATCCTCAGTTGTGGTGTAGTCTTGAATATATTCTATAAGAGTATCCCCATATAAACACTATAATTAAAGTTGGCAAGACTCACTCTTTTAATACATGGCTTTTCCTCTCACTAGTTAAGCTATCCGCTTGGGTTATGCTTTATTCACCATTGTTTTGTCGGTCCGATAGTATGAGTTTTGTTAAATCTTTCTAGGTACAATTTGTATAGGAACATTAGATATATGTGATTTTCTCCAAAAATCTTGTCTCTCAACTCACATCTTATTAGGTTGTCCTTATACTCCTGTAGCTTTATCTTCTTTAAATCTTTATACCCCGTATAATGGTTACTTCCTCTTTTTTTTTGTAAGGTATTTACAAACTATGTTGATTACCTTCCATAATTGTGTTGTCATTAGTCGGGGAGGGATGTCAGGTTACTCCTTTAGTACGCGGTCACCACAACTACTCAACCATCTTCATATTATTAGTTATCAGGGTTAGCTTGAATTTTCATTGGAGTACCGCCATTTCTCAATAAACTCTTATATAAACACTTTTCGGTAATCATCTTATTGGGGTTATACAGGATCCGTATAACAACTTCCAGTCATTCCACTTTACTCTTCCTCATGTTTGTTCCTAAAAGATGTAGTTTCTCTCTACAATCATCTCACAACTCGAAAATGCATTTCACCAAGGCATCAAATCATACTTTCTATGTTTGTGCCGCCTTTATAATTCCAATTATTTTGTGTCGCGTCTTTATCTACAAGGGCTGCCTTTGTCAATCTAGAAAATTGACCCCAACTTTTGTTCGGAAGAGCACCATCATTCTCATTTGTGTGGAATGCTAAGTACCCTCTGTCTAGACTGACGTAGGATCTAATCGAAATCATCTGCTTCTTACTTTTGTAGTTCTTCTTATACGTATTCATATGTACTAACAGTGATTTGTAAAATTTTCCTTAGCCAGTAGGTACGTAACCACTCACAACCATTTCTTACATCTCTTTAATGACCTAAGGGGGTCATGTTCGGCTGTCAAAATCTTGTCGTAAATTCTTAGTCAGAGTTACTGATCGGAACTCATTCCATGTTACTTTCAAGGGTGCTAGTACTTGTATCGATTTACTTCACAATTGTCGTCGTTGATCTCTTGAAGGATTTCTTCGGATGTCAATAACCTTATTTTATAAATATGTGGTTATTCTTCTTATATACCACCCAGTCACCACTAGTTAACCCGCACGTGTAAAGTCTTAGTGGTTACCAATTAGTCAGTAGTTGACCTTCTACAAGATCATGGACTTACTTCTATCCTTGATATACCTGGTGAAAATCTATCACCTCCATTTTCTCTGTTTATACTCCTTGAGCTCCTTCTACAACCTACACTCATCGGTATTATTTCTCTCCCATCAACAGGCTTATCAAACTTTCCACGATAGCTTGTGGGTGCGTCTTCGTGATTATTTTTACCCTAGTCATGGTTTGTTTGCAGTTCTTTGGTATAAACCATTAGAGTTGGTAACTTTAAAATCCGGTTGGGTGAGAGGTCATGGTGGACACTTAAGTCTAACTAGGTCATACTCATTCATTCTTCTTCCTTCATTAGCGTTGTTTTGTAACATTGCACTTATGAAAATCCGTTGTCTCAATTATAGACTTCTACTCTATTTGCTACTTGCGTCTTGCTTTCTTTCAAAATTATCATATCTAGGAAGAAGTCCACATGTATCCATGGTTATTAGATTTACTTTTCATCCTTAAATTTGATGGTAAATGTATGTCTTTGTACTCCTTTAGTCCTTCATATTTGGGTCAACACCTTATCTTTTCTGGAATCTCATGCCCGTACTTGTCTATGACGGCCTCCACCTTAGTTGTAGTGTCATTTAACCCGCCAAGTGTAATTGTATTTTACCCTGCTCGATTTGTGTTCTGATATGGTCCTCTTCAATCTATGTTCTTATCAGTCCTTACATGCATCCTTGAGTTTCATCTCTCGTCTTCAAACTGCTACGTTCCTTGTATGACTTTCTATTACTTCTATCTAAGTGGATTTGATTTTCTTCCACATCCGATTGTTCTTGTTCTTAAGAATCATCTCATAGTCTTCACCTTCTGTCCACTCGTTCTTTAGATAAAAAAAATTGCAGGAATCACTAGGGTACCCTCGAGAACGTATTGTTCAAATCCGGGTTGGTGTATCCTATCTTCACAAAGGCATTCTATAAGATCTACTAACGTTTTGTCATGCGACGATATATTATGATACTTCAACTAAAGGATATCATATCCGTTAGGGTATTAACATGCTACATATATCTATATATACACATATTTATACAACCTACCAAAACATAAAATATTATTTATGTCCATACATTATTTACCATCATACTAAGTTGCAGAGATCTATGGAGAGTGATGGTGGTCCGACGTACTACTATCCCAACAACCCGACTATGCACATGATTTTGAAGTAGAAATTCATTTTGAAATTTTCAGACCCCTTTCGGGTTCCAGTTATTTTCTACATTCGGTCTTTCAGAAGATTCCAAGTGCCATTGTTGCCAACCCAAAGCTCTGATACCATGTTCTATCACCCCAAGTTCTTGAAACTCGGGGAGCTACTGGTTAGTACCTCACAATGGCTCCCGACCTTGGTTTAACAATAACTTTACTAGGATCTTACAACAAGGCACAAATGTATTTAAAACAATTTTAAAACATAATATTTTTATGGTATGAATGTATACACGTGACAGCCGTACAAACATATATATATATATACATAACATGCATGCCGTATGGAAGACTCCCCCGTCCCCATCTAATGAGTATGTGGACCCGGCTGACCATCAGTCCCGGATCTCTCTACAACTGTCTATCTCAACAAATCTACAACACGGATACACCGTTAGCTAACAATCTAAATATAAGAGGAATAAAGATAGCACGAACACAACCAAGATAACATAAAACAATCATCATGCTGTCACACAAACCGATTATTATCTAGTAGTTAGGTGATTCACCTTATTCCATTTTACAGTTGTGGCACGAGAAATCTTAAGAGTTCTCGCCTCCGTTCCTTATCCAACTGGGTGTAGTTCTAGCTTACCTCCGCCGACAGCATCACTACAAACCGAGTGTGGACTAGTCCCTAAAGAAACCCCCAGCGCCCTCAGGCTAACTGAGCAGGATGCCACCGCCCGTTACTCTTAGGCCAAAGTATAGGTCGGTAGATAATTATTACTAAAATATGACTATAAACATCTCATTCACACACCACTACCATTATCCATACTCATATCTAGAAGTCAGCTAAGTAAGCCCAAAGGACTTACCTGAATCAATCTCGACTGTCTAAATCTCCATTCGGTCAACAACCGTAGAATACTCCATCGCCTGTTATACAAGGCAAGTGGATCAATAATGCATCTCACTTTCTTAGAAGTCTCCAACATCTAAGATATAAGATCTATCAAAAAGAAATTACCAAAATATCCTTATATGGATAAATGACCATTTTACCCCTGGTCCCGAACTCTATAAAATTCTATAAGAAAGTTCCAAACTATTCTTTGGAACTCAAAACCACACTCAAGACTCTCAAAGGAAAGTTTGCTAAAGATTTGGAAGAGTAGCTACATTCTTGATTTTCGTAAAAAGTCGCTAAGGTCCAACTTTGGCTTAAGATATGAGAACCGGATAAAAATATAAAATTTTCAAATAAAGTATTTAGGTCTTCTACATGATGCACCCTGCTCGTAGGAGCAAGAAAATCTCAAAAATACCCAACAACTACTTCTACACAATTCTCCAAAGTTGGATACAAAATCCAGGAATTTTATACTTAGCCAAATCTGAGTCATTTCCCAAACTGAACAAACCATCGACTTTGAGCTCCTATAGATCCATATCCGACCGTTGGATTGGTCTCTACTTCTGATACAATATAGTATACATATCCATCTATATTGTATTAAAAATTGAACGGTGAATTATGTTTCCAAGGTATCCAAACTTAAATCCAAACATGACTGCACAACACCATATATTTCCAGCACTTAGAAAATTTCATCAACATCGAGAAAACTGTTTAAGGTCCCAACTTCGAAAAATCATAACTTCTAAACCACTTGCTGGATTCCTCCAAAATTTTAATATGTTCTACAACAATATGCCAAATATATCATATCCAACATTCAAGTCCAACAGAGATCAAACGCCTATTCAAAACTATCTCACAAAACAGTATCACATGCTGTTTTTCCCCAACACTCAGCACAGTTATAAAAACTGTGTAAGGAGTCAACTTTAAAACACCATAACTCTCAAACCGTAACATGGATTCCTCTAAAAGTTTAGTATGATCTACTATAATATACCAACTGTAACATGTCTGAAATTCAAGTCCAACAGAAGTCAATAACTCGTCCAAATCTATTCCACAAAAACTGCTTCCCAAGCAGTTTTTTCTCAAATTCAGCACACTTAAAAAAAACTGCATGAATTGCCAACTTTGGGACACCATAACTCTCAAACGGTAACTCTGATTCTTCCCAAATTTTAGTATGATCTACTATGCAATACGGACTACGACATATCCGAAATTCAGCAAGAAAGGAGGTTTTTAACATACCCAAATCTGATCCCGAAGCTGACTGTTCATGTCTTCCGAAAATTGGAAAAACACATGCATCTTTATTGCTGTCCTACAGAAGTTCTGAGCAGGTTTAGGAGTCATCAAAAGGTACTCTCTAGGCATGTAATATGTGGGCAGAAGTGCAATGGATCAAGGGGTATAAGCTTACTCGATTCCGAGACTCGAAGGCATGAAGGACGAGAAGCCGAAGGTTGTTGCTGCTTGTTGTCGATGGGCGCCTCTGCGGACCTGTGTTGCGCTTGCAGTCGTGCGACAGTGAGACTGGAGTCTCCGGATGGCTGTGTTGCTGTCTGCGAGGCTCAACCGATGGCCTAGCCGCACTGGACCCATGGAAGCTTGCTGGGCTCAAGGATGAGAAGGTGGAACGGTGTTGTGTGTTGATGACGAGGCTAGGGCAGTGATACTGGCGTCGTTTGTTACTAGCGGCTGTCCACGATCTGCTGTGGGTAGAAGGAACGAAACCCTGAAGGTGTTGCAGCTGTCGTACGTTATCAGAAGCACTCCAAAGGAGGCTGGTGAGGATGGGCTTCTTCACAGCTGGCCCAAACTACAAACAGCACAACAGCCTTGTACATGAGCAGATTGGCCGGCCAACCCCTTTTGCTCGGGCCTTGTCTGGGCCTCGTCAATGTCTTGTCTGGGCCTTGTCAAGGCCTTGTCTTAGTCTTGTCCAAAGGCTTGTCATGCTTGTTAAGAATGTCATTTAAATTAGTCTTGCAAGAATTAAACTCTAAAGAAGATAGATATATTTTATGTGTGAAAAAAATTTCCACATAAAATAATAAAATGTGTTGATTTATAAAAGTAAGGATTATGTAAGAAGATTGAAGCTTCACATAAAATTATAGAAGTTGATAAAAGCATTTTATGTGCTTAACTCTTCACATAAGGTGACAAGGTTTTAGTTGACTCGGGATTTACCGGAAATTAAATTTTCGGGTATTACAGTTGCAGACATTATTGTTATTATTGCTAGATGGATCCTGGACCCCACATGACAGATTTACTTAGCCGTCAGGATGATCATCGGAGTTCAGACGTGTGAACCCCTGAGGGTTACGTAAGAAAATCCTTAACACTCGATGAGAGAAAATACTTAAAGTCATATAATTTTATAAATGATATTTCTTGTTTATAAATTGCAGACGTTACAACCGATGACCTCTAGGATGCATCTTAGAAACATTGGTGCAAGTTCCTCACCTGACGAGAGAGTGGTAGACTACATAAAGTTGGCTGGTTTTTACGGTATATACCGTCTTGGTTCTACCTTCTTGCTGGATGCTGACCTCATCACAACACTGGTTGAGAGATGGAGGTTTGAGACACATACCTTTCACACAACAGGATGTCGCCGTTCTGTTGGGTCTTCGAGTGCATAGGCCTGCAGTGACTGGTACTGCACACTATGATTGGCCTACTATGGTGGAGTATCTTCTTGGAGAGCGCCCAAGCTCGGCAGATATTAGAGGATCATCATCGAAGTTCAGATGGTTACAAGAGTTCCTCGGGCGAGGTCTTACAGAGGATGCAGATGATGTTACTATACGGTGTCATGCACAAGCGTACATATTGTTGCTCATGGGTGCAGTCATGTTTGCTAACACTACAGGAGGATCCATCCAGCTGTTGTATCTTCCTTTGTTGAATGACTTACAAAAAGCTAGTCAATATAGTTGGGGCAGCGCTACATTGGCTTTTCTGTATAGGCAATTGTGTAAAGCTGCCCACAAGAACAAACATGAGATCACCGGACCATTGATCTTGTTACAGGTAAATCATTAAATAAAGCAATTTTCAGTTATCTTCATTCTAATTTGTTGAAACTTATTACGTAGTTATGGTCGTGGGAGAGGAGTCCTATCGGGAGACCAGAATGTTTATTCTACCCGACTGACGCCACTAAAGCTGAGCGTAAGAATGCTGCTAGGAGACATAGAAGAAGAAGAGGTGCAGGTGCGGACTTACTCCCACCCCCGCTTGGTGATCACTTCATCCATGGAGTAGATGCATTGGCTATGAGGTATATATTTTACGATTAAATTTTATATAAATATTTTATTTGATACGTTTTAAAATATTATGATTTGCTTCTTTATAGGTGGGTTGGATATGCAATCTCATATGACCATGCCCCTACAAATTTAGCATATTATCGAGATGCCCTAGATAGACAAAGGGCTGAAGAGGTTAGATTTTTTTATCTATAAAACAATAATTGATAATTTGACATCTTTCTAACGTCGCCTTATTTTTATTTTTTGTAGTTTGTTTGGGAGCCATATACAGATGACATATTGGTTGCCCTAAACCCCATTTGCTACGATAGTCGACACCTTTGGAGGAGCTCAGTTCCATTGATATGCTTCGACATTGTAGAGATTCATCATCCTGAGCGTGTCCTTAGGCAATTCGGGGAAGTGCAACTCCCCCCTATTTCTTGTGAATATAACAAGGAGTTGCACAATACTGATAGGAGAGGCCAATATCAAACAGACTGGGCCGATTTTCATTCACACTACATTGATTTGTGGGATGAGCGTGCCACAAAAATAGCACATTCTTATCGACCTGAAAGTGTGCCACCAAACCACTTACAACTGTATATGATGTGGTACTTGTCGAGGACTCGTAAGCTTATTAGCCCTCTAGGTCAGACATCAGTAGCTCATTACCAGCCCGTGGCTCCAGATCTTTACACCACTGTGAGTATTTGATTATGTTCATATACTATAACATGAATTTTTATTGTATAAATTCATTGTATAAATTCATTTTTTTACAAGGTCAATACATTTCTGATGTGACAAGAAGAGGAAGAGAAATTGTTAATTCGGCATCTCAAATGCACACCCAACAACAGTATGGAGATTTTATAAGAGCCTAGTTGCTGAGAGCTGAGAGAGGGAGCAGAGGGGCCAGGTTTATGCCTGAGCCGCCCCTGCGTGACCCAGGGGACGCCCCTGCGCCTTACCTGGTCCACCCCTGTGCCTCACAGAGCCCGCCCCTGCTGCTCTGTGTGCTGCAGCCTCTTTCTTTGACTTCTTTGACCCGTGCTTTACCCTTTATCATCCTATTTATACTTCTTCTTCTCCTCTTGATGAGGGTTTACAGTTTCAGATCTCTCTCTCTCTCCTTACACACTTCTCCTCTCTTCTTCTTCTCCCTTGGATCCTTGCTTGATCTTCCTTGAAATTGTGTGAGTTTTGGAGAGCTTTTGCTTGGCTTTGATGATGATGGTTGTTGAGCTTTGTGAGCCAGCTTGAGGACGTCCTGGTTAGTGGTGAGCTTCTGGTTCTTCAGTTTGGTAAGCTTCCATAGCTTCCTTTCTCTTCTTCTTCTTCTTTTCATCTTTTGGTCCCTTTCTCCTCTTCTCCTTAGTCTAGCATGACTTTCCTTAGGTTTTGATCCTATTCCAGCCATGTTTGGCTTATGTTGATGTATATATGTGTATGTTATGTTGATATGTTGTTGTTGGAGTGAAGAGAAGTGATAGCATGAATTATAGTCTATATTTTGAGGTTTGTTTGGACGTTTTATCTTTCATAATCTGCATGTTTTAATGTATATTATGTGAGTTTACTATCATTTCATCTACCTTTGCGAGAATCGAGGTCTACACCTAGTTTTGTTGCAATTGCAGGTAATATGGCATGTTTTACATCAAAAAGGAGCAAAAGGAGTCATGAGTCATTTGGAGCTACATCCAGGGAGCATAGCCATGGATTAAAGATTTACTTTGGAGCAGATTCGAGAGATTTCACATTTTGTTGTGACTCACCTCGGTTGACCATTGATTCACCTCGACCGAGGTGATCCAGAGAAGCCGACTCGACCGAGGCGAACACCTAGGACGCGGCGAGAATGTTCTATTCTTGGATGAGATCTTTTAAAATTGGAAAGTGATCTTATATTTTTGGGCTTGGCTCCTGGAAGGAAGAAGATATGCAGAATCTTATATTTTACCTATATTTATGGGAGAATATCTTTCTAAGATTTATTATCTTTGGAGGGTTATTTTCCTATAAAAAGGGTTAGATTTCCACAAATCGAAGGGGCCGCTATCAGCGCAAGAATCTCGCATACATCGCTTACAACGCAGTAGTAGCATACTCCAATTTGGGAGAGATTCGAAGAACCTTTTTGAAGGTTGAAGGAAGATTGAAGATCATAGCTTTTATAGCTTTTTGAAGGGTTTTGTAAGATTGTCTTCAATTCCCTTCCTTGTTGTCTTGTCTTGTTGGATTGCTATTCAGGGAACGCTTTTGTTGTGATATTTGATTCAGTTATTGAAGTCTTTTTCATTAAATTCTTCTTGTTCAAATATTCACCTTCTTCCCATATATTTAATACTTTCATAATGATGATGAGTGGCTAATTTCCTTGTGTGATTCTAGGGTGATTGGCTGAAGGTTGTGGGAAAAACAATGATAGAATAATCTTAGATTCCAGTAGGATCCTGAAAGTTCGAGTCTTTAACCTTAACCCTAAGCATCTCGTTCGGTAGATGAACATCTCGGCCGGGGTGGAATTCTGCTGACCGAGGTGACTTGTCCGATTCTAAACAGAAAGTTAAGTGTTAGAGTTTGCTAAATCCTATTCTTATTACACCCTTCTGGTTCAAAGCAAGCTTAGGATGAGACTTACCCGGTAATTCCTTAGTTTGTGTATCAACGATCATAAGTGTAGGTAATAAAGGTTTATCCTTTATTGGGGTTTGAGTGTGCTTCCATCCTATCTTTGTGAGTTAGCCTGAGACTTACCCGGTAAATGTTGATTCTATTCCCTTAGATGGTATGTTAGTTTGAGATTATAGTTCTTTATCTTAATTCCTTGAGACTTACCCGGTAATAGGAGTTACGGTTTAGGATTAGTGTGTAGTGAGTCTTACCCGGTGATCTACTCCACTTTAGTAACACCTTCCCCATGCAAAAATCTCAGCTTTGTCCGCTTATCTTTAGATCTTGAGTTGGAACCACAACTAGATGCTTTAATCCCTAGAATTGCATGTTTGCTTTATTGACTTCTTATTCATCTTTGATTGTGTTAATTGCTCTTGTGGTTAGTATTCACTTAAGCATACCGTACTGACTTTGTTTCACCAAGTCCCTGTGATCGACCCCTGGAATTTCTTGCTTTTTACTACGATTGACCCGTACACTGCGGGTTCGCATCCTTGTTTTAAGCTTAAGTCTAGGGTTATAAATTTAAAGCTTGCACACACCGTTTGGAGCGAACAAGTTTTTGGCGCCGTTGCCGGGGACTTGGTCTAGACCGAGCCGGTACGGTTTGCCCTTTTTAGGCGCTTGCCCCCTTGTCTACTAATCACTCTACTTGAGTGACTTTTGCAGGTTCTTTCTTAGGTATATGCAAAGAACCCGCGCTGGGAAGGAAATCGTTCCTTACGATCCCGAACCGGAAAAGACATACAAGCGACGCTTAAGAGAAGCGAAGATGACCCAGCAAGACGACCGCGATCTTGCGGCCGAATTGAAAGAGGCGCTAGAGCTGCTATGCCTCAGCAAGGAAGAACTAAGGCAAGAGAAAGAAGAGAATCGCACCAAGACTGCAGCGATCGAAGCTGAGATAGCAGTCATACGAAACCAGATTCTACTTCGACCGAGGGAAGATCCCCCTGTTGATCCTCGACCGATGCAGGATCCAGTAGAAGACCCTCGACCGAGGCAGGTTCCAGTACCTGACGCCCCGGCCGATGTACTTCCACCTCGGAGGCCAGTCCGAGATGTTCTTCTTGCAGGAATCCCACAAACCCTAGGTCAAAGGATGGACCCTAATCAACAACTGAGGCGTCCAGGAGTGAACCTAGGAGATCCAGCGGATCATGACTATGAACTTCGACCGCAAGTTCTATCCATGATTCGCCAATGCCAATTCGGAGGGCTAGAGAAGGAGTTGCCACATCAACATCTTCAAAACTACGAGATCTTGATGGAAACCTTGCGACCTTCCAGAATTGAAAATAACAATTACAAGCTAAGACCTTTTTACTTTTCTTTAAAAGATAGAGCTCTTACTTGGTATCAATCTCTTCCTCCAGGTAAAATTAGCACATGGGAGGAGATGACTACGGAATTCTTGACCAAATTCTTTCCCCCTTCAAAGACCGCTGAAATAAGAGGGAAGATCAATGCTTTCATTATGAAGGACAAGGAGAGCTTGTCCAAATCTTGGGAGCGGTTCAAGGATATCCTTTTGGATTGCCCACATCATGGGATTCCAAAGATCGAGTTGTTGGAGATCTACTTCAAAGGACTGGACGGAAACACCCAGTTCAATCTCCAACTACTCTCCGCCGGTACCTTCATGGACATGGCGATTGATGAGGCTTGGGACTTCATTGAGAAGCAAGCCTTGCACATGGAGAAATACACCCACCAAGGAGTTGAAGGTGGAGTTAAAAGAGTCAACTTTCAAGAAACTCAAAACAACGACAATCAACTCACGTCTTTGAAGAATGACGTGAAGCAATTGAAGGAACTCTTGATGGCTCAAACCAAGAAGGAAGAGCAAGGGCAAAGGAACAACAACAACAACGGGTACCGTAACAACAACAACGGTCCCCGAAACAACAACTACAACAACAACAATAGAGGATCCAATAGCAACAACTGGAGGGCGAACAACCAAAATCACGGTAACAATCATTCAAACTCCAACTCTAACGATTCCTCTAACCCTTTCCTCTCTTCCCCTTCTTCTTCTTCTTCTACTCCATTAAAGAGCCAAGGGCAAGGATCAAGTTCGTCTCAACCGGAAAAGAAAGACGCAGTTCTGGAGGCTATCTTGATCAAGCTTAGCGCTATGGAGAATTCTATGACTTCATTTTCGAGGGCCCAAAAGTCCTTCGAACAACAACTTGCAAGTAGGGCGAATGAAGTGCCAAGAGATCCAGGGAAGCTTCCAGCAAAGACGGAAAGCAACCCTAAGGGCCAGTGCATGGCCATAACGACGAGGAGTGGACTTAAAACTGCAGATCCAGTACCTCGTTCGACGCAGACCACCTCGGTCCAGATCCAGTCGAAGAACACCTCGACCGAGATGCTAACCGAGGTAGAGCAACAAAAAGCAGGAGGGACGACTGAAACTTATATTCCACCTCCTGCATACAAACCACCACCTCCATTCCCTCAGTCCAGAGCCAGAGCACATCTAGACAAGCACTTTGGTAAGTTCCTTGACTTGATGAATAAGCTACATATTAATATTCCTTTCCTTGATGCTATCTTAGGTATGCCCGCCTATGGGAAGTTCTTAAAAGAAATCTTATCAAGGAAGAGGAAGTTGGAGGATGTTGGTGAAGTTAGGATGACATCTAAATCTTCGGAGCTCATACAAATCATGAAGGAGAAGATGCCTCCTAAGTTGAGAGTTCCCGGCTTGTTTTGCATTCCCATTCAAGTTGGGGATGTCACTTGTGAAGCCCTTTGTGATCTAGGAGCCAGCGTGAGCATCATCCCGCTGGAGCTATGCGTAAAGATCGGTCTTGGAGAGCCCAAGCCGGTCAAGATTCGACTTTATATGGCGGATCACTCCATTACCCATCTTGTGGGCATCTTGGAGGACGTTCCGGTCAAGTTAGGTAACTTCTATCTACCTATAGATTTTGTTGTACTTGACATTCCCGCAGATTATCCTGTTCCTATTATTCTCGGGAGGCCATTCCTAGCAACTTCGGGTTGCAACGTGGATTGCAAGAACGCCAAGTTGAAATTCAACGTTGGTAGGGATGAGGTGGAGTTCGCACTACTTGCAGCCATGAAAGGGGAGCAGCTAACTGATGATATCTTCAACATCTACGATGAAGAAGGATCAAGAGAATTGGTGAGCTCTATCCTTATTAACGATCCACTCGAAAGAGTTATTAGCTTCAGTTTAATGGAGGAAGGTATAGATGCTTCTTGTGATGCAGATATACGGAGCTTGAAGGCACTGGAAGAGGATCCAGGGGCTAAAACTGAGAAGCTAATCCAGGAGAAGAAGATCTCCAGTTTCGGTTCCAGTAGCAGTACCTCGACCGAGGCACTTTCTGGATTGAGCGAGACGACTGAAGAACATCTCGGTCAACGCCTCTACGCCTCGACCGAGGTCGATGGCGAGACGATGTCAACTGAGATTGCCAAGAATAACAAATTTCTTGCTCCATTCTCTGACATTCACCCACTGTTGGAGGAACATTCCATCCACCAACTTTCTGATAATAAAGGTCCTTGGTATGCTGATATAGTGAATTATCTTGTTTGCCAGGAAATACCGCCCGGATTGACGTACTCTCAAAGAAAGAGATTCTTCAAGGAAGTACGCCACTATTACTGGGACGAGCCGCTGCTGTTCAAGCGTGGGCCGGATGGGATGCTTCGAAGGTGCATTCCGGAAGATGAAGTTAATAGCGTCATAAAGCATTGTCATTCACTTCCTTGTGGGGGGCATGCTAGCACCGATAAAACATGCGCTAAGGTATTACGTTCTGGTTTCTTTTGGCCTACATTATTTAAAGATGTGCAATCTTTTGTTGTCTCTTGTGATGCATGCCAAAGAACAGGAAATTTATCAAGGAGAAACGAGATGCCACTTAATAACATCCAAGAAGTGGAAATCTTTGATGTATGGGGGATTGACTTCATGGGACCTTTCCCATCCTCCGGAGGAAACCTCTACATTCTCCTTGCAGTTGATTACGTCTCTAGATGGGTTGAAGCCATTGCTTCTCCCACTAACGACGCCAAAGTGGTTGTGAAGTTCTTGAATAGAACTATCTTTCCACGATTTGGAACTCCACGCATCATCATTAGCGATGGAGGAACGCATTTCATCAACCGGAAGTTCAAGGCACTTCTATCGAAGTATGGGGTAACCCACAAGGTATCAAGTGCTTATCATCCTCAAACTAGTGGACAGGTCGAGATCTCGAATAGAGAAATCAAAGCAATTTTGGAGAAGACCGTCTCTAGAGCGAGGAAGGATTGGTCCATGAAATTGGACGATGCTCTTTGGGCGTACAGAACCGCATTTAAGACTCCCATAGGTACCACCCCGTATAATTTGGTATATGGGAAGTCTTTCCATTTGCCCGTCGAATTGGAACACAAAGCGTATTAGGCGATCAAATGGCTGAATTTCGACATCAAAGAGGCCGGCGAGAAGCGACTATTGGAACTCAACGAGCTGGAGGAGCTGCGTTTGAACGCTTATGAGAATGCCAAAATCTACAAGGAAAGGACGAAGAGATGGCATGACAAGCGTATCATCCCAAAGGAGCTTAACGAAGGAGACTTAGTTCTACTCTTCAACTCCCGCCTCCGCCTTTTTCCAGGTAAGTTGAAATCTAGATGGACCGGACCTTATGTTGTGAAACATGTTTTTCCTCATGGTGCAGTTGAGATATGGAGCGAAACTAGCGGAAGCTTCAAGGTCAACGGTCATAGACTTAAGAAATACCAACCGGAAACGCCGGTTGAGGAAGTTGCACCGATATATCTTGTTTGAGACGCATCATGGTCCAGCTAGCGACCTTAAACCAAGCGCTTCTTGGGAGGCAACCCAAGGTATTGCTTTCTTTTCCCGTTTTCTAGTCTAGTTTAGATAGTTTTTGTTTTTGCTTTGCTTTGCTTTGTTTTTCGCGTCCTAGACAAGATAACAGGAGACATCTAAGGAAGGAGCATAACTGGAAGGACAGAAGTTCGAGATTTTGAGAAGACAGAAGCATCTCGGTTACTGTCAGAGTACCTCGACCGAGACGATGCTTGAGCAACCGAGGCGACTAGGGTTTTCTGCAGAGCCACCTCGGTCCGTACCACCTCGGTCCAGTCGAGACCATCTCGACCGAGGTGACAGCAGATCCAGGAACAGTATAAAAGGGGGGAAATTTATTTTTTACTTTTTACTTCCTTCGACTCGACCGCGGCGCCTTAATCACCTCGTTTCCTCAGTTTTTGCTCGTTTTCAAAGATTTCCGCTTCCAAACTGCGATTGAAGGGTAGAGGATCCTATTGCAACTACAGATCTGCGAAGAAATCAAACGAATCGACCGAAACGAGGTAAAAACAGTCGAAACCCTAACTCGTTCATTCGCTTCGATTTGGGCTTTGGTTGCCCCTGATTCTGCTGAGAAAAGGCTTAAGTACCCCATAGGAAGCAATTGTAGTGATTTTTTGGGGAAAAGAACTGAATTTCTGAGATTGGAATCGTAAACTGCTGCGCCTCGGTCCAGTCGAACTGCATCTCGACCGAGGTGATTCTTGAGGATTGTCAGTGACCGAGGTGATCTGACAGTGTTTGAGAGAAAATGAGTTCCGATCGTCGCCTAACCCTTAGAGATAGATCCTCACCTTCCCCTCCTTCTTCTTCTTCTTCCCGACCTTACCGCCCGGTGATCCACGAGAGATGCCGGGTAGATTATGAGCGCATAGCTAGCCGTCCAGTTATTGCACCACGTTTTCTGGACGTGTCAGCCTTCGATTGCCTAGGGTTAGATGGAGACCTTAGGAGGATGATTGCCACAGTTGGGCTGGATCAGTTTACTGAGATCCGAGCCCCAGCCTATTTGGAGCCGACCTTAGAGTTCGTTAGCTCCTTCTCCTACCTCCCCACAGACCAGTCTGTGAAGTACCGGCTGATGAGCCGGAACTTCATAGTTCCTTTAGAGATCTGGAGAGAGATTTTCGGCTTCCCTGAGCCCACCGCCACCGACTTCCCCTCCCGATCTGTAGCTAGGGAGTTTTGGGGGCAGATTGCCCATATTACTGAGCATGTAGATAGATGGCGCCCTGGAGATTCCAGGGAGAAGGTCATCTTCCACCCAGCCTTCAGATTAGCCCACAGGATATTCAGCGAGACACTTCTGGCGCGTACTGAGATGCCCCAGAAGATCCGACAGGGCGAGCTCTTCAGCCTTTACTGTATGGTCACGGGGGGTTTCCCAGACTTTGGCTTGATCTTGGTAGAGGACCTGCACAAGATCAAGGCTAAAGCGAAGGGAAACATTTGCTGCGGAGGTCTAGTCACCCACATTGCTGCTTATCACGGGATGGACCTCAGTGTTTGTACGATGGCGGCGGCTCCGAAGCCGCTTGGATTACAGGAGATGATCACTCGGAGGATTCTAGTTCCCCGAGGTCTGACCACTCCATTTGTTGTTATGCCATGGGAGCGGACTGCACCACAAGGGATCCGCTGGTCTGCACAGTTCATAGTTTTCGATCCACATTATTGGCAGACAGCTTGGGCTCCACTGATGGAGGATCATAGGGAGGCAGCAGCTGCCCCGGCTGAGGAGGAGGAGGATGACGATGACGAGGAGACAGTAGACGAGAGAGATGGTGGAGTCCCGATGGATACAAGGACGGATACTGCAGGTACGAGCGCGCCGCCGATCATAGATCTTGATGATGACGATGAGACGGAGCCTGCACCAGCTGAGACTTCTCCGGTCAGACCTGCTAGACGTAGGAGGCGCGGAGTGAGAGATTGAGCTGCCCACAGACGGATCGATGACCTGACGGATCAGGTTATTGACTCGTATGCTGCATTATCGCTGGATATCCGCGAGATGCAGGAGCGGCAGCACTATCAGCACATCATGGCCCAACTTCAGTTCGAGCGTGTCATGGGTTACCCGTTCGACCCGACGCAGTATCCGTATGTGCCACCACCACCACCACCGGATCGAGACTATTGAGGAGCTGCAGGATTTTCTTATTATATTTTTATGCAGTTCAGCTTTTTATCCGGTGAGTACTCTCATTTCCAGACTTATATTGACCCACTGGGACAGTGTGTCCCAAGTATGGGGTGTTTGTACTTATTTGACTACTTGATGTACTTATTTGACTACTTTTGATGTATGACATTTTATCGGATATTTTATTTATGCTTCACTTCTGCATTTATATGAATATCTGATATTACATGCATAACTACAGGTTATTTGATTGAGAAAAACGTCCAAACTGAAAAAAAAATGGTTTTAAAAAAAAATTTTGACCTCGACCGAGTCAGTCTTGGCCAAACGAGGCGTTTCACCTCGGTTGAATCAAGAACACCTCGACCGAGGTGTGTTAACAGAAAGTTTTCGAAAACGATTTTGTGCTACTTATTTGGATATGATCTCAGTGAAGATTTTGTCTACTGACTGGTTTTAAATTCTTTATGTGTTTGAAAGATTTTATAATATGTTTAAGTTGCTAAATGCTTTGTTTGAAATTATTAGCATGTTTAATACTTTGTTTTTATCCAAATTATGTTGAATTTGAAGGTTGACACCGCAGGTTAAGTTCTCTCACTTTCTTCTTGGAAAGACCAAGGCAATTCATTCTTTTCTTCTTCTTCTTCTTCTTGATCATGCTTAGCCCCTCATATACATTTTGCCTCCCTTTACCTATCCGGGAATTTGGAAGCAAGCGAAGTGGTGAAAGCAAGTGGAGTTAAAGTTGAGAAGTGGCTGGAAGTGAAAGTGTTAGAAAGCAATAATAGGTTTGGGGAAGTCAATCATGAAGATGAGTAACTCGGCACCATTCACATAGCCGGGTGTTTGTGTCTTGCCAAAGTCGGATTGAGCGATATTCCTAACGGGTCATGGTATGCGCATCAAGGGTTTGATGCATCTCGAGAAATTGATGATTGCTGATTTCCTAGGCTTCGGTTATTGTGCACCTCTGTCCATGCATCCCAAAAAGTAAAGTAAAAAGAAAAAGTGTGAAATAAGTAAAGCTTATTGGTGGAAGATGTTGCAAGTCAAAGTGAAAGTGAAGTTCATCCTTTTTCCGGATTCTAGCACCACATTACCTTACATATATCTCTACCCTACACGTTTCTTGACCTTTCTTTTGGGAAGGCCTTGAGACCTTGAGCTTGTTGATTGACTTAGTGGTTTAAATCGGATTATACATGATTAATTTTGATGATTATGATTTATTATGCATTCTATGATTTTATGCAAAGATGAGCAACTTTTCTATATTTATAAAATGTTTTGATCATATTGAGTTTTTAAATTCCATGAAGTATTCTCTAAGAGTGATCTATGATAGTTGCACACCATAAAAATGTTTTTGAAAAGGGCTTTTTCATTGATTTTCTTGACTTATAATCCATTCTATCTTGTCTTTTATATGAGGAACTTGCTTGGGGACAAGCAAGGGCTAAGTATGGGGTATTTTGATAGCATGAATTATAGTCTATATTTTGAGGTTTGTTTGGACGTTTTATCTTTCATAATCTGCATGTTTGAATGTATATTATGTGAGTTTACTATCATTTCATCTACCTTTGCGAGAATCGAGGTCTACACCTAGTTTTGTTGCAATTGCAGGTAATATGGCATGTTTTACATCAAAAAGGAGCAAAAGGAGTCATGAGTCATTTGGAGCTACATCCAGGGAGCATAGCCATGGATTAAAGATTTACTTTGGAACAGATTCGAGAGATTTCACATTCTGTTGTGACTCACCTCGGTTGACCATTGATTCACCTCGACCGAGGTGATCCAGAGAAGCCGACTCGACCGAGGCGAACACCTAGGACGCGGTGTTCGCCCCTAGAGGTGTGTGCAAATAAGCTTTAAATTTATAAAACTAGAATCAAGCAGCGAACCCGCAGTGTACGGATCGAGGTAGCTAAGCAAGAATTCCAGAGTATCGAACACAGGGATTTGGGTGGGAACAAATTCGATTTCAGGTTATCAAGCAATAAATATGGGAGTTTTGCAAATATTGGGAAAACAACAATCCTAAAGATCCGGGTATTCAGTTGTGGCAATAGATTCAAGATATACTAATGATATAAAGACAGAGTAGAGATATGCAAAGGTATACTAATGTAAGGTAATCGTACGGTTGAGGTTCCAAAAACCTTATATAACTCACCTAAAAGATACTCCCTATACAGGTTGTTGAGGCTCAATATAGAAAGATTCTAAGGACGAGAATTAGTGTCAAATACCCAAACTTATAACCTAAAGGTCAAGACTAACTTATCCGATTGAGGTTGTTGAGGCTCACAATCGAGGTAGAGGTTGTTGAGGCTTCACTACCACCTAGAAAAGACAAGTCTAAACTAAGTTAAAGCAAATCTTTAACTTTGGATTAAAGTAAAACCAGGCTCGTGAACTCAGGGAAATTACGGTTGGATCTTGAGATTCCACGGCCGTGGAACTCAAGAACAACCCGTAATTTAGGGTTGTCGGCGACAATTCTCTAACTCTCAGGGTCTAATCTGTTTGCGATCGATCTATCATCATCTAAGCCACAACTATCAACCCTTCACCTTAGAATTGTTAAGGGTTTTTAGCCAATAACAGTCATTTGATATTAATTCAAGATTTAAAAGATAAAAGATGGAAACTTTCGAGAACTATCAATAATCTTCAAACGAATCTCAGAATCACAATCAAGAACAAGTGTTTATCAAAAGATTCAAATCGGAATAAACAATCACAATCTTAGGAAAGAAAGGAAACGGGATGTCAATCCGATCCTAAATCAAACCTAAGCAAGAAGAGAAATCTTCTTGCAAAATCCTCCAAGAACTTCGATCTTCCACAGACACGAAGATCGCTAACAGCAATTCTTCAATTCCGAACTTTGATCTTCAATGAGATCTCCAAAATCACCTCCAAGAATGAGGGTTTGTGTGTTGCTAAGCTTGCGTTTTGCCGCTAAACTTAGGGTTGAAGGGTCGTGAGCGAGGTGTAAGCAAGCCTATGCGATGCTATGCGATGATCATGAAATCTCTTTTCGGCCGTCTTTTTATAGGGCAAGACGAAGCGTCGGTCCGGCCCAATCTTCAAAAGATCATGGCTTCGAAATATGGCGAAAAGATACGCCAAGATCACGGTCGTGGAAGATTCCATGACCGTAATTTTGAGGCGTGGAAACAAACACGGATAGTTTCCACGGCCGTAATATCCCCTGGAATGAACATCGAATTCTGACTCACAATCCACGGTCGTAATTTAGGGTAAAACCGTGATTCCTGCCTTCATTCGTGCATTCCTCAATCTAATACTCCAAATTGCTTCCAAAAGGTGTCCTTGATCCAGAGGTACATCAACTCAACTTTCCTTTGCTCGATTTCGTTCGGAAATAGCTCCAAATCACCTATAATCAACATAGAACTCGTGTAGACATCCATATCGACAATATAGGCAATACTAGCTCATATATGCATAAAGCTCAATCAAAGACTATCAATATGAATCAAATACGATTAGAAAACGTGCCTAAAATATCACAATATTTCATGCTAACACGCGGCGAGAATGTTCTATTCTTGGATGAGATCTTTTAAAATTGGAAAGTGATCTTATATTTTTAGGCTTGGCTCTTGGAAGGAAGAAGATATGCAGAATCTTATATTTTACCTATATTTATGGGAGAATATCTTTCTAAGATTTATTATCTTTGGAGGGTTATTTTCCTATAAAAAGGGTTAGATTTCCAGAAAATCGAAGGGGCCGCTATCAGCGCAAGAATCTCGCATACATCGCTTACAACGCAGTAGTAGCATACTCCAATTTGGGAGAGATTCGAAGAACCTTTTTGAAGGTTGAAGGAAGATTGAAGATCATAGCTTTTATAGCTTTTTGGAGGGTTTTTGTAAGATTGTCTTCAATTCCCTTCCTTGTTGTCTTGTCTTGTTGGATTGCTATTCAGGGAACGCTTTTGTTGTGATATTTGATTCAGTTATTGAAGTCTTTTTCATTAAATTCTTCTTGTTCAAATATTCACCTTCTTCCCATATATTTAATACTTTCATAATGATGATGAGTGGCTAATTTCCTTGTGTGAATCTAGGGTGATTGGCTGAAGGTTGTGGGAAAAACAATGATAGAATAATCTTAGATTCCAGTAGGATCCTGAAAGTTCAAGTCTTTAACCTTAACCCTAAGCATCTCGTTCGGTAGATGAACATCTCGGCCGGGGTGGAATTCTGATGACCGAGGTGACTTGTCCGATTCTAAACAGAAAGTTAAGTGTTAGAGTTTGCTAAATCCTATTCTTATTACACCCTTCTGGTTCAAAGCAAGCTTAGGATGAGACTTACCCGGTAATTCCTTAGTTTGTGTATCAACGATCATAAGTGTAGGTAATAAAGGTTTATCCTTTATTGGGGTTTGAGTGTGCTTCCATCCTATCTTTGTGAGTTAGCCTGAGACTTACCCGGTAAAGGTTGATTCTATTCCCTTAGATGGTATGTTAGTTTGAGATTATAGTTCTTTATCTTAATTCTTGAGACTTACCCGGTAATAGGAGTTACGGTTTAGGATTAGTGTGTAGTGAGACTTACCCGGTGATCTACTCCACTTTAGTAACACCTTCCCCATGCAAAAATCTCAGCTTTGTCCGCTTATCTTTAGATCTTGAGTTGGAACCACAACTAGATGCTTTAATCCCTAGAATTGCATGTTTGCTTTATTGACTTCTTAGTCATCTTTGATTGTGTCAATTGCTCTTGTGGTTAGTATTCACTTAAGCATACCGTACTGACTTTGTTTCACCAAGTCCCTGTGATCGACCCCTGAAATTTCTTGCTTTTTACTACGATTGACCCGTACACTGCGGGTTCGCATCCTTGTTTTAAGCTTAAGTCTAGGGTTATAAATTTAAAGCTTGCACACACCGTTTGGAGCGAACAAGAAGTAAAGGAACGAGAGTAGAATTGAAGAAGGAGCTGGAGTGGTGTCCTCTGCACACCATCCGCCCCTACGCCTTCCTTGTAGCGACCCCTATGCCGGCCTGTGCACCGCCCCTACGCCACCAGAGAGCCGCCCATGTGCCTCACTTCACCAGCTTGGTGTTTCCTTCGGTTTTGCAGGTGTGTGTTGCTTCTAGGCCATCCTTAGGGTGCCTTTGTTCCCTCCTTAGGGTTTAGGATCATGATAGATGTGTGAGGTTGAGTTTGATGATGGTTATGATCGGTTTATGCCTTGTATGGCTTTTGAGATTGTTAGGTTATGAGTGTGGCTGAGGTTGATCCTTTGGATCCCTTTAGGTCTAGGTGTGACCCTTATATGGTTAGGAGTCTGATATATCTCCTTATGCCTTGTTTATAGGCTGTGTTATCCCTCCAGTGTAGAGGTGATCTTGGTTGAGGTGTGATCGAGGTTGAGGTAAGTCTGTAGGACTTACTTAGCTGCCATCCTTATATTGGGTGTTTGCATGAGTGGTGTGTGCTTTGTATGGTTGCTATGATAGCATGTTATGTCGCATTTACCGACCTATGTTTTTATTGACTGCCCCGTATGTGTGGCTGTGATAACCTTTCCCTTTCATCCCGCCATGGAGTCTGGGAGGTTCTCTCGAGTCAAGCCAGACTGTATTACGGGAAGGGTGCAATCCACTCCCATAGGGTACACGGATTGTGTGACCGATACTAGTACGGCTGGCTAGCAGGCTCAGAGGCGAGGATGTATCGGTCCTCGTATCACATAGTTTTATATATATTATATATCTATACGATTTGAGTGAATGACCATTATATTGAGATGAATAAATGGGTAAATGAGTGAAAGCATGTTGATATGTTTATCTTTCCTTATGTGTGTTTGTGCTTATGCATTACTCTATATATGTGTATGGATAGCTAATGGTTTATTACCATGTTGTAGATGCGCTACAGGATAGGCATGCTGCTGGGTGATCTAGTAGAGTGGCAGGCCGAGGATGTCTCGTACATTAGGATGTGTGGGCTTTTGAGTCTGTTACCTTTCCCTCCTGTATGAGGATGATCTTTTGTTACCTCCTGTGTGAGGGTGTTATGTTTCTTACTCGACTATGTTGTCTTATCTTTTGGGTTGTACAGTTTTATACAGTTTTATGTAATTGTTTTTATATCTGTCAGTGCCATGTTGTAAGGTCCAGTGAACTTGTTGTCAAGCTAGGGTCAGGATCCATTGTGTGATCCTAGCCCAATGTAGCACTCCGAGCCCGCGGATTCGGGGTGTTAAAGAGAGCGTCGTCCCAGAGACGAGGAGTAGTGTATCTGTGAGACATCATTCACATCGAGCTCAGTCTAATGACGCTGACCGTGTCTCCATGGGAGGACCAGAGTTCAAAGAGTACCTCCGACGTTTTGAGGAGGATATTAGGGCTGGCAGGCGAGCCTCAAATTTACTAGTACCTGAGGGATCTTCTGAGAGATCATAGGGAGCGACTCGGGTGTCAGATGCACCTGCACGTGTTGTGGATCCAGTTCGAGTCCCAGTGGAGACCAGAGGCCCCCAACCAGATGCCTGGTCGAAGGCATTTCATCAGCAAGGAGTACCACACTTCTCAGGGGAGATTGGTTTAGAGACTGAGGTGTGGATTGGGCATGTAGACTTAGCCTTGGAGTCTATTAGATGTCCTAAGGGCAGACGGATAGAGCTAGTTCAGTCTCTATTCAGTGACCTCACACACCAGTGGTGGAGGACTGTCCGGACCAAAGATACCAATTATGACCACATGAGGCGCATGATTAGAGAGCAGTTCTGCCCTGCCTCGCTGAGGAGGGAGAAGCTGCAAGATTTTGTGGAGGATGGCTTTGAGGATGTGCCTATTACTGATGCCATCCGCCGTTTCCAGACCGAGTTGGCTTTGTTGGGTCCAGCTGCACCATCTGAGGACCAGCATATGTATCTGTTCTCTCGCCGTTTGAGAGAGAGCACCCGTTTATACATGGCGGTATTCCATTGTGAGTCCCTAGCTGATTACCAGGACCGGGCTTCTGCTTTTGAGAGAGAGCGAGCTAGTCAGAGGAGAGCTTCTCAGACAGGACGGTATAGAAAGAGGCAGCGCAATAGGCAGACCAGTGGAGTTGGAGGATCATTTGGGCCTAGACGAGATCAGAGGCGTAAGAGTTAACCCTCATCTACACAGACTGCAGATAAGGGACGTCAGTGTTACAAATGTGGTGACCCTAGTCATCTGAGGCCAGCTTGTCCCAAACCAGTTCTGACTTGTTTTACCTGTGGCCGACAGGGACATCGAGTTGCCTTTTGTAGGCAGGGTGGAGTAGTATCTCAGCAGGGTTCTTCCCCTACCACTGTAGCAGGAGGTGGTCAGAGGACACCTCAGCAGCAGACACAAGGACAACTGAGGGTCCTAGAGCGTCCATCTACTCAGGGTTCTGCTCCAGGACCGAGTAGAGGTAGAGGTAGAGAGGTTGGCACCAGTGATGCCCGAGGAGCCCGAGGGCGAGCTTTTGAGTTGAGGAGTGCAGAGGATCCACCTGCACCGGCTGTTACAGGTACCATTCTACTTCATGGTTTACCTGTTAGAGTTTTATTTGATACTGGTGCTACGCATTCCTTTATTTTTGATACTTGTGTTGAGCGTCTTAGTTTAGCTACCATAGAGGGGATACCCTTTACTATAGGGTTACCTGATGGTAGTTGGGTCAGAGGTACCAGTGAGATACGTAGTTGTCCCCTTCGTTTAGGGACTCGTGTTTTACTTATTGACTTCTTAGTCATGCCATTGATGCATGAAGAAGTCATATTAGGTATGGATTGGATGCGTAGACACCATGCAGTTTTGGATGTTGGTAGACGGATTGCTACAATCTCTACCGAGGTTGGTCAGATTGAGGTCTTCCGGGGTTGGGACCTTGGGAAGACAGGTTCGATTATTAGCGCCGTACGAGCAGCTAGGTTGATTGCACAAGGATGTGATGCCTTCTAGTGCTACGCCATGAAGGATGGAGAGAGTCCAGCTCTGGAGGATATTCCAGTAGTCTGCGAGTTTATAAATGTGTTTGCTGAGTCGTCGAGTTTACCGCCTCAGCAGAGTGTGGACTTCAGCATAGAGTTAGAGCCTGGCACGCGACCCATCTCGAAGGCCCCATACCGTATGGCACCTGTCGAGATGTTAGAGTTGAAGAAGCAACTCGAGGAGTTGGCTGAGAAGCGCTTTATATGCCCTAGTGTTTCACCATGGGGTGCACCTGTCCTCTTCGTGCGGAAGAAGGACGGATCTTTGAGGCTATGCATAGATTACAGAGAGTTGAACAAGGTGACCGTCAAGAACAGGTATCCATTGCCTCGTATTGACGATTTACTTGATCAGCTTCAGGGAGCTACAGTTTTCTCCCGGATTGATTTGCGCTCAAGATATCACCAATTGAGGGTGAGAGAGCAGGACGTACACAAGACGGCATTTCGTACCCGCTATGGACACTACGAGTTTGTAGTGATGCCATTCGGGCTGACGAATGCCCCAAAAGTCTTTATGGAGTTGATGAACAGCATATTCATCGACTTTCTCGATCAGTTTGTGGTGGTATTTATTGATGATATTTTGGTGTACTCTCGTAGTAGAGAGGAGCATGTCGGTCATTTGAGGACGGTTTTGCAGATTTTGAGGGATAGAGAGTTGTATGATAAGCTCTCTAAGTGTGAGGTCTGGATGTCTGAGGTTGCTTTCCTTGGGCACATCGTCTCCGCCGATGGGGTTATGGTTGACCCGGCAAAGATCGAGTCTGTTGCTGCATGGAAGACACCGACGAACGTCAAGGAAGTACGTAGCTTCCTTGGCCTAGCCGGTTACTATAGACGCTTTGTGGAGGGTTTTTCTGTGATTGCCTGTCCATTGACGAGTCTTCTGAGGAAGACTACCCGGTTTGCGTGGACCAACCAGTGTGCTTAGAGCTTTAAGGAGTTGAAGAGGCGTTTGACTTCTGCTCCTGTCCTGGCACAACTAGAGGGATCTGATGATTTTGTGGTCTACAGTGATGCATCCAAGCTGGGCTTGGGATGTGTGTTGATGCAGAGAGGTAGAGTGATTGCATATGCGTCTCGACAGTTAAAGACGTATGAGGAGAACTACCCGACTCATGATCTAGAGTTGGCAGCAGTAGTGCATGCTTTGAAGATCTAGAGACATTACTTGTATGGTGCTACATGTCAGATCTTCACAGACCATAAGAGTCTGAAGTATATTTTCACGAAGCGGGAGTTGAATAACTGCCAGCATCGATGGCTCGAGTTGATCAAGGACTTTGACCTTGAGATTTTGTATCATCTTGGAAAGGCGAACGTGGTTGTTGACGCCTTGAGCAGGAAGACGCCTCGAGAGAAGGCGATTGCGAGATTGACTATACAGCCTCAGCTTCAGATGGATCTAGCTTGGCTAGAGATGGACATCCAGTTTCCTGATGAGGATGCCCAGTTGTGTGCTTTAGAGGTTTTACCTGGTCTGTTGGATGAGATCCAACAGAAGCAGGGGACCTGCCCGACCTTGATGAGGATTAGAGAGAGGATGTCTCGTGGAGAGACAACACAGTTTTCTGTTGGAGCTGATGGAGTGATGAGGCGACATTGTCGCGTTTGTGTTCCTGCTGATGCAGAGTTAAGACAGAGGATCTTACAGGAGGCTCACTGTACACCTTACTCCGTACATCCAGGTACGAGTAAGATGTACCATGATGTGAGACGTTCATATTGGTGGGGAGGGCTGAAGCCCGATGTAGCCAGATTTGTGGCTCAGTGTGCGACCTGTCAGCAGGTCAAGATAGAGCATTGCAGACCTGGAGTTGAGCTCCATCCACTGCCAGTGCCGCAGTGGAAGTGGGAGGACGTCTCCATGGATTTTGTGATTGGATTGAGATCCAGTAGGAGTTTTGATGCCATTTGAGTTGTTGTTGATAGACTGACGAAGACGGCACGTTTCATTCCTATTAGAGAGACGTGGCCGGTGAGTAGATTGGTTGAGGAGTACACTAGACAGATAGTGAGACTCCATGGTGTACCAAGGATGAACTTCTCTGATCGAGATGGGCGATTCACCTTGAGGTTCTGGCAGCAGATTCAGACTGTTTTGGGGACGAGTCTGCACTTCACGACTGCGTTTCACCCCTAGACTGACGGACAGTCAGATAGGACTATCCAGAATTTGGAGGATATGTTGCGAGCTTGTGTGTTGGATTGGGGACAAGGATGGTCTGACTACCTCTCCCTTGTTGAGTTCTCATACAACAACAGTTGGCATGCATCTATTGGGATGGCTCCCTATGAGGCACTGTATGGACGTAGGTGCCATACACCTTTATGTTGGGATGAGCCTAGCAGTACCAGTGGGATAGCGCCAGAGCAGATTCGTGATGCTATGGCTCGACTAGTGCTGATTAGAGAGAGGATGCTGGCTGCACAAAGTCGCTAGAAGTCATATGCAGACAAGATTCGTGATGCTTTGGGGACGAGTCGCTAGAAGCCATGCTACTTTGATGGACATAGTTCAGTGGAGATGTGATTCCTCCATGCGATGTACATACTTATGGATCGGCTAGAGACGTATTTCCTCTATGCCTGTGTTATGCTTGGCTAGAGATGTGCTTCCTCTATGCCCTGTGATGTGATATAGCGAGAGATGTGATTCCTCTCTGCCTTTGGGTAGCGTTATGGCCCTGTTTCTCTAGAGTGGATGATTCCTCCATGTTGATGTTTATGGTTATAGATCTGTTATAGGTTATGACCTTCTGAGCGGAGATGTGATACCTCCGATAGAAAGAGTGAGTTATACCTCGGCTTGTGGGACCGAGAGGACTTGGGATCTTGCAAGTTTCGGGACAAAACTTGTTTTTAGGGGGGTGAGATGTAAGAGCCTAGTTGCTGAGAGCTGAGAGAGGGAGCAGAGGGGCCAGGTTTATGCCTGAGCCGCCCCTGCGTGACCCAGGGGGCGCCCCTACGCCTTACCTGGTCTACCGATGCGCCTCACAAAGCCCGCGCCTGCAGCTCTGTGTGCTGCAACCGCTTTCTCTCTCTCCTTACATACTTCTCCTCTCTTCTTCTTCTCCCTTGGATCCTTGCTTGATCTTCCTTGAAATTGTGTGAGTTTTGGAGAGCTTTTGCTTGGATTTGATGATGATGATGGTTGTTGAGCTTTGTGAGCCAGCTTGAGGACGTCCTGGTTAGTGGTGAGCTTCTGGTTCTTCAGTTTGGTAAGCTTCCATAGCTTCCTTTCTCTTCTTCTTCTTCTTTTCATCTTTTAGTCCCTTTCTCCTCTTCTCCTTAGTCTAGCATGACTTTCCTTAGATTTTGATCCTATTTCATCCATGTTTGGCTTATGTTGATGTATATATGTGTATGTTATGTTGATATGTTGTTGTTGGAGTGAAGAGAAGTAAAGAAACGAGAGTAGAAGTGAAGAAAGAGCTGGAGTGGTGTCCTCTGCACACCATCCGCCCCTGTGCCTACCTTGTAGCCGTCCCTGCGCCGGCCTGTGCACCGCCCCTGCGCCACCAAAGAGTTGTCCCTGCGCCTCACTGCACTAGCTTGGTGTTTCCTTCGGTTTTGCAGGTGTGTGTTGCTTCTAGGCCATCCTTAGGGTGCCTTTGTTCCCTCCTTTCCTAGTATGGGGGTTTAGGATCATGCTAGATGTGTGAGGTTGAGTTTGATGATGATTATGATCGGTTTATGCCTTGTATGACTTTTGAGGTTGTTAGGTTGTAAGTGTGGTTGAGGTTGATCCTTTGGATCCCTTTGGGTCTAGGTGTGACCCTTATATGGTTAGGAGTCTGATATATCTCCTTATGCCTTGTTTATAAGCTGCGCTACCCCTCCAGTGTAGAGGTGATCTTGGTTGAGTTGTGATCGAGGTTGAGGTAAGTCCGTAGGACTTACTTAGCTGCCATCCTTATATTGGGTGTTTGCATGAGTGGTGTGTGCTTTGTATGGTTGCTATGATAGCATGTTATGTCGCATTTACCGACCTATGTTTTATTGACTGCCCCGTATGCGTGGCTGTGATAACCTTTCCCTTTCATCCCGCCATGGAGTCTGGGAGGTTCTCTCGAGTCAGGCCAGACCAGTTTACAAGAAGGGCGCAATCCACTCCCATAGGGTACACGGATTGTGTGACCGATACTAGTACGGCTGGCTAGCAGGCTCAGAGGCGAAGATGTATCGGTCCTCGTGTCACATAGTTTCATATATATTATATATCTACACGATTTGAGTGAATGACCATTATATTGAGATGAATAAATGGGTAAATGAGTGAAAGCATGTTGATATGTTTATCTTTCCTTATGTGTGTTTGTGCATATGCATTACTCTATATATGTGTATGGATAGCTAATGGTTTATTACCACGTTGTAGATGCCTACAGGATAGGCATGTTGCTGGGTGATCTAGCAGAGTGGCAGGACGAGGATGTCTCGTACATTAGAATGTGTGGGTTTTTGAGTCTGTTACCTTTCCCTCCTGCGTGAGGATGATCTTTTGTTACCTCTTGTGTGAGGGTGTTATGTTTCTTACTCAACTATGTTGTCTTATCTTTTGGGTTGTACAGTTTTATACAGTTTTATGTAATTGTTTTTATATCTGTCAGTACCATGTTGTAAGGTCCAGTGAACTTGTTGTCAGGCTAGGGTCAGGATCCATTGAGTGATCCTAGCCCTATGTAGCACTCCGAGTCCCGCGGATTTGGGGTATTACAGATTTGACGAGTAACGTTTCAGGGTACTGTCAATATGTGACTTTAGAAGGCGCTGGTGTACTTAGTCAGCTACCATTTGATTCATCTTACTACCAGCAACCATCGTCATCATCTGGATCATATGGTACATCATTCGGGCAAGCTGGTCCTTCACATTCTCAGCCCTAGAGTCAACCAGATTTTACTTCACAGGGGCATTTTACTCCACATGGACATGTTTCCAGCTTGTTCGACAGTACCCCTCCATTTTACCACACAGGACCTTCATTAGGATATGGTAGTACTCCTCCCTCTATGCCAGGCTATGGTGGCATTCCACCCTCTATGCCAGGCTATGGTGGTATTCCCCCCTCCTATGGTGGTATTTCACCCTCTATGTCAGGCTATGGTGGCACTCCAGCCTCTATGTCAGGCTATGGACATGTTGGTTTTATGGGGGGTATGTCACAGTCGTGCCTAGACATGTTGCCGGTTCCTAAACCGGCGGTTTAGGTTTAGGAACCGGCGGTTTAGGTTTGGCAAAAGCCAAACCTAAACCTAAACCGGCCAAGGAGGAACCGCCGGTTTAGGTTTAACCTAAACCGGCGGTTTGCCAAACCGCCAAACCGCCGGTTTGGCGGTTTGGCACATGACTTTAAAAAAAAAAAAA
>BSUD01000007.1:48695475-48742418 GCA_033239045.1 Fagopyrum esculentum | reverse complement strand
GCTATAATAGCCGTTGGAGTGAACGTTGGCTTTTGCCAACGTTCAAAAAAAGAGACGTTGGCAAGCCAACGTCTCTTTTTTTGGCCAAACCGCCGGTTAAACCGCCGGTTTGGCCAAAAAAAAAATAAAAAAAAAAATAAAAAAAGGCTCAAACCGGCGGTTTAACCGCCGGTTTAACCGGCGGTTAACCGCTGGTTCGAACCGTCGGTTTAGGTTTTAGGTTGAACCAAACCTAAACCTAAACCGCGAACCGCCGGTTCAACCAAACCGGCAAACCTAAACCGCCGGTTTGGTCAAACCGGCGGTTTGAGCCGGTTCACAAACCGCCGGTTCGGCGGTTTGGTTTGAACCGGTAACAACTCTAGTCGTGCCCACAGAGTTTTGTATCTCCTCCTCTTCCTCGTCGATACAGCTACACCGATCCTATTAGACACGTTGATCCGTCTACATAGAATGTTGATCGAAACATGCCAATTATTGAAGAGATGGATGAAGATAGTGAATGATATTTACTTGGTTTGAAATGTTAACCATTGATTAGATTATGGATAAACTATTTCATACATTATAAATATAATTTATCTATTTTAGTTATATTATTATAAGTTTTTTTTATCCTTAAACGTATCATTAAATACATGTTAAAAATGAAATTAGGAAAATAACATTTTAAAAAAAATACACCAGGACCGCGCCTCTCTGATTTTTTTATAAAAAAAATTAAATTGAACTAGACCGCGCCTCTATGTTTTTATTTTTTTTTATTTTACGTAATTTAAAAAGATGTCTTTGACAGCGTTTTTTAGGAATAAAAACGCGATCTAGGACCGTGTTTTTATTTCCAAACCTAATCTTCGTGTATTCTGAGGAATTATTTTCATTCGAGCCTAAAATCGGAATTACTTTTCAAAATTTGTGCACTTAGGCAAAAGATCCCCAACTTTATCACTCCACAACTCCAAAACTGGAAAAACAAATCCATTGATGATGATAATAACGATGTTAAATTTACCCAAATAAATAATACACCCAACACAAGAAAGAAAAATAATATCAAATGGGACAAACCAAAACCTGGGTTCCATAAACTGAACTTTGATGGTCCAAAACTCGATTCGGGAATAACATCTATTGGTTTTGTTTTACGAAACCACAACGGAAAAGTTGTAAGCTTAGACGCTAGGAAAAATAATTTTAACTCGGTCTTAAAAGTGTAAGCCTACGCACCGAAGGCAGACCTTGGTAAAGCAATAGTTATTATAATAAATATTGAAATTGAGGGTGATAACTTATGTGTTATCTAGGCACTCCAAGGAATTTGGAGTTGTCCTTGGGAGATCGATATGATCGTATCCGACTCTAGACTGGATCTTCTCTTCTTTGAGGAAGTTCAGGTCAAGCATGTGTTCCGAACTTCGTGTTCTCATCCGCAAGGATGCTTTAGGATGAACTACTTCTAGAATATAGTATTTCCTAACCGCTTTCCGTTTTTTTAAAAAAAAAAAAATGCAACAGTGAATTTCTCATTTTTACATTATTTTCATTTGAGTTTCCTTGTCTATACTGACTTAAATTGAACTACACCGCGCCTCTATGTTTTTATTTTTTTTATTTTACGTAAATTAAAAAGATGTCTTTGACAGCGTTTTTTAGGAATAAAAACGCGATCTAGGACCGTGTTTTTATTTCCAAACCTAATCTTCGTGTATTCTGAGGAATTATTTTCATCCGAGCCTAAAATCGGAATTACTTTTCAAAATTTGTGCACTTAGGCAAAAGATCCCCAACTTTATCACTCCACAACTCCAAAACTGGAAAAACAAATCCATTGATGATGATAATAACAATGTTAAATTTACCCAAATAAATAATACACCCAACACAAGAAAGAAAAATAATATCAAATGGGACAAACCAAAACCTGGGTTCCATAAACTGAACTTTGATGGTCCAAAACTCGATTCGGGAATAACATCTATTGGTTTTGTTTTACGAAACCACAACGGAAAAGTTGTAAGCTTAGACGCTAGGAAAAATAATTTTAACTCGGTCTTAAAAGTGTAAGCCTACGCACCGAAGGCAGACCTTGGTAAAGCAATAGTTATTATAATAAATATTGAAATTGAGGGTGATAACTTATGTGTTATCTAGGCACTCCAAGGAATTTGGAGTTGTCCCAGGGAGATCGATATGATAGTATCCGACTCTAGACTGGATCTTCTCTTCTTTGAGGAAGTTCAGGTCAAGCATGTGTTCCGAACTTCGTGTTCTCATCCGCAAGGATGCTTTAGGATGAACTACTTCTAGAATATAGTATTTCCTAACCGCTTTCCGTTTTTTTAAAAAAAAAAAAATGCAACAGTGAATTTCTCATTTTTACATTATTTTCATTTGAGTTTCCTTGTCTATACTGACTTAAATTGAACTACACCGCGCCTCTATGTTTTTATTTTTTTTATTTTACGTAAATTAAAAAGATGTCTTTGACAGCGTTTTTTAGGAATAAAAACGCGATCTAGGACCGCGTTTTTATTTTCAAACCTAATCTTCGTGTATTCTGAGGAATTATTTTCATCCGAGCCTAAAATCGGAATTACTTTTCAAAATTTGTGCACTTAGGCAAAAGATCCCCAACTTTATCACTCCACAACTCCAAAACTGGAAAAACAAATCCATTGATGATGATAATAACAATGTTAAATTTACCCAAATAAATAATACACCCAACACAAGAAAGAAAAATAATATCAAATGGGACAAACCAAAACCTGGGTTCCATAAACTGAACTTTGATGGTCCAAAACTCGATTCGGGAATAAAATCTATTGGTTTTGTTTTACGAAACCACAACAGAAAAGTTGTAAGCTTAGACGCTAGGAAAAATAATTTTAACTCGGTCTTAAAAGTGTAAGCCTACGCACCGAAGGCAGACCTTGGTAAAGCAATAGTTATTATAAAAAATATTGAAATTGAGGGTGATAACTTATGTGTTATCAAGGCACTCCAAGGAATTTGGAGTTGTCCTTGGGAGATCGATATGATCGTATCCGACTCTAGACTGGACCTTCTCTTCTTTGAGGAAGTTCAGGTCAAGCATGTGTTCCGAACTTCGTGTTCTCATCCGCAAGGATGCTTTAGGATGAACTACTTCTAGAATATAGTATTTCCTAACCGTTTTCCTTTTTTAAAAAAAAAAGAAAAAAAAATGCAATAGTGAGTTTCTCATTTTTACATTATTTTCATTTGAGTTTCCTTGTCTATACTGACTTAGAAGTGTAAAATATAAAAATTCATAGATTGGGTAATACAAGGATAGAGGTAAGGCTTGGAGATTCCAATGTTGATATCAATCTTATTTGATGCTATAAATTTGAGAGAAAATTGGATAAAATGTACTCATTGACTAATTTTGTTTAGTAAATAACGTAGGCCTATAAATTTTTAAGTGAATAGCCTTATTAAACAAATAATGGCAGATTTACCCTTATTAATTATAATAAATTTTATCGTAATTTAGACGTTACTCTTATAACTTAAGTATTCTTGTAAACGAAACAAATTTCTGGTAAATTTATAATTTATTCTTGTAGATGATACTTATTTTCTTGTAATTATATTTCTTGAATTTTCTTGTAACTTTATAATTCTTACAAAAAATACGAAAAATTAAAAAACGAATGTAGTACCAAGATTCGATCTCTGGTTGGTTGCCCCTCCCTCCCACCCTAATACCAACTGGACAAGTTGGATTTCACGATTTATCTTCTTGTAAAATTTTATTGTACACGATTTATCTTCTTGTAAAATTTTCTTGTACAATATTTTTTGTACACGATTTGTCTTCTTGTAAAATTTTCTTGTACAATATTAGTTACTAATTGATTACGCTGATCAATTCTTATAAATTTTTTGTAAAATTTTATTAAGAATTTTCTTGTACTCTTCATGATTTACATGAAAAGTACAAACATGTAACGTTTTATCAATTCACGTAAAAAAAATTATATTCTTTATGATTTACTAATTGATTACGCTATTAAAATTGGTAACTTATTCAAAATACACCTTCTTCAATTAGGAATTGTAGGTCAATTTTAAAGGTAATAAATAATTAGGAATCTTTTAAATTCTTGTAGAAGGGCAAATTAGTCTAAAATTTTAAAAAAAGGTCATATTCTAACAAAATTATTGAGCTTCACAATTACTAAACAAAATTAGTGAAGTAATGCTACATAGCAAATTCACTCTAAATTTGATTATTCACTCTTTTTAGTTGCTAGTAGTTTTGACCATATATCCTCCCAGAGTGTTGAATCGGCTGCGCAAAGATTATTGAAGGAATTGTGTCCTTTATCCAAGGTGCAATTACTGATGATGAGATAGGACATTAAATATAGGAATATATATAATCCGATAATATTAGAGGTCATGGTGTTTTGCTAGAAACTAACCATGATCGGTACATTTATATGATAAATTGTATTGCTAGTGTTATCGGGTCCTACGAGGTCACACCATAACAAGCATGTGAATTGAATCAATTAATGAGAGAATTACCATATAGGAGTATATGGTGGAAAATGATATATTTTGTAGGAGTACAAAATATATTATGGAGTTGGTAATAAATAATAGATAAGGGGTTATTTATTTATTAATTACTAAAATATATATCTTATATTTTAAGGTCGAGCTTTTTAATAGTTAAAAAGTTCAACCCTAATTTGATATAATTGAACGATCGATTAGAAGAGAAAAGTATCAGCCGTGAAACACGTAAAACTTGTAGCATCCGTCTTCTTCTTCCCCTTCGATCACTCTCTCAAAAGCTTCATCCTTTGTTCTAGCAATCGAAGGTTAAGGCGATTCTTGTTCAGTCTCGGGTGGACCAACTAGAGGAGTAACACTTGGGACTCTACATATCCTTAAAGAGTTATTGAACACGCGCATCAAAAGGTATTCATTTTCTCTCTTATCTAATCTATTATGCATGTGATCCTTGTTTAGATGTTTAGGAAATTGTTTCCTGAAATTCCGCTTTTACACATCAAAAATCCCAACAGTGGTATCAAAGCGTCTTGCATAAATTGATTAGATCAAATTAAAAAGGTCATGTTTTGATGCTTGTATTGATTGTTTTGTTTCAATTACGAAAGAGATTGTTTGTATGGATTAATTTGCATGATTAAATTAAGGTGTAAAATTGGATGCTTAATGATGATTAAGCAAAATTGATATGATAGGAAATTGTTTCCTAATAGATTGTAGTTACGGCATATTAGATATGGTTAAACAAAATATCAAGGATCCTTAATGATGATTAAGGAATTACTTAGTAAGGTAGTTACGGCATTCCTCAACATACTTTTGCCAAAAGCTAATATTGAACTATTTGATATTGCAATTCACGTACGGCAATTTTTAAAAACATTTTTGGTTTTACATTATTATTTTTATTAATTATCTAATAGGATTAGTTAATTATCTAAATAATAATATTTGTTTCCAAAAGATATTATATATGATATTATATCTAGATAAATATGATTTATCAAGTTGGAAATAAATAAATTTAATTTGTTAATATATGAGATATTTTAACTTAGTTAAATTATACCCTAAAATAAAAAAGATAAGATTTGATTCCCTAAAAGATATTATATGAGATATTCTATCTAGATAAATATGAGGGAGAATTTGACATACTAGGCTTTTTTGAGTTTTTGTTTAAGAAAGTGAACCCCAAATTTTTTACCACTTTCATTTAATAGTAGGTAAAAACTATTAACCCTTCTATTTAGAAAGAAAGGAATAAATGATGTTTGTTATTTGTTATATAAGTATAAGTTTTAAGTTTTAATTTTTAATTATTGAATTTGTTTTTTTATTTATTATTTTTCTTGCCTTTTTTCTATTATTTCTTTTTTATTTTCTGGACTAAATTTTTCATACCGGAATTTCTCATACCAGAATTTCTCATACCAGAATTTTTATACCAGAAATTTACATACCAGAAACTAAATTTTCATACCAGAAATTTTCATACCAGAAATTTTCATAGCAGATATTTTCATATACCAGAAATTTACATACCAGAAATTTACATACTAAAAATTTACATACCAGAAATTCGTACAAAAAAATCATACTAGAAAAATCGCAGAAAAATCGCATACCAGAAAAATCGGCATACCAAAAAAATTGCATACTAGAAAAATCACATACTAGAAAAATGGCATACCAGAAAAATAGCATACCGGAAACATGGGATACCACTTCAAGTAGCATTGAAACATTATGTTACAACACAATCTACACTTTGATTGACTGGTTGCAGTTATTTTGTTTTATTTGCATAATAAGTATCTCTTAATTGATTTGTCTTGAATTGATGAAGATTGATACTCTCCAGGAACATGCCTGACCCAGGCTCCATAGAAGGAGACACCACCACCAACCTGGAAGTGCCCTTGATGGTGCCACACAGCGTACTAGTCAGCCTGGCAAAGGACGTCCTCAGAGATTGAAATCCTAGCATCACGACCGAGCCTAGGATTGTCGCGTTTTTTTGGTTTAAGAAGATGGCTCCTAGTGCGAGTCCGAGGCCTTGTGAGACTAGTACACTGTAGAGAAGACATAAGAGATTGTAGAAGAACGCTGAGATTGGTGTCGTTTTGAGACCCGCCATGAAATAGACTATTGTTGTGTAGGCTGTCGGAAGAACGAGGAAAGCCGGTACATCCCGGACGAGCGTTCTTTCGCTAGCATTTGTCGTTTGGGCGGGAATGTGAAGGCGGTGGGGAGAGATGCCCAGGAGCTCCGGCGGCGAGGGTTGTCTCGATGGCTTCGATGGTGACGACGGCGAGATGAAGGCGGTGGCGCATGGGAGAGAGTAGTTTGCGGCGAGGCTCCTCCGGTGACGACATTTCCTGGTGGCGGCGTTGCAGAGGGAATACATGGCGGTTTCCGGCGGTCAAAATTGGAGATGGAGAGATCGACGAGTCTGCGATTTGCGGCTACCAGAGAGGAGAGGAGTTAGGGTTGAGGATGGAGTTGAACGGTTAAAAAAAAGAGGGGTCTAGTTACTTAACAAAAAATAAAAAAAGCCTAGTTAGTAGCTATAAATTAAAAAAAGCCTACTTACCTAATTAGCCCAATAATCAACTCCAACCAAAACATTGAAGCTGCAATCCGGCTAAATAGTCAAGACAACTCCTTCAAGCCTCCTCAATTGATTTCCCTACTTTAAAGACACCCAAGTGCCGTAAATAAGTCATATCTCCGATCCTAGGCATATTTCCCTACTTTAAATACACCATGTTCCGTAAATAAGTCATACCTCCGATCCCAGGCAGCATATGTAATGTTGTCAGAAAGTTTTTTTTTTAAAGACTTCTTCTGAAAATTGTAAGAAAATTAAAATTAAGGGAAAAAAACTCATAGAATTACAATAACATTGATGTGCAAAATCAAAATAGAAGATCTCTTTCCTTAATTATGAAAACGCTCCGGATTATGTCAGTTTAAAAAGAGTTTCGAATCCCAAGATAAAACGACACTAGATCCAAGAGCGGTAATGGCTTTAGAATCTAGCAAACCGATTCTGCATTGCACTCTCGAGTTTTGAAGAGAAAGAAAGAGCGGAGAAAGACATTTTTTTTCTTTTTTTGCTTTTGGTGTTTTGGAATTAAAAGACGAGACCCCTTTTATAGGCGAGCTCATTTAACAAAGGAGATCAACGCATTAAATCCAAGATTTCAAATTAACATTCAATTAATAAGTATTTTCATATTTAAATTCAAATATAAATTCTTGATTTTTCCATTTATATAGCTTGATGCTTGATTTGACCAAGCTTTGGGCTCATCCATTTAAACTCTATACCTCACAACCAGATTGGTCCCACACGTTTTCACTCTGTAGTTCATAAAGAGACTGCGCTAAAATGATACTTTGAGTGGCTAACCTTACACCATCAGTCTAGTCCATTCTCGTCATGGCCTTGATAGCCTAAGTCTGAGCATGCAGTTGTGGCTCGGCGCATGCGCGCGTGTGGTCGGTTGGCTATGCCTGCTCTCACCATTGAAAATGGGTAGTGACCCAAAGGCCACGACCTTTAAGCGTTTTTTCCTCCTTATATACTATAGAATTCTACTCCTTTTAGTCGATGTGGGATAGCCACATTTTTTTTCTTTTCTCGAGTTTTGTGTTTCGTACACGTAACTTCGAACATCATTATCTCATTCACTTGAAATCCAATTTTAGCAAATAAGTATACTAGGATTCAGTGTTCGCAGAGACGAAGTCAATGCTTTTGTTTTCCGGTGTCGACGATGGCTACAGCCCACCGAAAATTTGCCCGGAAAAACCCGGCGCACTACTTATCTAAAATATTAATTCCAACAATCCCCACATGAATAGAAAAAGATTCTTCTAGACACATGTTTTTGAAAAAAAAATCTTGTTTTGAGAGTACAGTAAAAAATTACTACATATGGGAAGGTAGCGTTTTTCAGCCTTGAATCACCCGTAGTGAGTAGCTATCGGATTTACTTGTCTAGAAGGTGACCATGATGTCTTGAACCACCCAAACTTTGAGGTAAACCAAGACAATAACTATCACACAGTTTTATCTTCTCACATAACCAAGTTATCTATTTGTGTTCATTTTTCCCTTGAACATGCCTGGTTAATCATGAGTGAACTTGGAGAATTTAGCCTCCTCGTTATCCTAGACACGGTCCCATGTCACACTCACAAGGTGATTTGACCATATAAAGTATCTTGAAATACTCCCATGGAATCATTAGAAGCAAATGCTTAAACTCAATTCATATAGCTCACTCTATGTATCATCCTAGGAATTGGGAAGAGACATGAGTGTCACAATGCTCCATTCGACTCAATTTGGTTAGGTTGTCCCTTTGAACCTACATTGTGGGATCTCTAGTCACGTAGGTGGTGTTGCTCTTCAAGCATCCTCTTTTGTCATAGGCTTTAAGCCCATTCCTCTTGATGATTTAACCACTTGTTCTATATAATGAAAAGTCTTTAGTAATGGATTTATGTCGTCATATTATGTAACGTGATTTTCCATTATACAAAACGCTTAGTGCCTAGGTTATAACCGGTTGGCTATCACAGTGTACACTTATTGTCGGCACTAGGTTCTCCCACATTGGAATATCTCCCAAATTATTTTGAAGAACTCGGCTTCTTCAATTGTTTTCTCCAAAACATTAATGAACTCAGATTCCATCATGAAATTGGCCAATAGCGTTTGTTTGGACAATTTCCATGACACTTCTGCACCACCAAGTGTAAATACATATCCACTCATGGATTTCGAGTTTCTAGAATCAGCTATCCAATTACCGGCATTGTATCCTTTTAAAATTGATGGGTATTTGCCATAGTCCAACCCATAACTTTTAGTATAAAGTATGTAGTTTTATACTCTAGTTATGTCTATCTAGTGTTTAAAGTGTGGATTACTTGTGTAGCGACTTAGTACATTGATTGAGTGCGCCAAGTCCGTACGTGTGAAATTGGAAAAGTACATAAGACTTCCAATAACCTATGAATATTATAGTTGTGACATTGTCTCCCCCACATTTCTAGTTAAGTGGAGATTAGGATCCACGAGAGTGGTTCCGGTCCCCGTTGAGTAGTTTTTGAATCTCTCAATGACCTTTTCAACATAATGAGACGAGGGCACGAAAATATTTTTGGAGTGTATATAATCTTTATTCCTAGAATAACATCCCCTAATCTCATATCTTTCATGCCAAATTTTTCACTAAGCATGTTCTTAGTGCGATTGATCATGTCTTTGCTGCTGCCAATGATGAGCATTTCATAGACGTACATACACAACAAGACGTATCCATTAGGAGTAGTCTTGAAGGATATGCATTTGTCGCTTTCATTATTTTTGACACCATTTGACATCATTGCATTGTCAAACTTATCGTGTCACTGCTTTAGAGCTTGTTTCAGCCCGTATAGGGACTTTACAAGTTTGCACACTTTATGCTCTTATCCAAGAACAAGATACACATCGGGTTATTTCATATATATATATATATATATATATATATATATATATATATATATATATATATATATATATATATATATATATATATATATATATATATATATATATATATATATATATATCCACTTCTAAATCTCCATCTAGAAAGAAACTATTGACATCCATTTGGTGGATTTCTAGGTTTCTTAATGCCGTTATTGCTATTAGCATTCTTATAGAAGTTATTCTTGTTCCGAAGAAGTATATGTCAAAGAAATTTAAGCCTTCTTTTTGGTGGAGTTCTTGCACCACAAGCCTAGCCTTGTACTTCTCTACTGATCCATCGGGTTTCAACTTTCTTTTGAAATCCATTTGCACCCTACTGCTTTGGTACCTTGAGGAAAGTCTACTTACTCTCATATGTGATTCTACATAATGGAATATATCTCACTTTTTACCGCTTCCTTCTAGGAATATGTATCAAGTGTAGACATGACTTCATTATAAGTTTTAGGTTCTTTCTCCAAAAGAAAGGCTGTTATGAACTCATCACCAAAGAGTTTCTCTTTCCGAGCTCTTTTGCTATTTCAAAGTTCTTCCTCTTCAAACTTCGTTTTGTATGGAAGTAGAGGTGCCCTCGTCTCGTTGTTCACGAGTTTGTTTTGGATACTCTTTATCTCTACAAGGAAATACCTTTTATAAGAAAGACGCACTCCTTGGTTCCATTATCGTATTAACATGGATATCTGATATATCCGATTTATGCACCAGAAACTGATAAGCACTACTATTGTGTGCATATCCTATGAAAATAAAGTCAACGGTTTTAGGTTCAATGACAACCTTTTTAGGAAGTGGTATTGCTAATTTAGCGAGGCACACCCACACTTTTAGGTATTTATACGAAAATACGATACCACTCCACAACTCGTATGGTGTTTTTCCAGTTACTTTATGTGGTATTTTGTTGAGAATGTAGTTTGTGGTAAGCAATGTTTCCCCTCACATGTTCTAAGGTAATCCAAATTCCTAAAACATTGTATTAATCATCTCTTTCAGAGTTCGATTTTACGTTGCGCAACTCCGTTAGATTGTGGAGAATAAGGAGCGGTTGTTTGATGAACAATTCCGTATTCTCTACAGAATATGTTGAACGGTTCATCATATTTGCCTCCTACATCACTTCGGATAATATTTATGGTTTTACCGAGTTGGTTCTCCACTTCCAACTTGTATTCCTTGCATTTTTTCTAAGGTCTCATATTTGCTTCTTAGCAAATATACATGATATTATTTTGTGCAATCGTCGATAAAGGTCACAAAATACTTTTTACCGCTCTAGTTTGTACATATTTTAAATCACACAAATATGTATGAATTAAGCCTAGTGGTTCGGTTGTTCTCTCCACATGTGAAAACGGGATTTTTGTGAGTTTTGCATGTACGCAGACTTCACATTTTTCTTTACTTAATTTGCATTTTGGAATTAGGTTCAAATTATGTAGTCTTTGGATAGACTTATTCACATGTCCTAATCTTTCATGCCAAATATTAAAAAATTCAACAACGTAAGCAATCAAAGTTTTATTCATTGAACTTTTAGTGACATTTTTTGGGATGATTGTCAAAACATTCATCTTGATCAGTCCATCATATACATAACCTTTTTCTACTTAGATCCCTTTCATAGTGAGAGTCATTTTGTCAGAACTGATGTTGACGTTAAACACGTTCTTGTTTAACAAGGTTCCGGAGATCAGGTACTTCCGGATGTCGGGGACATGCATGATGTTGGTGAGGGTTAACTCTTTCTCGGACGTCATCCTCAACACTATCTTTTTGCGGCCTCTGACCTTGGAGGTGGATGAATTTCCCATAAACAGAAGTTCATTGCTTTTGTTCTTGACATAAGTAGTGAACACACTCTTGTCAATATAGTTGTGGCGTGTAGCACCAGTGTCGTACTACCACTCCATCTGGTTGCTTCCGATCATGTTGACTTCAGACGTCACAACACACATGTCATGTTCCGTTAGGCAACCTTCAGTCATGTGGACTTGAGTCTTGCCCTTGTCTTTAATCTTGCGCCGATCACCCTTACTACGACACTCTTCAATTTGGGACCCATCTTGCCACATTTGTTATATTTCCCACTAAATTTCTTGGCTTGTGCTTTATATGAATTGTTGTCATGGGGTTGTAACATGCATTTTGGGTCATTGGTCTTATGCTCACCGACGTTGGCTTTTATAGGTGGATCTCGATCAACCTTGCGGTTGCTTGACTCAACCCACATCTTGACCATGAAGTCTTCAACGACCATCTTCTTATTCTTGTGCATAAGGTAGTTTTTGAAGTCTGTTCAAGATGGAGGGAGATTTTCAATGAAGGCCGCAACTTGGAATGCCTTGTAGATTTGCATCCCTTCTTCCAATATATCGTGAGCTAAGAGTTGCATCTCTTTAGCTTGTTTTATGATTAGCCTTGAGTCTACCATTCGACAGTTCATGAACGTATTGACGGTGTACTTCTTGGTGTCTGCATTCTCAAACTTGTATTTTTTTCTCTAGGGTATCCTAAAGCTTCTTAGTAGTACCGACTTTCCCGTACACATGATATAGAGAGTCAATTGGGTTGCTCATAATTTAGCCTTTATAAATGTAGCCTCCTTGCACCCAAGCCTCAAACGTGGCTTTGGTTCATGTCCTTATGGGGGTGAATATGAGTTTATCCTCCTTTAGGTACTTGTCTAGCTTCATTGAGGCTAGGAAGAACAACATCTTATGTTCTCACATTTTGAAGCCCGTTCCATCGAACTTCTCAAACTTGAGTTATGTGCTCAACCAACCAAGCATCGTTATTGTCTGTGGTGCTGGAGCGGGGTTTTTTATTTCACCGAGACCTGAGTTTTCTAGGTTAGCCGGTGGGTGACCCCTCCCCAACTAAATTTGAAGCGTTGACTTACGTTAGTTACCATCACTCGTATCCGTGCCGTTTTGAGATTCACGAGGGCATTGCCTATTGCACTCAATTCAGCCATGTTCAAATTTTTGTTGCACAAAAAATTTAGCCCAAGAATTAGTGGGTTGTTTCTTGTAGTTTCTTTAAATTGGATAAAATTACAAATAAAAACCGATTATTAGTAGTTTAAACACCCGTACAAGAACGGGCTATTTTCGATTTAAAAAATCGAATGTCGGGGGAAAAATTTAAAAAACGATTATAATTTTTAAAAGGAATTGTTATTTATTTAAAACGCAATGAGCAAAAAAAACAAAACATTTGTCGGATGCAACGGTTCCTGCATGGAAATAGTTAGTTTTCTAGGAAAAAAATCCGGCAATAGTTCCTCCAAATCATGAATATGCAAAACTCAAAAAAATGTTAGGGCACATCAATTTTAGGAAAGAAAGTTTTGTTTTTCTGAATTAAGATTGTAGGAACGTCTTTTGAAGACTTCTTTCAAAAATTGTAAGAAAATCAAAATTAAGGGAAAAAAACCCGTAGGATTACAATACCGTTGGTGTGTAGAGTCGAAATAGAGGATGTTCGTCCTTAATTTTGAAAACGCCCGGATTACGTCGGTTTGAACAACGTGCCGAATTTCAGGATAAAACTGCACTAGATCCAAGACCCGTAATGACTTTGAAAATCTGACAAACCGTTTTTTTGTTGCACTCTCGAGTTTTGAAGAGAAAGGAGGAGGGGAGAAAGACGTTTTGTCTTTTGTGTTTTTGTAGCTCATTAAGAGATTGGGCCAAGATAATAGCTTTGAGTGGCCATCTCAACACCATCAATCCGGTCCGTTCTCGTCGTGACCTAGATAGCCTTAGACTAAGCCTAAGTCCAGGGTTGCGGCTCAGCTCGGTGCGCATGTGGTCGGTTAGCTATGCCCGCTCCCCAATGAAAATGGGTAATGACCCAAAGGTCACGGCCTTTAAGTGTTTTTCCTCCTTATATACTATAAAGATTCTACTCCTTTTAGTCGATGTGGGATAGCCACATTTTTGTTCGTTTTCTGAGTTTTGTGTTTCCTACGCGTAACTGCCTCGTTATCTTATTCACTAGGAATCCAATTTCAGCAAATAATTATACCGCAATTCAGTGCTCGCGGAGAAGAAGTCAATACTTTCGTTTTCCGGTGTTGACGATGGTTGGAACTCACTGGAAATTTGTCCAAAAAATCTGGCGCACTTCTTATTTAAAATACTGGTTCCATCATATGCTTCAACTATCCACAACGGTCAATTTCTAAACATTTGAGATTGATCAGCTTTCTAACCCAGAATATTCAACCCATCTCCACCATTGATAGATTTGATTATTCAAATTCCTACCAAGATATTCAAGTCCCAAATTCAAAGGATGTTGCTTGTGCCCAGGTTGACGGAGGTGACTGGAAGAGGTTGGATATCGACAATAACGGCTATGTCAAAGCTCGACTAGAGGACGAGGAGACTAGCTCAGTCGCTTGGGTTGGAGCTCGACTGGAGGGAGAATTAGGATTTGTACATGGCCCTTGACCTTGGAGGAGACACTTTTTAAAAGAAAAAGCACTAAATTGATCCCCAAATATGTCTCTGCCTCCTGATTTCCCTCAATTCGATATTTCATGTGGTGGAGGCAGCAACGCCCTCTAACAATCTTGATCGATATAGGTGGTTGATGGATTATATAAATACAAATATTTACAAAGGGATCCCCTAATATTTACTTAATCTATCAGTGACATCAAACGATCTAGTGCCCATTCCATAGAGGTAAGGAATGAAGTTAGAGGAGGATTGCAGGTGAGGTTTCCGGCGTTGATCTAGATTTGGATGATGGAATTGTTGTAGATGATGTCGGTGCATAGTACCGTCAGAAAAATCGGAAAACAATTAAAAACCCTAATTCACCCCACAACAGTGAAATTTCTAGCTGGAAACAAGCAGTCGAGGAAGAACTGAAAAGCCATAATTGGGGCAGAAATTGATGAGATTATCGGAAATATTTTGAGAAGAATTGAGAGCTAGTCTGAAGAGTAGAGATCCGACTCAATCCAAGGAGGCAAAAACCAATGGGGGAAGATCTTATTCAATGGAGGTGCAAAGAGAGATGAGAAGAGCCAACCAATTTGGAGTTTTGGAACGAAGGACAAGACACTAAACTCCTTAACAAAGAAGAAGAACCGGCGGGGTTTAGAGTAGGTTTAATTTTTTTTAATCCCGGTTTAGTTCAGATATATTCCATTTAATTAACCGAAATTGATTTAGGAAATCTATATTACTTACTAAAACTAAGGACGCTAGCGCCACGTGTCGTTCAACGAGTAATGCCACATAGGATTTTTTGTGAAATATTTACTAAACTGCCATTCAAATTTTTTTCTGAAAATAAATCTACAAAAAAATATTGATTAACATTAAAATAAACTACCATTTAGATTAATCGGTAAAATAATTAAAATTCATATAGCCAGATTTGATAACAACTTCTCTTCCTATCTAATTAATTTTTTATTGCTTTTTAAATTTGATTTTAGTTGAACTTATTGTTATTTATTTACTTAGTACTTTTGTTAAGTTTGTTGATTAACAATTTACGCTGTAAAAAAATTTAATTTATGATTTACTTTTATTTTAAAATTCGATAAAAAAAAATTCTGTATTTAGATGAACTTCTTACCGGAAGATGTGAAAAAATCTCACATTTTTTGAATTAATAATTATTTTTAATTAATTAAACTAAGTTCTCTAAATTCAAATGTTAAAATGGTAAAATCTTGAAAAAATACGTGTGAAAATCTCAAAAAAATTTAAATTACTATTTAATTTTAATGATTCACCTCATTTTTAAAACTGAAGATTAGTTATTTAGATTCACATCTTATCTTATCTAAATAACTAATTAGATTTAAAAAAATAAATCTTTGATTTCGATCTTATCTACCGATTTAAAATTAATAAAATCTCTGATTCCTATCTTAACTGTCAATCTTTCAATAGAAGTTTAGTTTTAGTCAAATCTAAATTACTTTTAATTTTTATTAATTAATAATTAAGCCTATATAAGAAACCATTTTACATGTTTATTCATAGGTTTTTATCCAGTCTTTCCCTTCGCTTATTTTGATTCTTAAACTCAATTGTTATCAATTTTTTGTATGATTGATTCTGCCATATTCTACTTTGTTAATGATATTTATCTATATTGTCTAACATTTTGCTTCATTTGTTGTAGGATGAACAAATCGGAAAGAAGAGATCAAAACATATTTGCCTCAACTTGAACGAAATCTCATCAACAAAGCTATACATGTTCAATTTTTTCATCGCATAGAATTAAAACATGAATTGCATAGAGACGTAATCACCGAACCCTGTTGAAATCCCGTCAGCAACAAGGTTTGCAATTTCAATCACTAATGCACGCAGCGCCGGATGGCATTCTTCCATCAGAGATCGAGGATTGCGTCCGTTCCTCCGTACACAATGCTCTTCGTGTACTCATATTTCCATACTTCTCTCGGATCTATTCTCATGATGGTCGTGAGAATGTCGTTGATCACCCAAGCCGAAAATTTTCCAACTGGGCATATAGTTCAGCCCAAAAACTGTGACTTTGGGATGTCGACGCTCCGCAAACATTGAAAAGTGTAGTTGTAACCTTCGGCATAGTGTAAAGATGAGCTAGCTATCATGATCTTTCATGATTTCCCTCGAGAGGAAGATCATGGTTTTTTTAACAAATTCAAGTTGTATATTTATTATTATATTGCATTAACAAACTGAATTGTATATTTCCTCTTTTATTAACTTAATTAATTTAAATTTTATACAGGTTGAATGATTTGTATGACAAGATTATCCTAGGATAATTAGTTTTAATGTACTATAATAAAATGAATATAGGTTAGTTTATTTCGGTCAACCAAATAATCAAATGTATTATTAGTTTTAATGTATTTTAAAAAAATTTATTTTAAATAAACTTGCATATTTGAATTTCTTACGTGGAATCAAAATTTGGATTTGTTACCTCACATTTTTTTTCATTTCAAATAACTCCAATTTAAAATTTTGACTGAAATTTCTACTTGAACTTATAAAAAATTTTATAGAGAAATGATTTTCTTATTTTATATTAGCACATACATTATACCGAATCAATATATTGAAGGATACACAAGTTCGTCACATGTACTTTAAAAATAGGCGCAATCTATCAAATCATTATAATTAAACATTTTATTTTATTTTTTTAACCTTTCTAATTCCTTCGTACAATTATTTTCAAATTACAAATCGATATATTTCAAAAATTATTTGAGTATTTTGTAAGATTTAGAAAAATTGTTAAAAATGATTTGATAAGTTGTAGGAGAAGTTATGTTCAAACTCACAATAAATTGGAGCATTTTACCAAAAAAAAAGAAGAATTTGAGGTTCGGTAATGAGAAGATATGATATATAATAGTTTATTTGTACCTTATGTTATTTAATAGAATATTTATAATTATTAAACTACCTATTGTGTTTTAGCCTTTTCTTGTGGTAGAATATCATGTAATTTATTATAGCTTGAAAGACGTCATAGCTAATAGTTTAGTATAACAATATTTAAGCCTTTTTCATTTTTAGTAGAATATTATGTGTCTATCTCCTATATAAAACTGAAACTATGTTTGGATAAATTTAATTAAAATATAATTGAAAATTATAATTGTTAAATGTTATTCTATTATCCAAGAGTTTATTTGTATTAAAAATTTATTAAAATTTAACCCGCACAAGGTGCGGGCAATACTCTAGTATTAAAATATTGTAAAGTGAGACCTTTAACGAAGTTTTGGATAGAAAAGTAGGAGAGGTGTTATTTTGGTAACCGATGGGATATAATCGGTGGTTTCCCGTTACTTCAAATTGAACGGATGATTAGTTGCAAATAACCATATATAACGGATGTTTTTTTAACTATTATGTCTAGTTACTTTGAACTCCTATGTCTAGATTAGGGGTGTAAATGAGGTGGGGATTCCTCGAAACTCGTGGGTATTACCCGTCATGGGGACGGGGATGGGATTATAAACGGGGACGGGGATGGGAAAAATTTTGATTACCCGCTTGGGGATGGGGAGGGGGACGGGGACGAGGATGAAGATAGAGGTATCCGCTCCGCCTCCCGATTCGAACCCGAACTCGTTGGGGAACCCCGATGGGAATCCCCGACGGGTAACCCGATGGGAATCCCCGACGGGTAACCAGATGGGAATCCCCGACGGGTAACCCGATGGGAATCCCCGACGGATAACCCGATAGGGATCCCCGACGGATAACCCAATGGGATCCCCGACGAGGAATCTATTAGGATACATCAATAAACAAATTGTATTTATATTAGACGTTCATTGTAGTTTAATGTTTAATTTAAAATTTCCGATGATTCCTAAAATTAAAACTATATAAACTTTTGTACTTTAACACTACTTGTTCTTACTTACACAAAATGATTATAACTTTAAATATTAAATTGATAATAATATGTGTAAGTTATGAATATCAACCTATATTAATTTGGTTTCCGATCATACGAGGATAACACCTCGTGAAATTTTTGAGTACGTCGTGAATGTCTATCACGATGATTAAATGCAAATCGCACTACATGTTATGTTTATTAATGTGTCTTACTCTTTCACATACTTGATTTGATGTGCAACCTAAATTCTAAACCGTAAAATTAAAATGATAAAATAATATAACACTTTATATTGAGATCATAGGGTGTTGTTCAGGTAAGGCACATTATTCTGGTAGGGCCGTGCGGCTGAACGTAGAGCTGACAAGTGTCCCAAATTTTTTTATTTTTTTATTTTTTTTCAGAAACGAGTGAAAGTAATAGTTCAAAACTTATTAAGGAATAGTTCATAACTTATAAAAGGATAGTTCATGAATTATAATAGAATAGTTCATAGTGCAAAATTATAAAGGAGTGAAAGTAATAGTTCAAAACTTATTAAGGGATAATTCATAACTTATAAAAAGATAGTTCATAAATTATAATAGAATAGTTCAAAGTGCAAAATTTATTAAGGATAGTGTATAGCTTATAAAATGATAGTTCATGAATTACAATTGAGCCACGTCAACATTTCAATTAACAATGTATATTAATATAATATAAATTGATATTTATCTTATAATCACGAACTAAGGGTTAGTAACTATATACACTTTTGTACCTAAGACTTAATAGTATCATACTCGTTCCTACTTTCACAAAATATATTTTGAAAAAATACGAGGATAAAATTTCAATTACAATGTATATTTTATGTGTAAATTATATACATGTTAATGGTAAACAATATTAATTTTATTTTGGATCATATAAAAATAATATAAAACTTTGAATATGTCATAAATGTCAAATCACGATGATCAAATGTATGACAAATTACATGTTATGTTTTTTTTACGTGTGTATTAGTCTCTCAAATACATGTTTTGGTGGTGCAACCTAAATCATAAACCGTAAAATTAAATTGATAAAGTAATATAACACTTTATCATGATATCGTAATCTAAATGTTAGTAAGATATAATTATTATAGTTTACACTAGTTTGTACTACGAGTCTCGATCCTACTTGAACGAGAAAAACCTAATATATATGCGGTATAACTTTACTTTGACAAGTTTTTATTATTTTTTAAAAAAAGAAGTTTTTTTTTTTCTTTTTTCTCGTGTTTCTTTTATTTATATAGTAAATTAAAGTAACAAATTTCTATTTTATGATCTAATTTCACATTTATTACTCGAGTTAATGTTGTTTTCAAAATCCTAAAAGTTAAACGGAGATGGAGATATAGATTTTTAAGGGGAAAACCCATATAATTTTAAAATGAGGAAAATTAAACGGGGATGGGGAATCCCGATGGGATGAATATCCGACGGGGACGGGGATGGGACAATTCTCAATACCCGAACGGGTATGGAGATGGGGACGGGGAGCGCTATACTGAACGCAAAGCAGCTGACACATTAGTAAGAAGGATAGTAGCAAAGGGTAACTTCTTTCTCAACAAACTGAACTAAACTGAGGCGGCACAACTAATCAAGTAATTAGTGAATGATAGAAACGCAAAGCAGCTTATACATTTCGAGTTCGATCAGATCGCAACGTTAACTTCATCAAACTAAACGAGGATGAAAACATCTACACAACACTATAATACAATTGAACAAATAACAACAGTTCATGTACAAGATAAAGGCCAACTGCCAGATTTGCGCCAACTAACCTTCAATAAACACATAAATGGACTGCTCCAAATCCTTTGCCATCAAGGTATGATGTCCCAAGGGTAATACTCTTTTCCCATTCTTATTCGCAAAGCTAAGATGTTTACACGGATCGACCGCAATACGTACCTCCGCTGAGGCGTAGGCCCTCACATGTACTCTGCTGAACCCAACCAGCTGCTTCAGAGGCGCACCTTCAATTTCAAGGGTTTTGGGTGTTTTTGAGAACAGAAGAACAACATCACTTCCATCTCTATCCCCGCCATTCCTCACTGATATATCAATGTTGAATTTCAGTGAATCACAAGATGACAACTCATCAACCTCAACAAAATCTAAATTATAAATGTGATCCAACTCCATTTTTCTGCTGCTATGACCCCTTGTCTGTAAACTTATTATTCTTTCTGGATCTGAAAGGAGGTTGTAATGGTACAGGGTATAGCTCAATCCATGCCCAAATTCATATACACTATTTCCAGTGTAAAATCGATATGTTCGTCCAGGATATCCACGGGATGGATCAGGCCGCATGTTCATGTCGTTCATGGGCGTCTTGGTGAAGGCATTGGGATACCAAGTCATGGGCAGTTTCCCACCTGTTTGAAAGAGGTTCAAAGATCAGCAAGTTTTCTAACAATCTAAGCAATAAGAGTCAGTTGTTTACAGCGAATTAACTAATGAACAATTTTGTAACCTGGGTTGTGTTCCCCAAAGATGATGTCTGCAAGAGCTTGCCCACCGGCTTCACCGGGGTACCCAACCCAGAGAATGCTTGCTATTCTACGATCTTCTTTAGCAAACGAGATGTCAATAGGGCCACCACCCGTAACAATCAGAACTAAAGGATGTTTACAGACAGCAGCAACTGAGGTTACAAGATCCATCTGTTTACCGGGTAGAAGAAGACTGACTCGATCCCTATCTTCTGTTTCCTGGGACAAGTCTATCCCAACAATCAATATAACACGGTCTACTTCTTTTGCAGCAGCAACAGCTTTATTGAATCCAGAAGCAGAAGCACAGGTTACATTTTGGCAACCAGACACATGAATTGTCTTTTGAGCATACATTTGTATTCCCGCAAAGTAGCTTATAGGGTCGCATGGAACTCCTGCACAGATTGAAGATCCAATGCTTAGTTGTTGCCTTTGTGGTGGAAAATAAAGTGCTAGTAAAAAGAAAAAATTGATAAGGCAATGATCTAGACCAATTTTCAGCTTAGATCAAAATGGCCAGATTAGATGAGTTTATGCATATTAAGAAGAGATGCTAGTTGAAACACAGGTGATAGAACAATAAAACATGCGAATAGGGAAATTTAACACATCATAGCAGGACTGCAATCCAAGAAACCTGAATAAGTGCCCCCCAGTTGGCTTGTACCATTTGCTCCGGGGCCAATTACCGCAACAGAAGAAAAATCATCCTTGTTGAATGGCAAGAAGTTCTTGTCATTTTTAAGAAGCACAATGCCCTGCCTTGCAGCTTCAAGGGCCAGTCTCTTGTGCTCTTCAGTGCAAACATCATGAGCACCTAACTTCCCAAACCTCCCTTCCAAGGGGTTCCCGTCAAAAAGCCCTAGACGCATCAGAACAGAGAAGAGATTCAAAAGAGCTCGGTTAACATCTTCTTCTTTCACCTTTCCTTGGTCTACAGCAGCCGCAGTATGGCGAAGCAAGTAGGTACCACAGTTTATATCCACCCCTGACGATAATAATTCAAAATTATAACGCATGCCACATGAGCGAGCTTCTTAAGCAGCCATAAGAGTCAAATAGCTTGATCTTTAATTAACACTAGAAAGAATAGAACTTTAAAAACCTGCTTTCAGGGCTAAAGCAACAGCATCTTCTGGGCTGTGTGTGTAGTTATGATATTCAAAAATTGTTGCAACTGCATCACAGTCTGATGTAACATACCTGTTCAGGACAAGAGATCAAATATATCAAATGAACCTACAGAGAGACTACTATTTTACTAAGGCATGATGGAAACTCCTACCCATTAAAACCCCAATCATCCCGAGCTTTCTTCAAGAAATCCCTGCTTGCACATGCAGGTATTCCATTGACACTGTTGTATGAACACATCAAACAGCTGGCTTTACCTTCTTGGATACAGCTCTTGAATGGTGGTTCATACGTGTCCTCCAAATCCTGTTTGGTAACCTGCCAATATAACAGAAAAATGAGTTCATAAAGAACGAAAATTCTTTTTTGGACTTGGGGCACAACAGCGAAAAACTAAGGGAACGTCAGATAATTACTATGATCCACATAATTCAATATATTTGATAAAACAGCACAAATAATTCGAAGGGGACGACTTGTTTTGATTACATGGGAATTTTTACTTTTCACCGTACGCACAAGACACAAGAGCGAAAAGCACACATCTGCTTCCATCACCTTCCTGCAATCGCTGTTTCTATTTTGCTGCTTAAAATTCAAATAAGTCTTCCTTATGGTTTTGCTTTCTGCTGATTCGAATTCATTAATTTCTTGCTTCTCGCTGCTGTATTCAGCTTGTCCATTTTCATCATTCTTCTTGTGTCCTGGTGGTTCAAATTTTGTGCTATTTATGTTTTTTATTTGTCCTTTCCCTGGATGTACCATCCGTTTTTCCCTATCTTCTAATTTTGGTTCAACTTTGAACTACAGTGAAGGCTGTGTTGGTGATTTGATGTGTATGGGAACTCATTTCTAAGATCTAACCATGCACCAAACTGATTTCAAAATAATACCTCATTCCAAAACAAACTGTACAAAACAGGAACAAACATGTTTGTCAATAGTTTCAGTCATCTCCCAAAAAGCATACCATTCCTTTATAGTGTGTATCATAACTCAAATGGCACAATCAGTGAAAAAAAGAATTAATCGAGCATATTGCTAACAGGAGCATGGGAGAGTGTAAACTCACTACCGTTGCAATTGTTAAGCAACAGACGAGCAAGTATCTACAGATAAAGCTAAAAAAAAGAATGATTAAAATCTGACCTTAGCATCAAAAGAGTATCTGCTAAAATCACCCCAAAGCTCCAAATCATAGGCGATGAAATGCTTGCAACAAGCAGACAGCATCAACTCACTACCATAGCCGCTCGAATTCTCTTCCAATGCTCTTCTATGTCCAATTTTCCTTCCCTGAATCCCAAACTGAAACCCTAATACATACTCAGAGCCGAAGATGGAAACCAGGACGGGGTCCTCGCCAGGAGTCTCCTGACCTCTCCCCCATCTGGGATCCCTAAAAACATTGATAACAGGAGCCCAGAAAGTCAACCCAGCTTGACCGGAATTATACATGGCCCGACCTTCGATGGCAATGGATGAGGCGATTTGGGACCAGAGAGTAAGATTGAAGGAAGCGGAAGTGAGGATAACTTGAGGGAACATTGTGGCAGATTGGATAGGGCCAGTAAAGGAGACAGCGGGACCGTTGGTGGCAATGCCATGGAGGGCTTCGGACCACCAATCGTAAGGGGGGATTCCGAGGGAGGGGAAGCCCGAGAAGTTAGTGGAAAGGGCGGAGATTTTGTCAGTGAGGGTGAGAAGAGAGAGCAGGGCTTTTGATCGGACGTATGGGGAGAGGGAGGTGTTGCAGAAGGTGTACACGTTGTGCTGGGGTGGCGCACATGGGAATTGAGGCTTTGTTGCTAAAATTAGGGGGAAGAAGCAGAGTAAGAGAATGAATGAGGGTTGGGATTTGTAGGGGTGATGGTACCAACAAGACATTTCAGTTTCCGATTGAGCAGGAGCCTGGACCAAGGGTAAGCTAATACATTGAACAGGAAGAGAAGCTTCTGGAGCTGAACAGTATAGATTAAGAACGCAACACGGAGGATGAACCTCGGTGAGGCCGGTGGTTGAAGGACGTATGTCGCCGGCGAGGCGGGTGGCTGTTTCGAGGTGGTGTCCGACGGGGTGGTCTTTTTGGAAATCAACGTATCATTACCGGTATAAGTAGGTGGAGTAATATGTGCTGAAGCGGATCCTTAGGTTAGGTAGCATCAGTAGTTGGTCCTAACGGTCTAGTCTCGGTGAATTGATACAAAAATCTAGAGGAATATGTCAATAGAATTCACATACGCACTACGAACCTCGAAGAGTTGTGTTATTTACGTCTCTTAATGGTTAAAATTAATTTGAATTTGGTATTAATGAAAGCTAGTAATTAACACAATCAACAATAATATGGGCAACGATACCGGCACGATGGCATCGTAATTAACACAATCACAGTTACTACCTTTTCTCTTCTCGTACGTTACGTAATCATCTGACACAATCTTATCTTAACACTTCCCGGATGGTCAAATACTAAAGATCTACCCCAATTTGTTGGGGGAGATGTCTCTCAACACACATATTTCTCGGTCTTCTGGTACCAGGTTGACCGTACTTCATCTTCGGAGCTCGAGAGGCAAAATCGTAAGGTCACATACATAACTAGATACATACAAGTCCAAAAACCAGCCTAAGGCCATATGCATATATACAGATAGCTATGTAATAGTATATCCATATCATAATCCAGAAATCTACGTCGCCGAGGTCCATGGAAGGAGTGGTGGTCCTGTACAATCTAACTCATCCCGACTCATGCATATGATTTTAAAAACGAAAAGTCAGAACCCGTAAGGTTCTGTTTATTCCTCATTCGGACTTTAGAAGATTGCGAGTGCAATTGTTGTCAACCTAGGGCTCTGATACCACTTTGTAACACCCCGATTCCGTAAGACTCGGGGCGTTATGGGTTAGGACCTCACAATGGGTCTCGACCCTTAGTCTGACAACAATTTCACCGGATCTTTCCAACATGGCACAAATAAAGGCAAAATCGAAATCGTTTTAATGCAATGCAACCAATTCGAAAGGAAAGGTACAACTTGGAAACTCAGCCGAGTCCTTAAAACAACACAACACCAAAACGATAATCTGAAATGTACAACTTAACCCGAAAACTAACAAAAGACATAACCCCAAAAACGTCCCCGTCCTATAATGTACGGAGACCCCGGTTGTCCACTCCTCCACCTCACTCGGCGGCATTCCTAACCTGCAAGTCATCTACACAATCGGTTTAAAAGTGTTAGCTAATATTCAGGGCATTAGAAACAAGGTGATGACACAAACACACGTAAATAAACAAAACACACAACATGATCAACACACATAAGTGTGGTTCTTTATCTTTTCATTTATTAAGTCATATCCCATTACTAATTCAACTTTTGATTGTGACATGAGAATCACCGCATGATCTCGCCTCGGTCCCTACTCACCTTCAAGGAATGGCACTGATGCATCTCGCCGTCTACTTGCCCGGGCTAGTCGCCGAGAACCCCTCCAGTTCTCCGCAAGAGCTAGGCATTGTTGTAACCGCCCGTTATCATACACTTGAGCCAATAATATAATATAAGGTCGTCCTATTTTCGGTTTCATGGTTGTTATAATATAAACAGTAAACACACGCCACCAACACACATCACAACTAATGCGAAGAATACAAGCTAAGTAAGTCCGAAGACTTACCTCGTCTTCACTCTCAACTCACAACACTCTCGCTTCCCTTGGGAAGAAGCCCACGACCTGCTCACAAGAGGATATATAGATCAATAACTCGCTCAACTCAAAAGTCTAAGGCATCTCACACAAACGATCTACGCAAGATCGTTTGTCTCTTATTCTAGGACCGAATCCTAGAATCTGTAACACTCACATCTCACTCAACGCGTGAGGAGATCGCTCAACAGCCTACTACTCTCATACTCACGAAAACAACTCAAACAACTTACATCCTCATATGAACATAACGTCAGCCTAGAAAGGGCAACCTAGCCTAGAAGGTGCAACATGCTCAACCAACCCAAAGCCATCAACTACATCGAGCCATTAGGGCTCCTAGGTTCTCAACCACTAGGTGGCATTCTCAAGCTACTCTAGGCCATCCTAGGCATGATACTAACATGATACAACTACAAAGCTAAGGAAGACACGAAAAAGAAGGGAGAGGGAAACCTATTGTTGAAGAAAACGCAACCGCGGAACAAGCTGGTGCCCCTTGCGTACTGATGTAATAACCGAAAATTTTAAGTTCCGGTAAATTGAAATTAACCAAAGTCCCCTGAGACAATCGTAAATAAATAAATAAGTAAAATAAAACGAGTTTAGTTCTATCATTTTATGGGACCTAGATTCACATAAAATGATAAATTAAATGACAGGAAATAATTTATGTATTTAAAATAAAAATAATAATTTATAAATACGGAATTTAATTCCGTATTACATGAATTCCCGCACAAAATTTACGAATTACGAGTTCCGCAATTATTTCATGAGCTAACCGCTCAATAGTTCCACTTGGGCCCAAGCAGTCGGCCCATTATTCTAAGCCCATCATTAACCCTAATCTAATTAAAATTTAACCTAATCCTATCCTAAACCTACTGCTTACCTTCTACCGTAACGCTGGATTCTGCACCGTACGGCTCCCTTCTCTCTCTCGCAAGACAGACTCGCAACAATCGACGGCAACCTTCTTCCGCCTTCCACCGGAGCGCCGCCGTCCGCCGACCGCCGCAGTAAGCCGGTAAGACTGCACCCTTCTCCTCCTTCCCTCCCTCTCTGTGTCTTCGCTATTCCGAGTCTCACCTCGCCGCCAATTGTTGCAACAGTCCGGGACCGGAGATGCGATTCTCCTCCGCCTACAGCAGCCCCGCTCCGCCACTGCAACCACCAAACACCGCAACGTCGACTGCAGACCTTATCCGCCACACCGGAGCCACCGAGCCGCTGCTGCAACCACCAAGTTAGCCACCGGCCCTGACCATCTCTCTCCACCCTTCTTTTCTGTTTCAAACCGGCCGGATTTAACGATACAGTCCCGCAGCGGTTGCGAACCCCAGCGAGCCGTCGCCGCACCGCCTAGACCAGCACAACATTCCGGTGGCAAGCCAAGCCTTCCGCCGTCCGCCGCAGGGAACCGGTAAGAGCCTCCTCCGTCCCTCTTCTCAACTTCCTGCGGGAATGAATTTTGAAGGAACAGTGAGAAAATTGCTTGAAGATTGTGCTGCTTTGTTGCTCTGTAATCGTACCTGATGCTGTCTCAATTAATGTTAGAGAGATGTTTGAGGATGGAACTTGTAGGTATGTGAATAAACGGTGAATAGAAATGTATAACTGAAAAATGTTGAACGTATACGAGATTATATATGTATATAGAAATGAAGGAATACGTATGTAGCTGAGTTTGATAACCTATATGTAAACCATAGAATGGAGGTGGTACGGATATGCAATACGGAAGGATTAGTAAGAGCAGGTGTGAACTGATATAGGAGAGTGTATGCCGAGTATGTAAATATACGTATATATATATTATATGAAATAAAAGTATACTTATGAGTTGAGTTGGTGAAATTATAAAGTATGTGAATTTATATATATATATATATATATATATATATATATAAATATAAGATTAGATAATAACCGAGAATGAAGCAATGTGATTCTAAATGACGAGTGGACGAGATTAATTTTATAACCCTAGTAAACTGTTTTGGAAATAATCTTAGATTAGAAAAGTGTTCCAAAAGAAATATTAGAGGTCACGAAGTGACCCGGAGAATTTTCTACACTAAGGGTAAAACGGTCTTTTACCGTATGAGAATCATTCTTTCCGTAATTCCTTTGCATGAGGTTGGACATAGAGATGTGAGTTTGATACACATGCCTTCATTGACAGGCACTTGAGTTACACGAGTACGGACTATCTGAGGAGTGTTAGAGTGTTTTGACTCAGGTAAGTCCTTGCGACTTACTTAGCCAGTTTCTGAGTGTTAGTTGAATGATAGTAGTGGTGTGTGCTATTGCGTGATTTAATAATAATAACTTGCTAGGACGACTGTTATTATTACATTTAAGGCCCAAGTGTATGTATAACGGGCCGTGACATCACTGCCCAGCTCTAACAGGAGACTGGGAGGTTCTCTATACCTAGACCATGCAGGTACAAGGTGAGATGCATCGGATCCATTCCTGATGGTTACACGGGGGCGGAGGCGAGGTTTGGGAATCCCTCGTGTCACAAAATAAGTATCACTAGAGTGAATGAGTACATTAAAGCAAGATAATAAAACGGACTTGTTTGAAAGCATGCTGTGTGTTTATGTTTATCTGAGTGTGTTTGTGCTGCTATTATCCTGCTAATATTTAGATAACTAGCTAACGGTTCTTCTTGTTGTTGTTTTAGACTTACCGCAGGTTAGATCAGTAGCTGAGTGATCCGGAAGTAGTGGTCAGCCGGGTCTCCGTACTCCTTAGAGCGGGGTTGGGGTTGTTTTGTCTTTCCTTTCTTTTGGTTAAGACAGTTGTTCTTTTCTTTTGTTTAAGTTCTGTAGGCTGCTAGACAGTGTTGCATTCATTACTCTAAAAACATGGTTTTTATGAATTTCGCTTTCTTTATTTGTGTCTTGTTGCAAGATCCTAGTAATGTTGTTGTCAAGCTGAGGTCGGGACCCATTGTGAGGTCCTAACCAGTAATACTCCGGGTTCTAAGAATTCGGGGTGTTACATGCGTGGCCCCTGTCACCGCCCCTGCGGAACCCTGGCACCGCCCCTGCAGCTTCCTGCATCCTGGAGCCTCCCCCAGGGGGTCATTGAGTCTCCCCTGCGGTGGCCTGGATCCGCCCCCACGGCTGTGAAGATCCACCCCCGCGGTTTAAGTAGTAGAACGTCGTCTTCTTCGTCTTCGACTATGGATCCTAGACTCCAATGTCCTCCTCTTCTTGTTGGGTCTTCTCCAAACACTATCGTCTGATCTTAGACTCCTCTCCACGACCTGATAGATCTAAGAATATGGACATGCAAAGGATCTAAGGAAGAGCTTCTCAAAAGCATCATCCATGGCTATGGATGGAAAGAGGAAGAAGAAGGCAAACCACCAAGGATACAGAAGGAAGGAAGGGGAAGAAGCTTACCACACATATCCGATCTTCTTCTTCTGCAGTCCATACAAGCAAGAGCTCCAAGATGGAAGAAGAGAAAGAGAGAAAAGAGAGAAAATGGGATGAGTGGATGAGCGTGAAATGAAAAGTGAAGGAGAGAGAGAGGGATAATTTTTTTGCTGAAAAGGTGGGAGGGAAACAAGGGGTCAGGTGACCTCTTTTCCCCTAGGCACAAGTAACGAGGGGCCCAAGAGAAAGAGGGAGACCAAGGGGTCTGAAGGGAATAAAAGCTCGTTACTCAGCATCCCGTACCTGCGGGAAAAACTAAGTCGCGTCTGCGGAAAGGTCGAAACCTGCTAACCATCCGGAATAAAAATTTCCGAATGTTACAATAGATATCGAGTCCAATGCTTCTCATACGACCTCATTCGCATCTAAACCCTCAATTTGCGCCCTATAACGACGCAAAAGGTCATCTGACACCCGCAATGTCATGTCCGCCTCGAAGTGAGCTCCAATGGGTACGTCTTGACCTAAAGGCACTCCATGGACTCTTGTTTGGAAACACAGAAAATGCAAAGAAATTCAATGCTGCATATGAATATTTAACATTGTATGTGATAAATATGATTGAAATATTAGTTTTAATTATAGTCAAGTTATAAATAAATATTTTAATTACCCAGAGAAGGACGGTAAACCCAAAAGTTGTAATAGCCATGCAGAAGCAATTGTTGCGGAGTTACCATTGTTATTCATCAAAAACTCCATCCGTGCTCTGAGTCCCGCCGTCACAAACCCGCCCTTCCGATGGATCAGATGTCAAGCGTCGTCATCCCAAAATCCAAATAAGTTTGTCGCTCGTTGTTGGTATCGAACTCCGAAGGAATGACGGGCATGTCGTTACCCTCAATTGATAAACTGGTGATTTGATAAACGTCTTGAATCTTTATCTTCATTTCACCGAAGAGGAGGTGGTATGTATTTGTATCCGGTTGCCATCGCTTTACAAACGCGTTCATGTGCGTGTGATCAACATTTGTAAGATGAACTGATAACATCCTTTGTAGCACGGATGCGTCCACGAAACGGCGCCATGGTGTTTGTGGATGTGTGTTATTGTAAATTCCCAAAAGGTCACACACACGTATCACGTCGACGTACTCTACATACTACGGCATGTTTTGGGCAAATAGAAAATAGTTTGTAATTTATTTTTAAAAAAGTTGAATAAAAATGTAGAAATGAACTAATTAATCGTACCCAATCAGAGTTTTGTCATATCTTAACTACCTTATGACCACTGTACTTTACAAGGACAATGCCGGTCTGTAACAGTCAAAAATCAAATATGGCCTAATCGGAAATTTTAGGAAGTTAAACGGGTTTAACGGAATTAAAACCGTCTTAACAAGAGATCGATACCTAGTGATATAAACCCGGTGTTGTTTGGAGCATTTGGGAGCTTCAATTAATAAAAATGCAGTTGAGAAAAATGATTAGGACATCGGACATGTCCTAGATATGAAAAAACATAGAAAGGCAAAACGGCCAAAAGAGTCGCTATTTCGTTTCTTAGCGGCTAAGAAAGACGGCTTAGGAATACGCGTTTTCCGAGACAATTGCGGAATAATTATCCATACAATATTCCAGATTTATTATTCCAATTTCGAGAAGTTTGGAGAAAGGGGCTTAAACCGCTTTCGGATCGGTGAAAGGATAATTATCGACTTCACTAAAGGATAATTATCGTCTTCGCTATAAATAGCAGAAATATCGTTTATTAATTCATTTCCTTTCACGTTTTCTCGTAAAAGCTCTGATTTCTCTCAATCTTCAAACTCAGATCTACTCTCCGTTTCTAATCCGATTTCAAATCTGTTTGAGTTTTTGGATTCCTCTCTTCATTCTCTTCATTTTGGTACCGAGTTTCTACATTTCCGCGCAAGGGAAGGCCTGGTCGAGCATATATGATACTAGGGAGGTTCCGTCACTCAGATTCTGGTGAATTTGATGGTGTCCGAGCGTAGCCTGCGTCATTGTGATTCCGAATCTTCTTTCGGATCGTCAATCGGGTTAGTAACGAATAAGTTATGAATTTATTCATTTTCCGTATTGCGATTTGGCCTAAATTGACCTTAGGCTTGTCAAAATGGATAATTAGAAATTCCATTATGCTCGTTACATTATTATGGTGATTATGGGCTGTTTGTTTGATGAGATTTGATGACAGGTGGGTTCAGAAATTGCCTGCGGGCAAAATGTTGTTCTGGCGAAATTTAAGTAATTAATTAAATTGGGATTTTAGAAAATGCTATAAACTAATTAAATTCAAAGGAATGAATTTAACTGGTGCTTGAAGCGGGAAGTTTAATACGAGAAATATGATATTCTCAATAGGTGTTGTTGAAGGTTTCGGCTTAACTATAGCTTAGTTCTTTGTGAGCGTATCCAAATACGAGAAAGGAGGATTGTCCGAGTGACGGACTCAATAGTTGGTTTGCGAGGTTTTATTGTTCTTACCTGCGAGGTAAGTGTATATGAATTACACTAGCTTAATATATGTTATGTATTTAATATGCCATGATTTTATGCATGCTTGAGTGTATATATATGTTTGTTATAATTGTATACATGCTTATATGTATATGAGTGAGACGATGATGATGACTTGAGATTCCTTATGAAAGCATGCATGAGGTACATGAGATGATAGTGGAAAGAATGTGATGAAAGAATATGATGAAAGCATGAAATTGAGTTATGAAATGAAAGTGATAATATAGGATGGTAATTGATTAATTAGCCCAACTGGGTCCCGCACGGGTTTCCGGGGGACGAGATCGCTACCTGATCTACAGGGGGCCTCAAGATAAGAAAAACAGCCAGGGGTCGCTACCTGATCTACAGGGGGCCTCAAGATAAGAAAAATAGTCCAAGATCGCAACCTGATCTATAGGGGGTCTTAGGACAAGATGGCCGAGGTCGCTACCTGATCTACAAGGGGCCTAGGACGCTATCCGGTTGGCCAACCGAAAGAAAAAAAAAGAAAGAAAAGAAATACGAAAGCAATGAGAAAACATATCGTACGATCAGTTGGAGCTAGTTAGTTAATTATCACCTATGCATCGATGCGATCGAGTCTAGCATGTTATATGTTATGTTATGTTATGATGTGATGAGATGATATGTTTATATGTGATGTGTGATAACATGCTTGAATGTTTATGTGAAATGTGATATGAATGGTTGTGGAATGATATGTGAATGTGGATATGTATGTGTGCTTGGAAATGTGAGGAAGGGTATAGAGTGTCCTTTGGGGACGGGATATTAGATACTTATATATATTGGGAGAGTGTGATTTGTATACCCTTACTGAGCGTGTGGCTCATTGTTGTTATATCCACATATTTTTCAGCTACTCAGACTCGGCCTAACCAAGGCAAGGACGTTGGACCCAACACCTGGATTTGAGATCATATCAGGTGGGCTGTTATGGGATGCTACCGCCTAGGATGTTTTGCATGGTTTTAAAACAGTTGTGTTTTGGATGTAACGCCCCAAATTTTTAGGAGCGTTTGCGAGATCTATTTTCCGGCTTTTATCGATATTTTATTAGCTTAAAGAATTTTATATAATTTTTAAAAGTATTTTACGACGTAAAATATCTTTCCGGAGTAATATTATTATTTTGGATATGTTCGCGTATACCCGTGTTATTATTTTCGCAAAAGTCGGAGAAATTTTCGTATTTAAAAATCCCGATCCGAGTGTTCCGATCGAATATGTATGATTCCTATTTTCCTTATTTCTTTTCCCCTCTACTTTTCTTTCTTTTTATTTATTTTGTTTTCTTTCCCTGCCTTGTCTCACTCAGAGACCTGTCTCTATCTCCTGTGATACGTTGCCGCCCAGCCTACCTGTGCTTGATCTGCATCCTATCTCCACCCTTCCTTTCCTTCACTCAAGAATCGTAGCAGCAAGCAAGTCTCTCGACTCGTAATTTCCCTTCACTCATCCCTCTTCATCCGGTTTCACTCCCTGTACAACAACCTCTCACCTTAATCTGCAACCTCCTGCAACACCTCACCTTTTCTGTCGTTGGCCTGCTACTGCCGGCATCGGGAAGCCAAGACAAAGGAGGCCATCCCCAACGCAACCCTAGCTGTCGGAGCAAGCCGGCCCCTTTCAATTTCTTCGTCTCCCTGCAGGTTCGAAAACACCCCATAACCGCCCCGAGAACCGCTGTCGACCGCCGGAAACTCCCCCCCCCCTGCGACCTGCACACCACCGGACTGGAGCCCTCGCCTCTCCCTTGCGTTGCCCTAGCCGGAGCCCAGGGAGGACCGCCGCCTCTACTTTCCTCTTTCCCCTGCTCGTTGTCCGTCTGTCTCCAGGGAAGGGCCACCGTTGCTGGATATTGGACGCCCTCCTCGCCGCCTCCGTCGCCGCCTCCGTCGCCAGAAAGCCCCGCCGCCGAGTGTAGCCAGTAGCGCCGCTATCTTTTCATTTCCCTCTTATGCAGCGAGCAATTTAGGTTGAAGAAGAAGACCTTTGGGGTTATTCCGATTTTGGCCCTCCCTTTACGGTTTATTACACTTTGTGCCCAATTACTGGATAATTGCAGTAATGACCCTAAACTTTAGAAGTTGTATTTTATACCCTTGCAGAAAATTGATTATGGGAAATTGCTCAAGTGTTTGAAATATGATTTTATGCCCGGATTATATTTTTGCGGTTTTGGCCAAAAGTTGCTTTCTGAAAGGATTTAAATTCTTGAGTTCCGTATTTACGGCCCGGAGAGTTAATTGCGGATTTAAGATACATGTTTGTGATGTTGCGTATTTGTCCCGGAAATGGATTAGCGGTTTGGAACCTTGGATTTTGCTTATGTGATATTTTTTATATTGAAATGCTATATTTTACGCCCTTATTAGATTTAAATTCGATTTATTGATCAAAGTAATAATTGGGGTTTTTACAACCAAGTTCCTAAAATTTCACATTTTGCCCGGAAGGATTTTTACGGGTTTTAACGAGGGCTTTTGAAATCGAGTTCTTCCTTAGTTTTATATATATTTTTTTATTCCAATCAAATTTAGCGTACGGGCTAAATTTGTCTAGTTTTGGTGCTAGGTTTGGAAACGACCCCGTAAAGGCCGAACAAGTCAAAGTTCGACATCCGTCGACCGACTACCGTCTTTTGGACGTCATGTGAGTTACCTTCTTCCTTGATCTAGTTATGATTAGTCTTAGTATCATCCTAGGTTGGATCTAGCATAACTTAGAGAGAATGCCAAGTAGTGGCTTTGAACTTTAGGTGAGGATATTGAGTACGGTTTGAACGTTCTAAGGATTGAGGTGTGTATGTTATCACGTGAGCTTTGTTGAGATTGCGGAGTTTAGGATGAGAGTATCCTAGTACATGGGGCTATGGTTGTGATCTTATGAGTTTATGAGGGCTAGGAGTGTATCCTAGATTATGAGAGTATATGACCTAGTAAGATGATATAGGACTAGAAGTCTAAGGACTTTTAGCTTGTGAGTAGTTGTTGATTATCGTGCCTTGTCTTGAACAGGCTTTGGTTATATTCCTTCGGAGAGTGATTCGGCTTCGTTTAGCTTTGAGACGAGGTAAGTCCTCGGACTTACTTAGCCGCTTTTATGCCTTATTTGGATATATATGGTAGTGTGTGTTTACCGCTTTTAAGCATGAAAATGGATTAGGATTTACTTGACATTATTTATTGGCCCATCGTTACTACTATTATTATTATCGGGCGGTGACATCACCGCTCAGTTTCCCGAGGGAGACTGGGGGGATCTCTGCGACCAGGCCATACACGGTATACGGGCGGGCTTCTTCATCACTCCCACAGGGTATACGGGTTGGGCGCCGCCACACTCCTGTTGGTTACACGGGGACAGAGGCGAGAGTTATAAGACGCTCGTGTCACACTTGAACGAATAAATTAGATATGGAATAACATAAAAAGATAATAAGTAACGGATGTGTATGTTTATAATCATGTTGTGTGTTTGTGTTCCTATGTGTGTTTGTGCCATATTATTCTTATAATGCCTAGAATGTGAGCTAACGGTTTTATACCGATTGTTGTAGTTGATGTGCAGGATAGGATGTGGCCGAGTGATCCGGAGGAGTGGGCAGCCGGGGTTCCGTACATCTTAGGTTGTTTTGGGTTTTGGAGTCTTTGTGTTGTTGATATTATATATTATGTTGATGTTGTTGTAAGGACGGCTGAAGTCTTTTCTTTCTTTTATTTTCGGGTTTCATAACATTGCATAAAAATGTATTTCGGTTTTGGCCTTTATTTGTGCCTTGTTGCAAGATCCGGTGAAATTGTTGTCAGGCTAAGGGTCGGGACCCATTGTGAGGCCCCAACCCGTAGCATCCCGAGTCCCGCGGATTCGGGGTGTTACAGGTTAAACGGAGTTTATGACGTATGCTAGTATGTATATATGTTGTGAATATGGTTGTAAGATAAAGTTTTAAAAATTTCCGTTTTCCGCTTTTCCGCTTATTGCTTTAAACAGGGTTAATTAACTGGTAATCAACTAGAAATGAAATAGGTGTCACACGGTCAATGGTCGTCCGGTTTCTCTATCAACGATTTGGTCTAAAAACCCGTTATCGTCATTGTTTTGGATGAGAGTTTCTTCTTGTTGTTGAACCGGTTCAGCCCTGGAATCTTGGTAATAATTACCCTCATACGACTATGGATTGACGGTTAATAGTGTTGTGAAACCATTAATTCAAATATAACATGTGGAAAACCGAGTGCAATTCTTAAGAACTTACCTAATGGTATGGATTGCTAGGGCCCACAAGGTTTCTGTAATCATTTACATTGTTGGGGCCGGCGTCGTTTGGGTTATATTGAAACTACTTGTTTTGGCTTGATTCATCGGCGTAATTGTGAGAGGTTGACCGGTTACTCGGTGCTTCAATCCCACTTGGATATGGATCGCAGTAAACAACATCTATGTTGATGTACGGTGGAATTGAAAAATGTTGGTCGTGATAGAATCCTAATAAGAGGAAAATTTTATTTGTATGTTAATAAAATAATATGATAAGGGCATAATAAAAAAATCTAGATTTATATTCTTTAAAATTTTTCATTTCTTACATGATCCTTGCTCAATGTTAGTGTTTTGATTGCTTCCACCCATGTAAGTTAATGGGGGTTGTGAACCTCCGTATTGATATACATCTTGTGAGGGTTGTGGAAAGAGGTTTAGAAAATAGAGCGTTGTGGAGCTCGTTCTTCATTTCTATAATTTTGAAAGTTCTGAATTAAAAATAAATAAATTAGATTTCAGAAATATAAATATAACGAAAAAATAAAATTAGAGAGTAAAGATTATTACCCAATTATCTTCATTGTTATTTTGACGATCCATTCTCGATGTAATAGATTTCGTTAAAAAAATATTCTAGAAATAGAGGAATAAGATTTAATGTTTGTGTGTTGAAGTATGAGGTTGGAGGGGGGGTATTGATAGGTGAAATGGGTGAGTAAGTCGGATGAAATGGGGGAGTAAGGCGTATGAGGTTGGCTTTAGTTGGCCGGATGAAGGCTGGGGCAAAATTGGAAATTTGCCCCCACTCGACAGTCTACACGCACAGTAGGTGCGTCGGCCATGCTGAGAAACCAGACGAACAACAAATGTGTCTGACACCTCGATTGTCGCGCTACTTTCTCTGTCATCCACGTGGCTTAATGGGGGAGATTCGGACTCGATGCTACACCTTTTGCTTCTTAGACGTCCGATTCGAATTTTTTGTCGAAATTTATCAAACACGAATAATCTCTGCGAGCTCTTCATTAGTATAAATTGTTACTTCCTTGCCAACAACTTTGCTCGTATATTTAAAATATTCTCCATACATTCACAACGTTAATTTATAAAATTTGATTCGTTTGTCCAATCTTTAAAAATTTGAAGTGATATTATGTTGTTGTTACGATCAATGTTTGGAAGTAGGCGACGAGGGCCTCAGAATCAAAGAATAGACCTTAACGCACCTCCAATCGCGGTAGTTCTTAACCCGTTTGATATTTTATTTTACTTTGTTTAACTTGTTTAACCCGTTTATTTTGTTTAACCCGTTTATTTAAATTTTGTTAATTTGCTTAACTTGTTTAACCCATGTGTTTAACTTGTTAAATTTGTTTGACTTGATAAATTTGCTTAATTTGTTATATTTGCTTACTTATTGTTTAACTAACTTATTATTAACTTAACTTAACTTGTTACTAACTTAACTAATTATTAACTTAATTTTATTATATTTGCTTATTATTGTACAACTAACTTGTTACTGACTTAACTTGTTATTAACTTAACTAATTATTACCTTAATTTGTTATATTTGCTTATTATTGTACAACTAACTTGTTATTAACTTAACTAATTATTAACTTAATTTATTATATTTGTTTATTATTGTACAACTAACTTGTTATTAACTTAACTAATTATTATACTTGTTTATTTTATTTCACATTGCTATAGGAATATGAACCAAACATTGTGGGGTCAGTGGACCCGATGTCACTAAACAAGAACATGACTACACCGAATATTTTACAACAAACGAATGGTGGCCTGATAGAGAATCTTGTATTGCTTGGGCTCGTGGTCACGCTCAACGTAAAGGCATGGTATTGACGATTGCAAAATCATGGAAGTCCACACAGAATATAAAGTATGGGATGGTGCACCTCGCATGCAAACAGTATGGGTCCAAACGAGACTATGAGGGGAGACTTGTTGACGATAACAATCAACCCATAAAGAAACGAGATTGTTCGTCAACGAAGTGTGATTGCCCATTTATGTTGCATTGTTACGAGGCTGAAAAGAATGTATGGCGGTTGAAACTTAACAACGGGGTCCACACATGTAAAAGCTAGGATTTTCGAATCCTAATAAATGATGATTAAGGGTGATTAAGTTAATCATCGATATCAATTGACCCATAAATTGCGAATAGTGTGTAGATGACGAGTATGAATTCCACCATTATGATTTTGGCGTAAATTTGGACGTATGGGGGAAATTTTACTTTTTCCTCCGGGGAGTAATTTTTACCCTCTGATATTATTTGGAGCATTTGGGAGCTTCAATTAATAAAATTGTAGTTGAAAGAAATGATCAGGACATCGGATATGTTCTAGATATGAAATAACATGGAAAGGGCAAAATGGCTAAAAGAGTCGCTATTTCGTTTCTTAGCGGCTAAGAAAGTCGGCTTAGGAATACGCGTTTTCCGAGAAAGTTGCGGAATAATTATCCAAACAATATGTCGGATTTATTATTCCAATTTCGAGAAGTTTGGAGAAGGGGCTCAAACCGCCTTCGGATCGATAAACGGATAATTATCGACTTTGCTAAAGGATAATTATCGGTTTCGCTATAAATAGCGGAAATTCATTTATTAATTCATTTCCTTTCACGTTTCCTCGTAAAAGCTCTGATTTCTCTCAACCTTCAAATTCAGATCTACTCTTCGTTTGTAATCCGATTTCAATTCCGTTTGAGTTTTCGGATTCCTCTCTTTGTCCTCTTCATTTTGGTACCGAGTTTCTGCGTTTCCGTTGAAGTTATGGCCAGGTCGAGCATCCCCCTTATATGGCCGGTCCCGTCGCTCGGATTCCGGTGAATCTGATGGTGTCCGAGCGTAGCCTGCGTCGTTGTGATTCCGAATCTTCTTTCGGATCGTCAATCGGGTTAGTAACGAATAAGTTATGAATTTATTCGTTTTCAGTATTGCGATTTGGCCTAAATTGACCTTAGGCTTATCAAAATGGATAATTGGAAATTCCATTATGCTCGTTACAATATTCTGGTGATTATGGACTATTTGTTTGATGAGATCTGATGACAGTTGGGTTCAGAAACTGCCTGCGGGCAAAAGGTTATTCTGATGAAATTTAATTAATTAATTAAAGATTGATTAATTAAATTAGGAATCTAGAAAACGCTATAAGCTAATTAAATTCAAAAGAATGAATTTAATTGATGTTTGAAGCAAGAAGTTTAATACGAGGAATATCATATTCTCGACAGGTGGTGTTGAAGACGGTAGACTAACTATAACTTAGTTGCTCAGTGAGCGTATTCAGGTAAGTCTTCGGACTTACTTAGCTTCGATCTGCAGAAACCGTGCCTGAGAGATTTATATCTCACTGTGTTGATATGTGTTGTTGTTTTGAAATGCCTTGTTGTGTTGAAATGTGAATGTTGATGTGCATTGAGATGTGTTATGTGTGAAGCATGCTTGATGTGTTTATGATGAAAATGACGTTATGATGTGTAAAGCATGCTTAATGTTGGTGTGATTATTATCATGTCATAATTATGAGAAATGATTAAATGAACATGTGTTAGCCTATTGAGGCGTGCTATTGAATGACATGATAAGCTTGCTGAAACATGATAATGTATGAGATGATAAGCCTTTTGAGGCATGTGATATGATGATGACTTGTAAAGGTCAAGAGTATGTGAAGCGAGTATTTTGCAGTGAATACCGGAGCTCGGCCAAGCCCGGATCACTTGCGTTTGTATAAGAATGACACCGAGTCTGATGGACTTCAGGCTCGGGTCGCACACCTAATGAAAATGGTAAATGTTTGCATTAACATGAATGGCAAAATGTTGCATGTGGTTAGGAGTTAAGACCATAACTCACCACGAGAAAGCCTGGCCCGTAGACTTGATCAGTCTGGCTACGACCTAAGAGCAAATGTCTGAATTAACCTAATCTGTGCAATGGTGAGCTCACACCAAAGCCAGAACCGTATAAGCAATGGTTCCGGATTAATGGGTCCGGGATCGAAAATTGTAAATTTCATACTGCATTCACGTGCATCATTCATAAAAGCATGATATCATCTCATGAGCACGGTATATGGTATTTGAATATATTTGTTGTATTGTGATGTGATGATATAATCTCTCGTGGATAGATTATGATCAGTAGCTAACGGTTTTAAACCGAATCTTTTTAGGTAATGCTGATCATAGGAACGCTTCAGGGATGTCAGCTGCAGGATGTGGACAGCCGGGGCAGTGTTAACCCAAGGGTTGGTTGAACTTGCTTTTGAAAATAATCGCTTGCAAGCGAGTCTTTTGTTGGTTGTGTGCAACTGTGTACACATGTTGATTTCAGGCTGAAGTTTTAAGACACCTATTCAGGTGTCATGTTTTAAAGTGTCGTTTTGAGATATACATACTAACTGCATGCACGGTTGTTATGTAAATGTTTTCTAAATGACAGGTTGAATGTTTTCATTATTTCTTCGTGCTTCTTGTTGCAAGGTCCTATTTGTGAAGTTGTTGTCAGGCTAACTGATGGGACCCACTGTGTGGTCCTTAGCCTAGTAACGTCTTGGGTTACTTAAAACTCGGGTCGTTACAACACACACAAGCTGAACAAGCATTTTGAAGGACATGCATACGCAGGACGGTTGTCAACCTCACAATACAACAAGGTAGTGACTTGACTTTGGCAGGTTGCGGCCCAAACCTACAATAGAAATCCTAAGGGGCCGATACGAGGATAATGCGCCTTTGAGGCAACATATATACAATGAACGCGCAAACTTTCAACAGTCAAAGTTGAAGGGAGTTATGACCCCTATGCAACTACTATAGAAGATGTTGATCCTAGGGAGATACGTCTATAGTTGGCGACACACGAGCGAGGGACGACTACAAGACATATGATTTGCAAGCCCCACGTCTCTTTGACTATGGGAGAAATTTAATCGTGTGATGATAATGAATATAACCTACAACACAAACACGTAAGTGGTCATTTTATGTTCTTAATATATGTTCTCGCCTTCAATACTAATTACATTTATAATCTTCTAGGTATGAGATGCCCCTTTTAGAGATTGTAGAGGAAACACCGACGAAAAAGAACTTGCACTTTGGGTTCGCTTTCCTTGCAAGAGAAACGGAGGAGACATATCGTTGGGTTTGCAACAAGTCCGAGCTTGGTGCGGTCACCAATTGTCAAATGTCATAATCATGAACACGGAACTTTCTCTCCTATAAAGCCCTTCCGCATACATTTCCACAGCATATCACATGTTGTTGATATGGCACATTGAGTGCAACACAAAAGACTATGCTTACCACAAGAGTCGAAGTGTGAGTGTTCGTAATAAATTCTTGGCTCAATGCTACACCTTGTTTGGATCCAAATCAAGGGAGTCGTACGAGGAATGACTCCAAACAATGCACGATCTTTAGGGGATCGTTGGGGGTTGATGGAGTATTTGACGAGAACTTGGTTGTGTCATGCCGAGAAAATTGTAACCTTCATGACGGATCAAAACATGCACCTTGGAAATAGAGCATCTAGCAGGTAAACCCTAAACACATATTTATTTAACTAACTTGCGCCCATAATTACGTTTGACTTCTACAAACATATTTACAGGGTTGAATCCGCTCATGCGGTGTTCAAAAGTGAGATGGACTCCAGAAACAATCGTCTCGACAAGTGTTTGGAGCATATCCATAGGATGTTGAGGGACCAACTCCACCAACTTATGGCTTCCTTAGAGACATCGCGCCTCAAAGTCCAAAATAAATAGCCAAATTTTCCAATGTTTAGATTTATAGTGCACAATGTGTCTCATGACTGCCTATCCATGCTTTATAACATGTTCGAGCCGTATACAAAGGAAGTTATGACCCCGATTGTACATATTGATACATTAGGAGTACATATGGGATACCGTGCATTCATGAAGTGGAAATGATGGTTTAGGAAGGTCGTCCATTTGTGGAAACTAATGTCGATATCTTTTGGCGTCAGGTTCACTAGTTCGATGATGAGGATAGTGAATCAGGTGACCTTGGGCACGTGGACGTGAGTGACCTCGAAGCATCTCGTCACTTAACAAATGAAGAGATTATGCAAATTGGGACCATATGGCGGACGCTTAGAGATCCGGAAATAATAGAAACCTTGATGGAAGATCGGGAAATAATAGAAACATTGATGCTAGAACCTCCGGAAATGATCCAGTACCCGAAAATTTCGAAAATTTCATGGCGTGAGTGACCTCGAAGCATCTCGTCACTTAACAAATGAAGCACCAATTTTCACTTACCCCCGGTTGTCATAGGAGAGTATGACTTCCTCGAACAATTTCGAAAATTTCATGGTTCCCTACGTTGAGATGCTAGTAAATGTTCAAGGTGACGGGAATTGAAAATTCCGAGCTCTTTGCATACTGTAGGGTCAAGTCAAGGATAAATGGCCTATTATGCGCAAAATCATGATGATAGAGTTCAGAAAATACCCAGAATGATACGATGTTTTCTTGGATCATGATGGGGTTGATCATAAAGAGATGTTGGAGAGACTCAATTGGCTAAAATCAGATGTTGTGGAACCATCCAATTATTGGATGGAAATGCCGTTATGCGGGGCATTGTTTGCCACGATCTTTCAATGCACTCTTGTGTATTTGGATTGGAATGCGGCTAATATAAGCCTCCCGTTAACCATACAAACGCCCCCGTTGGTGGCCCGACTCCGGGATCGATTGGATTCATCGCTTTTGACAATCCTCGTAACCATTTTGTTGCGGTAAGTAATATATTTTTTCATCAAGTTAAATCATTAATTGCAATTATCATAAATAAAAAAAAATCTCTTGATATGTCTACATGTTCAAATTTTTACAGCTACGATGTAAACTAAATTGTCCACTCCCACCCGTTCTCCAATATTAGTATCCGTCGCGATGAAACAGTGGAGGAATTAGACAAGATGTACGAGCCCCAAATTAAGATGTTTAAGATGTAATATCCCAGATTTTTATGCTCCGTTTATTCCGAGTCAAAGCGGATTGTTATCCGTTGACCTCTTTGCATGGTATCTAATGTCGAGTTTCAACAACATTTTTATTAGTTAGGCGAGCTCGTACTCCCATGAGATGCAAAACTTTATTTTCGTATATAACCCGAGTAGCAGATCCGTATGATTTAAATGACTCACGTACCGGCTCATCCTCTAGCTCGGATGAGCAGGCCCACCGGAGGAAGCCCAATATCTCCACTTATCGGGCCCAACAGCCTTCCTTCCCTAATCCACTAATTAACTTAACCTAATGATCTAACCTAAATAACCGTACATTGCTGCTACAACATTTGCGCCGCACAATAGGGGACGATTCCAGCAACCACCACCGGCGTTCCCGACATCCGGCTACCGACCTGCCTAGACGATCTTCATCGGCGCCGAACCTGCTCCATCTTCATCGACGCCGAACCTGCTCCTTCATCGACCGGGTGAGTAGCGTTTCCCTCTTCCATCTTCTTGAGTCCGATAGACGATGAGTGACGAAGGTCCTGTTGCACAGCCGGCGCACCGCACGACAACGCTGACGGCCACCGCCACGCACACTCGACCACCGTTGCTGCCACTACAAGTAGGTGAGTCTAGTCGCACCTTCTCCAGCCTTACACCGTAAACGACTGCGTCCGTTTCGAGTGAACATTTGTGCAGAACCCCCTGGACCCGGACCTTTGCTGCCAGTCACGAGCCACACCTCGCACGCCAAGCCGACGCAAGAACCAACGATAGCCACCTCCCCGTTGTCACCATGCCGGCAACCTCCAGCAGCAGCCATCCTTCGTCTTCATCGACAGAACGCAGCAATGGGAGTCTCCTTCCAGCCTGTGAGTCGTTGACAGCATCAGAGCCGTTGTTCCTAGGGCTGTTCTCATGGATCTGGAGCCCGGAGTCGTGCACATAAGCCTCCTTTTGGACTTCTTCAGCTTCATACAAGCCTATGAACGTGAGAGCCATCCTCGTCCTTCATGCCTTCGAGTTTGGAGTCGGGTAAGACCCACATATACCTCCTTACCTCCCCTCCATGTTTATGTGTCAATAGGTGCCTCTAAACCATCTATAAACACAGATATTTCATCCATAGAGGAGCAGTGAAGAGTCATGCTGTTTCCGAGTTTTCATGAAGTGACAAGCAGGCATTTTCGAGTCCAAATTTGGGTATGTTAGACACCTCCTTTCTTGCTGATTTTCAGATAGGTTTTAGTCAGTGTGGCATAGTATATCATACTAAAATTTGGGAACAATCAGAGTTACGGTGTGAGAGTTATAGTATCCCGAAGTTGGCTATTCATGCAGTTTTTCTTTTAGTGTGCTGAGTTTGAGGAAATTTGCTTGAGATGCAGTTTTGTGGAATAAATTTGGAGGGGTTATTGACTTCTGTTAGACTTGAATTTCTGACACGTTATAGTTGATATAGTATAGTAGATCATACTAACGTTTTAGAGGAATCCATGCTACGGTTTGAGAGTTATGGTGTCTCAAAGTTGACTCCTCACACAGTTTTTATAACTATGCTGAGCGTTGGGAAAAACAGCATGTGATGCTGTTTTGAGAGATAGTTTTGAATAAGAGTTTGATCTCTGTTTGACTTGAATTTTGGATATGATATAGTTGGCATATTGTGGTGGAACATATCAAAATTTGGGATGAATCCAGCTAGTGGTTTAGGAGTTATGAATTTTTGAAGTTGAGACCTTAAACAGTTTTCTGGATGTTGCTGAAATTGTTAAGTGCTGGATTTTTCTGGGTTGTGCAGTCATGTTTGAACTTAAGTTTGGATACCTTAGAAACATAACCCAGCGTTCAGTTTTTAATATGTTATAGATGCATAGTGTGGTGTATCAAAAGTTGGGGTTGATCCAACAGTTGGATTTAGATCTATGAAGGTCCAAAGTGGACTGGCTGAGCAGTTAAGAAATACTCAGTTTTTGGCTAAGTCTGAATTTCTGGTTTAGGAACTGACTTTGGGAATTTGTGTAGAAGTGATTATTATGTATTTTTGGGAAATTCTGACTACTATGGATAGAGTGCATAGCATAAAAGATTTAGAGATTTTTGTTAGACTTTTTATATTTTTATTCGGTTCTCATATCTTAAGCCAAAGTCGGACCTTGACGACTTTTTATGAAAGTCAAGAATGTAGTTAACTCTTCTAAATCTTTAGCAAACTTTCCTTTGAGAGTTTGGGTGTGGTTTTGAGTTCCAAAGAATAGTTTGGAACTTTGTTATGAAAGTTTATAAAGTTTCGGGACCAGGGGTAAAACAGTCATTTATCCGTATAAGGTTATTTTGGTAATTTAGCTTATGATAGAGTTAAATATCTTAGAAGTCAGAGACTTCTAATTAAGTGGGATATATTATTGATCTACTTGCCTTTTATAACAGGCGGATGAGTTCCTGCGGTTACATACCGAGTCGAGATAACGAGATTATGTTTGAATTCAGGTAAGTCATTTGGGCTTACTTAGCTGACTTCTAGATATGAGTATGAATAATGGTAGTGGTGTGTGAATGAGATGCTTATAGTTATATTTTAGTAATATTTATATACCGACCTATACCTTGGCCTAAGAGTAACGGGCGGTGGCATTCTGCTCAGTTAGCTTGAGGGCGCTGGGGGTTTCTTTGGGGACTAGTCCACACTCGGTTTGTAGTGATGCTACCGGCGGAGGTAAGCTAGACCTACACCCAATTGGATAAGGAACGGAGGCGAGAACTCTTAAGATTTCTCGTGCCACAACTGTAAAATGGAATAAGGTGAATCACTTAACTACTAGATAATAACCGGATTGTGTGCCAGCATGATGATTGTTTATGTTACCTTGTTTGTGTTTGTGCTATCCTTATTCTGCTTATATTTGGATTGTTAGCTAACGGTTTATCCGTGTTGTAGATTCGTAGAGATAGACAGTTGCAGAGTGATCCGAAACGGATGGTCAGTCGGGTCCACGTACTCATTAGATGGGGACGGGGGAGTTTCCCATACAGCATGCATGTTATGTATATGTTTATGTTTTGTAAGGCTGTCACATGTGTACATTCATACAATAAAAATATTATGTTTCGAAATTGTTTTAAGTACATTTGTGCCTTGTTGTAAGATCTAAGTAATGTTGTTGTTAAACCAAGGTCGGGACCCATTGTGAGGTCCTAACCAGTAGCCCCCCGAGTTCCGAGAACTTGGGGTGTTACATAAGACTCTTCGTCGACAATACGCTCGACCTACACCTTAGACAACCCTTATTTATGTATGTTTATTGGTTCTATAAAAATTATTTTTTTTATTAATGTTAATTAACAATACTAACAACTATCATCATTACTAAATGCTAACCTAACAACTAATAATCTTATATCTATTAAAATAAATTTTGGTTTTGGAATTTTTTTTAAATCGATAATTTCGATCTTACTCCAAACTTTATTTATAAAATCTCTTTTGGAAATTCAAAATTAACTATTTAAATATTTTTATAAAAATTTAAATAAATAAAAAAATCTTCAAATCATTGAACCAAAACCAAATTTTTTTTAACAGAATAATACTAATAGTAGTACCTTCCAATCGGAAATTTAGAAACAATACAAAATATATCTCCCTTCAAAATATATATTTTTGTACTTCAATATTTATAATTTTGTTAATGAGAAAAAAATAATACAAATATTGTTCTATAATAATAATTTGTTGTTTTCGAAGAATTTAAGTTTTTATGGTACTCATAATTTCACATTATATAATTT
>BSUD01000007.1:48565972-48695209 GCA_033239045.1 Fagopyrum esculentum | reverse complement strand
TTTTCAGCTTTTTTAAGATTTAAAATCTTACGTACACGTAAACAAGACTATAAACCAATCCATAACCTTTGTCAATATTCTTAATAGAATAAAAAAAAATTCATGAATAATAGTTTACAATTTTAAAACGTGATTTTAACTTTTTTTTTAATTATTAGTTTGTGGTTATACCTTTGAAACAATATTACTAAATGTCCAAGTTATATGATGAAATTTGAATTCTTATAAGTTTCTACAAATTAATTTATTGTGAAATAAAAAAATACTAATTCGACTCAAGCATTCGGTGAAAATTTTCGATTATATATTCATAGTACAAATTAAAACCTAAAATGTTTAAAATATTTATAGTTATTGTTAATAATATGATTAAATATAAGTTGTATACAATAATAATTTAAAAAAATCTTATAATAATAGCATTTGACCCCTAACATTTTAAATATAAGACACACAAAATGCTAACCTAACTCTAACACACAAAATGCTAAACTAACTTGAAAATTGTAAAAGCAAAAAAAGGCTTTTAGATGCACAAGTGGTGCGTCACACAAAAAAAGATGCTAGATGCATTGGTGGTGCGTCGGGGAGCTTGACAACCGACAAGATCTGGCTCGCACCTGTTGTGCGTCGGGGAGCCGCCTTTAATTTTGAGGGCAAATAAGATGCTCCATCTGGAACCTATCACCACCACGGTTACACCTCACATGATAATTGTTCATGGATCCGAAATCCATAACATTGACAGTTACAGACCCGGATCTGTGATGATTTTGACCGTTGTAATTCGAACGTTGTGTAACGGTAATAAATTTTAAATATGATCGTTGTAATTCGAAAGTTTTGTATGTTCGGCTATATATATTGAGAGTCAAAGAAGAAGTGATCAACGCTTGCAAACTCTCTAAAAAAAGGTACCGAAAATGATAACACAAGACGATGATGAGATGTTGATTCCGTTCGATGATACAAAATTTAGTTAGTCATACGAGTTTCTTCGACATTTTGAGGTAAGTATATTACTTATTATAAGTTATCATTAAACTGAAAAACAAGAATTCTTATTTCTATTCATTCTGAACTAGAGTCTACCGAATTATTCGCATGATGAAGGAACGATTATATGAACATGTTTGAAATTTGGGGTTTTTTCCACGATTGCGAGACAATGGTGGATTGGGCTCAATTCATGGGAGGAAATATGAACATGGTGTTAGTCACAAGTAGGTCATGGAACCCCTCGGAATAAGTAAGACGTTGATCCTGATACCGATCCATTGTCTAGCCGAGCAAACAAATTGAAAAAAGACAAGTGTTCATTTGAGCTTGAGGGCATACAAAGAGAAGTTGATTTTTTTTTGGTTGGGTCAAAGCGAAGTTGATAAATGGATGTCGCATGTTATACATGTGCACAACAATACACTTCTTGAGCAGTTAAAGTGAAGTTGATAAAGTGACCTCGAGCCAATAAACGATTCATGGATATAAGTGTTGTTCATGTTTTATCACTAAGTAGTGTTGTGTTATAACTAATTTTTGTCTTATGACTAAGTGTTGTCCTTGGTGTATGACTAAGTGTTGTTCTTGTTTTATAAGTAATAGATCACTGTGTCATTATCTTGTCAAGTGTTCTTGTTTTGTAAGTAATACACAATGTAACATAGAGTGACTGAAACCAAATACATAAAACAAACCGATGTAAAAAGTGAAACCAATACACAACGTAACACCAAGAAGAAGAGACAAAACTAAACAAAATATCAAACCAAAATATTTAGCGTCCGAGTCAATCACGTCTGGTCTACGATGCACTAGTATGAAACGGCGTTATATGAACATGGAGTACAACCGACTCGTCATAAATCGCCTGTAGTTCCTCTATAGTCGGCTCACCGCGGGCGATAAGATTACGGATTCGGGTCTGAATGATGTGCAACCGCTGTAATGAAAAATACATTTGTTAGTAATTATTTCGATATTTAATTTTCATAATAGACAAAAAAATAGTAGACATGTACCCGGGTATCTAAAACAAGAACACGAGGAAGACGATCCGGAATAATGCATTGTGAACATTGGCACCTCGGATCCGGAACCTGCGACCGTGGTGCCACTGTTCATCTTCTTCACAAAACTGCCTTCAGTGGCGGATTCCACAACAACTTTTCTTCAATTTCGTCGATTTCTTCCTCAAATCTAACATAATCCACTCTAATCTAACCTAAACAAACATCATTCAAACAAACAAACAACACACAAAATCATCGAGATTTATGATTTCGAAACCGAAAACTCGTAAAAGCTTACCTTAGTAATGTTTCCGCTTTTGGGATGGTCATCCTCCGTCGCCACCTTGATCCATTTAATTTCGAGTGTGAAAGTGAACGTTTTGCCTGCTTCGTCGTCTTCATCGTCTCTCCTGCTTCTTCTTTTGATTTTCGGAAATGAAGATAGTGACGGCCACGGGTTACGGTCTTGTGAAGTAGGGTTCGGAAACTTCATGGATCCGGAACCCGTAACTGTCACGGTTACGGGTTCCGGATCCATGAAGTTTTACGGTTATAGTCACGGTTACGGGTTTTGGATCCGTAAAGTTTTACGGTTACGGTTATGGGTTCACAAATATGGTATAAACATAGTCAATATGGGTGTCAATGTATAGTAAACAATTTATAATGATTAATTAAAAAAATTTACAAATTATATACACATATATATATATATATATATATATATATATATATATATATATATATATATATATATATATATATATATATATATATATATATATATATATATATATAATCCAGATTTTTTCAATCAAAAAAGTAACTAACCTTTCAATCGGAGGATGTGTTGTATACTTGTATATGAGAATTTTTGGAAACAAATTAGAAAGGAAGAGTAAATGCCTAATTTATGAGAACAAGTTAAATGTTAAAGTTGAATATATATTTTTTCATCAATCGGATGATGTGGTGTACAAGTGTGTGTTTGCTAAGTACAAAATGTAGTGTTTAACATTTTATTGTTGTTGGATGGGCATATGAAACATTAGTGTTTCACGTTTTTGAGAGTGTTTTTAAAATCATAGATTGGACGAGGGTTTTAGATTTTTGGGTAGTGTTTTTGAAAACAAAAATACAGATTTGTCTCTACTATTAATCATAATTACTATACACCATGTATATCTACCCCACTATCTCTCCTCTTCTTCTTTCCATTTCCCCACTCTCTCCTCTTCTTCGGCCATTGAAGAATGTTGCTTCCCTTTTTGAAAAGTGTTTACTTTTTTAGCTACCATTATCATGGTCAAACTCCTTCATCTCCTCTTCCTCTCCTTTTTAGCTCTAGTGTCTCTTCATCGTTAGTAATCAAATCAAAACGAAGTCGGCCCAAATGCTTCCTCTCCAGCAACCACCGGATCACAGCCATAACAACAACCAAGCTCCTCTGTCGCAAAAGGTTTTTCCATTCCAAACTCCACCTACTCGTCAACCCACCCCCTCTCCATCGTTTCAGTCGTTCTACACCCGGTCGACGATTCCGTACACCGGCAAGCGAGTACTAGAAGCCTCGCTGGTGATCATCCTCCGGGACACACACCACCGGACTTCGCCGGCAGTATGGTGTGGGGTCGTTGTCCGCCTGATCTTTAGCGTCCTCCTTATCCTATTTGGAATGTCAACGTTAATCGTGTTCGCCGTAATTAAGCTGAGATACCCAATATTCGATGAAAAGTAAGGACATTTGGATGAAAAGTAAGGACATTTTAGCATTTATGTACAAAAAACACTCTGGAAAAAAAACACTAGCCATACCAAACACGTGAGTGTTTTTAAATACTAAAACACTACCAAAAAACACATACATTAATGTTTTATTTTTTTGTGTCAAACACACACTAATTGTATAGGGCAAATTAGGTTAATAGGCCTTTTTGAGAAACTATGATGGTAAATAGGCTTTTTTTGTTTTTTTGTTAAGTAAATATACCCCAATTATATTTTTACCGTTCAACCTAAACCCTAATGCCGCAAATCGCTCTCCTTCTCTCTTCGCATCTCTCTCCTTCGCTCTTCTCTTCCTATCGCCGCTCCTTTGCTCTTCTCCCCTAACGCCGCCGGAGTGCCTCCCCTACTACCGTCGATGAATCGCCGCCAGTGTTTCTCGTTTCACTGCTCTTTTGTATGGTTGTCATGTAATGGTGGAATCGATTGATTCAGGCACTTTTCACTCGAGAGAAATCGGTATCTGTACGTTCGTTTGTTTCCGGAGCTATCTCGAGTGTCGAAAGAGTAGCCTCCGATTGCTCGCTTCATTGTGCGAGTTAGTTCGGCTGGTGCAAATCGTAGACCTCATATTACTCCCAATACCATACCATCATTCACGCTGTCTGTTTTTCTAATTCTATGCTTAATTGCTGAATAAACTGTTATATTTTTCATTTTCTTTTATTTTTATTGAAAGGCCTGATTTTTTCTCTTAGGCTTGGGCTCTGTTTGGTTTGGTATAGCTGTTCGTTTCAAAAACAAACCAAATTTGACCAAAAACAAAGATTCAAACTTGCTGTAATAATAATAGATTTGAGATTAGTGGTACAATATATTGAACCTGATTTGGTAAATTTAAATATATGATTATTTCAAAAGGTGTAAGTTACGGTTTTCATATTTATGTATTTAACATTTGGTTTTTGAGTGGAGTGCTTGTTTGATTACAGGTTTTAGGTGATGATGTTGGAATAATATGCAAATTGGTAAAAGTTGGAATAAGGTGCAAATTGGTAAAAGGAAGCCATTACACAGGTTTTGAAGATGATGTTGTCAAAATTATAAAGATGGATGATGAACGGTAGTACTTTTCTGCTACTTTAGCATTAGTCTAATTTTGTTCACCTTCACTTTGTCTTCAAGATGAAGTAGCAGAGGACATTTATCGGATTTGACTTGTTTCTAAACAAATTGAACTAGTTTGATATTTGCAATTTGAATAGATCTTTGTTTTGGTATGTAAGTTTTTGGTACGTAGATTTGGTACATAGAAATTCTGGTATGTAGAATTTCTGGTATGTAGAATGTCTTGTATGTAGAATGTCTTATATGTAGAAATTCTGGTATGTATATGTAGAAATTTTGGTATGTAGAAATTTTGGTATGTTGAAATTCTAGTATGTTGAAATTCTGGTACGTAGAAATTATGGTATCTTCATTATAGGAAAAAAAGCAAAAAATAATAAAATAAAATAAAAAACCAAATTCGGAAATGAATTTTTAGTATGTTGAATTTCTAGTATGTTGAATTTCTGGTATGTTAAATTTCTGGTATGTAGAAATTCTGGTATTATGAAAAATTCTGGTATTATGAAATTCTGGTATTATAAATTTTTGGTATTATAAAATTCTGGTATGATAAAATTCTAGTATGAGAAATTCTAGTATGTAAAATTTTGATATGTAATTCTGGTATATAAAATTCTGGTATTTAAAATTCTGGTATTTAAAATTCTGGTATGAAAAATTATGGTATGAAAAATTTCTGGTCTGAAAAATTTCATACCAGAAATTTATTCCAGAAAATAAAAAAAAAGAAAAAAAGAAAAAAAAAAGAAATAAATAAATTCAGTAATAGTAATTACAACTTAACACTAACTAATGTCTATTATTCCTTTTTTATTAAAATAAATGAAAGTGGTAAAAAATTATGGGGTACATTTATTAAATCATATTCTCAAAAAGGCCTAGTATGTCAAATTCTCCCAATTGTATATGAGAATTTTTGGAAACAAATTAAAAAGAAAGATTAAATGTGTAATTTATGAGAACAAGTTAAATGTTGAACTTAAACGAACATATATATTTTTTTTTAATCATCTTCCTAATTTTTTACCCGGAGTGCGGAATTAGTGTTTAATCAATTCCGCATTAGGGATACGAATTCGAAACTAAGTTCAATTGATTTCGCACTTGGACCCTAAAAATGAAATTGAGTTTAATTGATTCCACACTTGGACCCAAAACCAAAATTGGGTTTATTCAATTCTACACTTGGGCCCCAAAACCTAAATTTAAAAATTAAAAAATTGAATGACCGATTTGATTTCGCACTTGAGGTGCAGAATTAAATTGATATTTATAAATAAAATATATGGATATATCTAAATAGCCCGAGAATAATAAATGCACCAACCCGTTACAACTTATTATTGACAATGTTAAAGTGTCAGGATTGGTACGAGACATGTGTTATTTTACTTATTTTCTTTCTCTTTTACAAAAAGTGACATATTAAATAATTTATATTAATATTTAAATATATTGTTTGCCATAATAATATTTATAAATATTTTGTTATCCATAATAATATTAACAAAGATGCTCTAATTTCATGAGTGTACATCATTTAATGATTATACTAGTGGTGGGTCGCAAACCTAAACCGCCGGTTTAGGTTTGACCTTTAAACCTAAACCGGCAATGATCATACCGCCGGTAAACCGACGGTTTGACACATGAATTTAAAATAATTATAATAATAGTAATAATTATATAAGTATATTATATTTTAATTAAAAAATTATGCATTTGTTAATCTTTGTACATTTTAAATTTTTACTAAAGTTTTGTAGATTGAAACTTTACACAACTATGTTTTTATAATTTATATTTTATACATTGAATTTTTTTTTTTACAATAGCATTTAAATAGAATTACTAAGTAAATAAAAGAAAGCAACTAAAATAAAATTAGTAACTAAAAAACAACAAAGCAAACTCAATTTTTTATACATTCAACTTTTTTTCATTACATTTGCCATTAGCTTTTTAAAAAAATAATTACATAGTAAAAGAAATTACTAACTACAATAAAAGAAAGAAAGCAACTAAAATAAAATTACTAACTAAAATACAACAAAGCAAACTCAATTTTTTATACATTCAATTTCTTTTTCATTACATTAGCTTTTGAATAAAAGAATTACATAGTAAAAGAAATTACTAACTTCAATAAAAGAAAGCAACTAAAATAAAATTACTAACTAAAATACAACAAAGCAAACTAAATTTTTTATACATTCAATTTTTTTTTATTACATTAGTATTTGAAATTTTGAATAGAACTAAATGAAAAAAAAAAAAAAAAAAAAAAAAAAAAAAAAAGGAGAGGGCTTGAACCGGTTTCCCGGTTGCCTATGTATCCTCTTGGGGTTTAAGAGGAATCAAAGCCTACGTTGTTCTCTTACCTTTGCTTACCTTTTTTCGGACTTCCGAGTTGTTTTCGTAACCCCCTTACCTTTGCGCCTCGGACTCGGAAGTAGTGGCCGGATCATCGGAGTTGGAATCCGATTTTGTCTCATAAACGGGTGCATTCCGTTATTTCCTCTTCTCCACCCTTATCCAATCTTGAACACATACTTGAGCCTCCAATTTATCGGGCTTCAATTGACTCCTCTTGTAGCTTAGCATGTTTCCTCCTTGACTAAAAGCTTGCTCCACGGCCACCGTTGATGCAGGGACGGCCATAATTTGTTGCACAATCTTGGACAATGTTGGATACTTTGGGTCCATCTTCTTCCAATATTGTAAAACTTCAAAACTATCAATGTCACCATCAAAACTAAAAGGAGTAGTTAGATAATCTTCAAATTTTACACTTGCGGATGAATGTCTAGGTGTTTTTATTCTTTTAGATAAAATTTGTCTAGCTTTAGAAGAAGAAGAAGAAGAAGAAGAAGAAGAAGAAGAAGAAGAAGAAGAAGAAGAAGAGAGTGGAGGAGTTGTTTGGGTAGAAGCACTAGCACTAGTTTTAAATAAAGGAAGTAATTTACCAATTTCAACACGAACACTACTAGTAATAGAATTAATGTTCTTAATAGAAGTTAAACCTAAACATTCATCATAAGCATTTAAAAATTTCGTAACACCATCAATTTTTAGTCTAGGATCGAAAACGGCGGCAATAAGATAAACTAGGCGAACATCATCATAATATTTTAGCCATTTTGTTTTCATTTCGATTGTAGCATATTTAAGGGATTCTAAACCTAAACCGGTTTGTAAAGCTTCGGCAACATTTACGGCTATTTCTAAAAAAACTACAAGAAGTTGGAATGTAAACATAACTCAACATATTAGTAGAATCACTAAAAACTTTTAAAACACTACAAATATCAAAACAAGTTTGTCAAATACTTTCATCATCTAAAATAGACCAAGAAATAAATTGTGAGAAAAATTCTTGTAAAACATCTTTATAACGAATAGCTTGAGTAAGTAGTTTATAGGTTGAGTTCCAACGAGTTCCAATATCTTTTGAAAAAGCAATCGGAGGAACATTTTTTTCTATACAAGTTGATCTCCATTTTCTTCTTAAGTCGGTTGAATGCCAAATATGTTCAATTACTTCGGTTATAGGTTCTAACATTTCATGTAAAAATTTTAGGCCATCTTGAACACATAAATTTAAAATATGACATGCACATCTTTGGTGAGTAAAAGAAGTTTTTATAAGTTGACCCGCATTCCCCACCAAATGGTTAACGGCGCGGGTGTTAGCGGAAGCATTATCAAATGAATATGAAAAAATACGATTTTGTAAATTAAATTCTTGTAAAACCGTTCTTATTAAATTAGCAATGTTGGCGGCACTATGTCTTTCATAAAAATGTCGAAATGTAATAACAAATTTATGCAAGTACATATCATTATCGATAAAATGTAAAGTGATGCCCATGTAAAAATATTTTTGTGATAAAGTACTCCAAATATCACTACAAATTGAAACTTGATGCGAAAAAGATTGTAAAACCGTAAAATTTTTTTGTTTCTTTTGTTCATAAAATTGAAAAATTAATTTTGAAATTTGTTTACGAGAAGTTGGTTTATAAGCCGGTTGAAGATAAGTAGTGTTATATTCTCTTACATTAATAGATTCCGCATAAGAAAATGGAAAAGTTTCGGATGCAATTAAGTTGGCTAATCCTAAAGATTCATCAACATGATTATAAGTAAATAAAGAAGATTGAGAGGAAGAGGATGCAAACCCGTGAGACAATTGAGTTTATCCCCGTGTTATTTCGAGCTTCTCCGGATGAGTCTTTTGCATGTGGGTTTGCAAAGTCCCGTATCCACCCTTCGCCTTCCACTTGTACACCTTCGGACAATAATTGCACGAAACTTGGCAATAATCGTCCATCACCTGACCCTTCTTGTAATGCTTGGTGAATATGTCGGAGGTGAGCATTTTCGGTGGAGGGGCTTGTCGGAATGGCCCTTCACCTTGTGAAACTTGTGGCATTTCCGAATCCGGCATTTGAGTCTCGCTTCCTTGTGTGCTAGGAAAGAAAGCGGGACTCGGAGTAAAGTCATAGTCGCTTTGGTGATCCGGGTTTGCCATTTCGAAAGATCGAGAATACAAGAAAGAGAATACGAGATGGAGATTGAGAGTAGTAGTAGAGACTAGATAGATGAGAATGTTGGTGTGAGATAAATGGAAGAATTGTATGATATTTATAGGAATTGTGGGTAGTTATTTTTTTAATTACACTAATATTACAAAAAAAAAAAAAAATTACTCATCCAACGACTCTAAGAGCCGTTGGGATGTGGGGCCCACCGGCTAATAGCCGTTGTGGGTCAAAGAGCCGTTGGCATTTCGGAAGATTCAAATTAGTGTTCGAGTACCAAGCCCCCTAGAATACCTCTTTTTTTTGCCAAACCGTAAAAATTAAAAAAATAAAATAAAAAATGGGTCAAACCGGCGGTTTAACCGCCGGTTTAGGTTTGGTCTAGAACCAATCCTAAACCGAAACCGTAAACCCCCGGTTCAACCAAACTGGCGAACCTAAACCGCCGGTTTGGTCAAACCGGCGGTTTACGCCGGTTCACAAACCGCCGGTTCGACGGTTTGGTTTGAACCGGACCCACCTCTAGATTATACTAACTCGTATTTCTCATTCATATGCACATCATTTAATGATTATACTAACTTGTAGTATTTTAATATGCAAAGCCATATATTAGATTAGGTAAAGAGATGCTTGATACTAATCTATTCCAACGATGGAAATGAACTATTTCCTGTGTGTAAGTCTTGGATTTTGCTATTAGATTAGGTAAAGTGAACCAAGTTTTTCCCCTCAGTTATTCTTTTTCCTAAGTCGGAACTTGGCTCGTGTAAAGTAAGACTTTCATACAATTTGTCGAAGTTTATAGGCTTTCTGAATTCATCCAATACCAAACATTTACAAACATCAAAATCTTATTCCTCGACTGTGACCCTTTTCACACTTAGAATAATTAGAATACTACACTGGTTCAAACTGGATATTCAAACTTGGGACATTATTACTTTCCTTTCATAGAGTAACTATAACTCAAGAGGCTAACTTTTCAACTGCAACAGAACAGATCATTCGCAATCTAAACAGAACTAAAGTTTTGTGCCGCAGCCGTTCAATTAGGCACCAACATTGTAAAAGACCTTTGTCAATCCTTTCTTTGTTCGGATCTGCGATACCTGGGAATCCATGCATTATGTTATTCGGCAAGCAACTAAGTTTTTACTTTCATCTGTCATAGTATGCAATTCGTACCTTGATACATCTGATTTCTGAAATTTCGCGAACATGGGTACCGCCACATGGGCATCCAGGATTATCACCAAGCTTCACAATTCGAGGCGTGCTACCCTGCAAGTATGCCAAGCATGGACATCATCAAAATGCATTAATTTTTTTTATTCTTCCACCTATTTTTTCTCATCTGAACCATTTCAGGATTTAAGGCACGTGTAAAAAATTGCAGCTAATATGTTATTAGACTCTTCAGTCTTGACCTTTGGTATATAATCGGGAAGATGGCCATCGCACAGCTTAGCAGCTTCATCATAAGGTAAAGTAGCAACATAAACCTGCATTAATAGGTAGTGTTCACATCGAATATGTAAAAATTGTCCAGGATTTTGAGGGAAAGATACGAAAAAATCAACAGAATAAACAAATTACCTTTCCACCTTTAGAGATTAGTGCATTGGCCTCATGCTCTAACTGTTCTTGTTTGCATTGCTGTTCACTTTGAGGTACAGTACCTTTATATTCAACAAATGGCCTGCATAATTAAAGAAACATATATGCCACGTAAAGAAACTTATTTTCAGTAATCATTTCAAACGAAATAAGCAAAATCAATTTTCAGTTCCCAAGAAAGAAAATGTATGCGCTTCTATAGATTCAGATAAGGAACAACAAATGAAAGTAAGGGCGGATACAAGGGGGGATTGTGCCCCTGCTTTCAGCTTAGGTGGATATGATTCACACTGCTCTGCCTGAAGTGAAGGGTTCGAGTTCCGGGAGCAGAGAAAAAGTCCTTTTTTATGGATTTTGTTTTAAGCAAATACAATATATATATAGATGAAGAGATTAAGTGAAATTTATTATTGCATTAACTCTTGATTAATACAATCAACAAAATATACTTTTTAACATACTAGCTTATCCACCATCAATTAGTTTTATTGGACAATTTATATATAAAACACAACTTTAAAATTAATATACAAAACAAACCTTCTTATTGTATATTTTCATTTTAAGAAAGTATATATATATATATATATATATATATATATATATATATATATATATATATATATATATATATATATATATATATTTAGACAAAGATTAAGTAAATTTTATTAATTACTTCACCTTTAGTTAATCTAATGTAATCAATACAATATAATTTCAAATACAATAATTCATCAACCACTACCTAATGTGTTTGATAATTTATTTATAAAACAAACTAAATATATAAATGAACTTAACTATCCTCTAAATGAAAAACATATAACAAAAGCTCTAATTTATAGTAAGCAAACTTTAGTATATTCTTTAATTTAATTTATAGATTTTAGTGTTTAATTTTAACTTATAATGTGAAATGTTTTATACAAATTTTTTTTGCCCCCCTAAAAATTTGTGTGGCTCCGCCACTGAAAGTAAGGATCATACCCATCAGGGAAGTGATAACCTTTCCCAGGCTCAAGATGTCCTAGTCCTACATTTCCCATGCACGCATCCAATAAGTGTCCAGCTGAGTGCAGCCTGTTCTAAACAAGATACATTAGTAAATGCAAAGAGAGAAAGAAAAAAACTCTCCAAACAATGTCAAACAAAAAACAAAGAGAAGAGAAAGCTGGTCAAAAGTATCCTTTGGCTATTGATCAACAAATAAATTTATCTTCCATGAATGGTTCGTTTGCCACAAATTCTGTTGATACCAATACCCTTGAACCCGAGGCTGGTGCCAAACCACAAGGCACTAACTAGAGGCAGAAGGATGTCAACTAACATGATTGGTTTCTAACATTGCTTGCACTCTTCAACCAAATCCCCTAGAATTGATTTGCAATTACACTCATAGTAGATAACAAAGTATAGTTGAACTGTATCTCCAATATCAATAATAATGATTCAGTATCTCTAAGGCAATCCAAGAAAGCATGGTACTTGCTTTGTTACTACTGTTCCACATTAATCAGTAAAGGTTCATAGATAGGGCATACACATACCTAGAATTTAGACACCTACGTGATCTATCAACCTGCAAATCCACCTTCATTCCCTTTTCAAATTCGATTCCCAAATCTTCATTATCCACACCCTCAAATTCCCCGTAGTGGAAAACCTAAGCACGAAGCAAATTTCCAAAGTCGTCATATAGCATAATGGAAATCCCTGTCCGATTCCAAAATTAACTTACAAGACCATCTTTGGAGCGAACATCGTTGACGATGAATTTGAGCTGTGAATCTCGAAACACTATGAAGCCTGCATCTGAGGGCTGACCACCGCCCTGTGGATGGAAAATAGTGGATTCTAAAATCAAAACCCGTCTTCCATCCTCGCTCTTCACAAACAGACCAAACTAGAATTAGATTAAAGGAAGGAATATTCGAAAATCAATTAGAGAATCCAAATCACAAGAAGCAAAGTAAAGATCGGAGGATTAGGAAGAACCTGGAAGTAAGAGAAGAAGGTAGACTCGGACTCTAGTTTCCACATGTTGTCATAGTATTCCAGCTTGGTGGATTGTGGAACTTCCATTTTTAGCCTTTGGGTTAGTCGGGGAAGAAATGCAAGGCTCCAGTGAAATGGAAATTGTTGGTTCCATATTATATAAGGAGGTGGCGGCGCAGACCATTCATAATTTCATATCCAAATCTTATTTTGCTGCTTTCGACCATTCAAAAGGATTGATGATGTAGGAAGAAATAGAATGAAGTCGTCAAGTGTTGGCTACTTTCATTATAGGATACGAAGGAGAAACAGGCAAGGGCAAGAAGAAAGAAGGCAAAAGGGTAGGCATGAAAATGGGTGCATAATCTCAATTCAATTGGTCAATTAAACAAATATACGGGTGAAAATTGGAATAAATTTCGGGTGGTGCAGTGTTAGTGGGTGAAATTGATGGGTGTGGGCGAGTATAGGTGCAAATAGAACCACCCATCACCCGAACCGTCATTCATACGTTTGTTCCACTCGTTTAAATTAATAAAAAAAATCACTTAAGTCATAAAATTCATAATAGTTTTAACAATTGTTTAGCACAAAAGTGTAGCGCGCCACATGACCCCACATCCTGATACGTGATAAACCATTAAGAAGTTCAGATCTTTCGGCACCAACAATGGAAGACTCGGTATCGATTCTTATTAGAGGAATCGATCTAATGTGCACGGTAGGCGGCGACATGGATGAAATGGATGCATGATTCAGTGAAGATATGGATCGATAGATGAATAGATCAACAATGAACCCTATGAACAACTTAGAGTACCCTAAGAAAACTAAGGCCCTATAACATAATTGAGAAAGATCGTAGAACCATTCCACTACAATCTCACATAAACAGGAAAGTGATGATCTCTAGAGCACGAGAAGACGTGCTTGTGAAAGCGATGAAATGTATCAACTTGTAGACACAAGTGATCAACATAAAACAGTTCAAGCTAAAAGGTCGAGCGGGACGTTACTCACTCACTCTCCACGTTGAAAAAAAAACAACAAACAAAGGTGTAGAAGTTTGAACAAATTCAAGGTGCCGAAAATGAAATGTTCTACATGTCTTTTAACGTGTAACATGAGGCTGGAAAATCAAGCTAGATCCCTCTCTAATCGGGCTAATAAGCTCCAAGAACACAATTAAAACTTGTGCTAAATCTAACTTAAAAAGGCTCAAATACTCTAAGTAACTTATAATAAAATCAAGCTAGATCCCTCTCTAATCGGACTAATAAGCTCCAAAAACACAATTAAAACTTGTGCTAAATCTAACTTAAAAAGGCTCAAATACTCTAAGTAACTTATAATAAAAGAAGTGTAGCTATGAGCTGAAAATAATATTCGACTAGATCCAACATAAGCATAATTTTACGACATGTATATGTCATACGCCCACAGTCGCAGACACATCCTACTCCGATTGAATGTGCATCACTATCTTCATGCTTCCTTTAAATGTTTCCACCTTGGTTAAGCAATTCTTTAACTTATGCATATCTCCTTCAAGTTGTTCTCTTATCTTCTTAGCTCAAGTTCGTGTTCTTCTATCTTCTTAGCTCGAGTTCGTGTTCTCCTATCTTCTTAGGCCGAGTTCTTGTTATTGGTCCTCTTGGTGATGGTTGGGTTGGTCCCTCATCACATCCCTTCCCCGTTTTTTTAAATCTCTTAACCAAACATTAGAGTCTTCAACACCTCAATCGGCGAGCCTCCAACCACATTTAGCCGTTAATGCAAACACATCACTCCTTTTTCCACTCACTATCTTCTCACTCGCTCACTTCTAATTTATGTTATTGCATCGTTTTGTATTCATTGAAATTTATTTTGACAGTTGTTTGTAATGTTGAATAATATTTTATTAATTTATAGATATTGATTAATGCTAGTTTAAATATTAATTTATTTTAACTTATTTGAATTTCTAAAAACAAAAGAAATTCTACACACCTAGTTATTTTCCGTGAATAATCCAAACACCCGATGAGTGATGGATGAGTAACGGGTGAAATGTTAGGCGGGTGGTGGGAGAGGTGGGTTAGAGTTTAAGTATGTTAGGAGGTTGGTGAAATGGTATACCCACCTATCAACCGACTTATCGTCATTCCTACTACGAAAAAGTTAAATGCACGAGGTTTGTTTTACTAGCGTAAAAAACAAACGCATTCCGATGGCGCTCAACAAGTAAAAAAAACAAAGAATTTGAGCGCCAGCGCCTTCCAAAGGCGCTCAAATCTTTTATAAAAAAAGGGCAAAAGTAGGAAGGCGCTCAAATCTTTAATAAAAAAAAAGGGCAAAAATAAGAAAAAACAGGATTTTGGGCGCCAACGCCATGCGCCGGCGCTCAAAACCCTGTTTTTTTCTTATTTTTGCCTTTTTTATTTATTTTAAGATTTGAGCGCCGTCGCAAAGCGCTCATATCTATTTGAGCGCCACCGCAAAGCGTTCATATTCGGTATCAAGTAAATTTAAAATTGTGTATATAACACGCCCCTTCCTACTATAGGGTACTTTGACCGTTTCTTTGGACCGAAGAAACAAACACTAATAGGGGCCTTGTGAGTAGATTTGTTAATAGGGTTGATTTTCGGGAGGTTTCAATCACCCTAATCGGTCATAAACTTGTTTGGATACCTTTTTTTAACTATTAATTTATTTTTTTTATCTTATTGTTTAAATATATAAATAGTTAATATTTTTTTATCATTTTGTTATTAAGTTTATAAATAAAAATCGTAAATAACAAAAACTTAATTATATATTAGAATATTTTAATAAGATGAGAATCATTTTTACGGTAATAATAATAACATCTATTGTAAGAGCCTTGGTCTTTTGCTGCTGAGCTGCCCCCAACGCCCCTGTGAGCCGTCCTTGCGCCTCATAGGACCCGCCCCTGCGCATCACGGGATCCGCCCTTGCGGTTTTCTGCGGCTGCAACCGTCTTTGTTTTTTCTTGACCCATGTTTTTGCTCCTGACTTTCTTTATAAGCCTCCCTTGCTTCAGATCAAGGGTTTCTTCATCTTCTCCATCTTCATCCCCTTCCTCCCGTTCTTCTTCTCTTCCTTTCTTCCTCTGATCTTCTTCTTGGATCTCATTTGATCTTGTTGAGAGTTTGGAGTGTTTTGATGTTAATAATGATGAGGAGTATTGATGTTGGGCTGTGAGAGCTAGTTGAGTTGTGTTGAGGTTCTCTCCCTCTGTTGGTTGTAGTTGTGGTAAGTTCTTCCCTCCTCTTCTTCTTCTTCTTCTTCTTCTTCTTCTTCTTCTTCTTCTTCTTCTTCTTCTTCTTCTTCTTCTTCTTCTTCTTCTTCTTCTTCTTCTTCTTCTTCTTTCTCCCTCTTTCTTTCTTCTTTTCTTACTTTCCTTCTTCTTTAGCTTAAGAATCCACAAGTTAGGCTTGTGTTGGATATTCCTGGACATGTATTGATGTATATATGTGTATATATGTATATGTCTGGTTGCTGGATGGTGAAGAAGTGAAGAATACCGAGTGAAGGATCGAAGAGAAGTTAAAAATCACCTTCTGCACAGGCAGCCGCCCCTGCGCCACTTGCAAACCGCCCCTGCGCCACCTGTGAGCCACCCCTGCGTGGAAGAGCCGCCTTCTAGTGCTTCGCCTCTGCGTCTTCCTGTCACGCAAGTGCGTCTTGTGCAGGACCTACCTAGGGTGGTATGGATCCTTTCCTTTCCTAGTATGAGTGGGTTAGTAGCATGCTAGGTTTGTGTATGAGGATAGGATGATGATGATCATGATATCGGTATATGTTAGTTCTGGCTTTGAGGTTTAGTAGGTTGTGAGGCTTATAGGTTGATTATGGTCCTTATGGATCCCTTGGGTCTAGGTGTGACCCCTTTGATTGATAGGAGATTTGATATCTCTTTATGCCTTGTTATTAGGTTGTGCTATCCTCCGGATTGGAGTGGATCGTGGTTGAGGTTGAGGTAAGTCCGTAAGACTTACTTAGCTGCATTCCTATATTGAATGTATGCATTAGTGGTGTTTGTTATATGCTTGATAGCATGCGATGTTGATTATTACCGACCTATGGTTTATTGAATAGCCCCCTTGTAGTGGCAATGATAACCTTTTCCTTTCATCTTGTAAGGAGTCTAGGAGGTTCTCTGTGGGCAAGCCAGTACTAGTATACGGGATGGGCACTTTGCCACTCCCTTAGGGTACATGGGAAGTGTGCCGATACTACTCCAGATGGATATGGTACCCAGAAGTGAGGATGATATATTCCTCGTGTCACATTTTCATATATATATACCTTGAGTGTATGACGTTATAAAGATAATTAAACGGGTAAATGTGTGACAACATGATTATGTGTTTATGATTTCATGACCCGTGTTTGTTCATATGCATTATCTTATATATGAATGGTTAGCTAACGGTTTCATATCGTGTTGTAGATGCTTTGCACGATAGGAGTACTGCAGAGTGAGCCAGATGGGTGATCCGCTGAGGACTTCTGTACACTAGGATTGTGCGAGGGTTATTGGATGTTTTTTATATGTATGGATATGGTTTTGTTGTTCTGTCAGCGGTGCTTTTGTAAACCTTGTTTGTATATATTTATACAGTTTGATGTTTTGGTTTTTAATCTATCTGTGCCTTGTTGTAAGATTCAGTAAACTTGTTGTCAGGCTAGGGTCAGGATCCACTGTGAGATCCTAGCCCAGTGACACCCCGATTCCCGCAGATTTGGGGGGTTACATCTACGAATCATCATATATTATATTGGACGCCCCAAATTGAACCTAAAATGATAGGTTAATCAGTCAACTTTGAAATAATATATTCTATATACTAATATTAAAACATAAGCCCTTAATACCACATGTCAATTTTTTCTTCATTTTATCACGTATCATTTTTTTACCTATTATCCTTTTTAGAAATTTTTTTAATAAAAAAAATTATGTAAACTAACTATCTATTTTTAGATTATATTTCTATATATATTTCAACGAATCCTTTCAGTATGTTTTATTATGCCTCATTATATTTTCTTCTAACAAACTTTGTATATAGAATATTTAATTATTTTTATTTTATAATAAGATTCAGAGAGTGCGTTCGAACAGTAGTTCGCCTCGGTCTAGTCGAATGTGTCTCGGCCGAGGTGTTCTTGGGCAACCGAGGTGTTCTTCATCCAAAAAAATGAGAACCAGATCTGATCATCAGTTGGCCTTGAGGGACAGGCCTAGAAGTTCACACCAGTCTTCCTCTTCCTCTGCTTCTCAGTTTTCCGTTCCGGTGATCCACGAGCGACACCAGAAGGACTATGATCGCAATTGCGGGCGCCCGATCGTTGCCCCGCGTTTTCTTCACGTTGATGCCTTCGAGTGCCTCCATGTGGTAGAGGACTTGAAGAAGATCTCCATGGTTGGTTTGGAGGAGTTCATGGATATCACAACGCCGACCTATATGGAGCCGACGTTGGAGTTTGTCAATTCTATGACTTACGTGCCAGAGCGCCAATGAATCAAGTACCGGCTGTTGAACAGGAACTATGCAGTTCATATGGATCAGTTCAGGGAGATTTTCGGTTTCCCTACACCGACTGTGACTGATTTTCCTTCCCGAGCGGTGGCTCGGAGGTTTTGGGGCAAGATAGCCCATGTGACGAATCATAGTGATAGGTGGGGACCCAGAGATTCCCGGGAGCGTATTATTTTCCATCTTGCTTTCCGTTTGGCTCACCGGATTTTTAGTGAAACTCTTCTTGCGCGTACTGAGACGCCCTAGAAGATCCGACAAGGGGAGCTGCTGAGTTTGTTCTGTATGGTGACCGGAGGAGTGCCAGACTTTGCTGCCATGCTGGCAGATCAATTACACAAGATTAAGGGCAAGTCGAAGGGCGATATTTGTTGTGGTGGGCTGGTGACCCACATCGCTACTTCCATGGGCTTAGATCTTTCTATTTGTACACTTGTTGCGGCTGCGAAGCCACTAAGACTGCAGGAGATGATCACCCGACGCATTCTAGTTCCTCGTGGCCTTGGCACGCCCTACTTTGCTATGCCATGGGAGACGACAACTCTACAGGGCATTATGTGGTCATCTCAGTTTTCTGTTTTTGATCATCAGTATTGGTCTGCTGCTTGGTTCCCTTACATGCAGGATGTTGGAGATGCAGCTGACGATGATGATGATGATGAGGGGTATGATGGAGGAGCTGCCATGGAGACCGGTATTGATACCGGCGGCCCTAGTGTTCCCGTTGTTGACCTTGATGACGAGGCGAAAGAGGATGAGAGAGCAGCATCACCACCACCGCCACCTCAGCGTAGATCCTGCCGCCGTAGAGATCCCGAGACCCACCGACAGATTGATGAGCTGACTAATCAAATGATTTATTCCTACGCGGCTATGACAGTAGACATCTCCCAGCGCTTTGCTGATGAGCGCCGACACACTGATGGATGGATGCATTGTATAGAGGAGAGCCAACACTTCACTAGACGGATGATGGAGATCCAGCATCAGCAGGTTATGGGTTATCCTTTCGACCCGACCCAACATCCCTACATTCCACATCCACCACCGCCAGCTGACGAGGATTAGAGATTCATGGATTTCTTATTTATTTATTATGCAATTCAGCTAGGTCCGGTGAGTATTCTGTTTCTTAGACTTATATTTGATCCATTGGGACAATGTGTCCCAAGTATGGGGTATTTGGATGTATTTACTTGACTTATGTGCCACCCTTGTATGACTCTTGCGGATATTATTGTTTACTTGACTCTATGTGCTTATTTGTCATTACATGCATACCTACAAGTTTCTGTTTAAGAAAACGTCAAAAACTGGTTTCGAAAAAAAAAAAATTTATGCCTCGACCGAGACGTTCATGGCCGATCGAGGTTGAACACCTCGGATGACGCTAGAACACCTCGACTGAGATGGGCTTTTAACTCAAAGGTTTTCCGAAACGTTTTGTGCTTCTTCTTTGGATATGACCTCGATGATGATTCTGTTTGCATATTGGTTTTCAAATATTTATATGCTCGAAAGGTTTTATAATATGTTTAAGTTGCAAAATGCTTTGTTTGAAATTCTAGCATGTTTAATACTTTGTTTTTATCAAAATTATGCTGGGTTGAAGGTTGACACCACATGATGAGTTATATCACATTCTTCCTGGGATGGCTAAGACAATTCATTCTCTTTTCTTCTTCTTCTTACCCATGCTTAACTCCTCATATACATATTTGCCTCCCTTTACCTATCCGGGAATTTGGAAGCAAGTGACGAAAAGCAAGTGAAAGTGAAGTTGAGATGTTGGCTGAAAGTGTTAGAAAGAAACAATTAGGTTTGGGGACGTTGATCTTGATGATGAGTAACTCGGCACCATTCACATAGCCGGGTGTTTGGGTCTTGCCAAAGTCAGATTGATCAATAGTCCTAACAGGTCATGGTATGTGCATCAAGGGTTTGAGGCATCTCGAGAAATTGATGATTGTTGATCTCCTAGGATTCGGTTATTGTGCACCTCTGTCCATGCATCCCAAAAAGTAAACTAAAATAAAAATAATCAAAGCTTATTGGTGGAAGATGTTGAGATTCCAAGAAAGTGAAGAAAAGATCCTATTCCCGGATTCTAGCACCATATACCCTATATACATCCCACCCTGACACGTTTCTTGACCTCTTTTGGAAGCCCTTGAGACCTCGAGCTTGTTGATTGACTTGGTGGTTTAAACTGAATTATACATGATTGATTTCGATAAATATGATTTATTATGCATTCTATGATTTTATGCAAAGATGAACAGCTTTCTTATATTTATAAAATGTTTTGATCATGTTTTGATTTTATTTGCCATGAAGCATTCTCTTAGGTTGATCTATGAGTGGAGCACACCACCAAAATGTTTTGAAATGTTTTTCATTGACCTTTTTGATGATTTATAATCCATTCTATCTTGTATCTAAGATTTGGATCTTGCTTGGGGACAAGCAAGGGACAAGTATGGGGTATTTTGATAGCATGTATTATAGTCTATATTTTGGGATTGGTTTGGACGTTTTATCTTCATAAATCTGCATGTATGGATGCATATTCTTTGATTATATTGTTGTTTTATCTACCTTTGCGAGAATCGAGGTCTACACCTTGTTTTGTTGTAATTATAGGTGAAATGGCACGTTTTGGACCGAAATAGAGCTAAGGAAGCTAAGGAGTCATTAGAGCTACATTCTGGAGCATTGAGGAGTTATAAAAAGATCTTAGGAAGCATGAAAATGATTTAGAGGATTGATTTTGGACCAGATTAGAGAGTTTCATCCTCAGCTGAAACTCACCTCAGTCAGCTACAGTATCACCTCGACCGAGGTGATCTTCAGGAGCGTCTGGACAGAGGCGAAGTGATGACCGGATGCGAGATCTTTATTTTTGGTTGAGATCTTCTATTTTTGGAATGTGAATATCACATATTTTTGGCTGGATTTCTAGAAGGAAGATATCTTTTTGGCTGATATATTTTGGAAGATATGGAGATATATTTTAAGGAAATTATCTTTATAAGATATTTTATCTTTGAAAGATAATTCTCCTATATAAAGGGTTGGATTTTCTGCAATTCAGCCATCCTTGGATAATCTCCGGATCACCAATTTTCTGAAGGAATTTTGAAGGAATATAGAAGGAAGTTTGAAGGTTAAAGATCAAGGAAGGAAGGAATCAAGTTTGAAGTTGGCTTTGAAGGAGTTTTGTAAGATTTTCTTAGTTGATTTGGTTTTGTTGTCTTTTCCTGATTTGTGATTGAGGAACGCTGATTGTTGTTTGTTTGATTCATTCAGTTATTGAGACCTTTGTGTTAAGGTTTTCTTGTTTGAATATTGATTCCTTTCCCATAAATTTGAATATTTTTTTTATCATGATGATTGTTGGCTAAGTTCTTTATGCGATTCTAGGGTGATTGGCTGAAAGTTGTGGGAAAGACGATGATAGAATGAGCCTTTACCCTAGTGGATCCCGAAAGCTTGAGCCTTTACCTTAACCGACGAAAACCTTGGTCATCATAGAACATCTCGGCTGGGATGGGATATAACTGAACGAGGTGAGACCTTTTCTGATCCTTATTTGAGTTGAGGTTTCTGTTTGCCAAGTCCTATCCTTGTTATACCTTTCCCGGTTAAATGCAAGCCTAGGATGAGACTTACCCGGTGATTCCTTTGTTTGTTTACCCAAGATCATGAGTGTAGGTAATAAAGGTTTATCCTTTATTGGGGTTTGAGTGTGCCTTCATCCCATCTTTGAGAGTTAGCCTGAGACTTACCTGGTAAAGGTTGATGCTATCCCCTTGGGTGGTGTGTTGGTTTGAGATTATAGTTCCTTTTCTTAGTACCTTGAGACTTACCCGGTGAAAAGATCTTTGGTTTGGGATAATGAGTAGTGAGACTTACCCGGTGATCTATTCCCATCTTAGAAACACCTTCCCTTTGCAAACCTCAGCTTTGTTCACGTTATCCTTTGGGATCTTGAGTCGGAACCACAACTGGATACTTTAATCCCTAGTATCCGCATTCCTTTACCTGGTTATTACATCATCTTTGATAGCTTTGATTTGTTGTTTGTGTTTTATTGACAACCTGAATTACCGTTCTTTGTTTCACCATAGTCCTTGTGTTTGACCCTGAAATTCTTGCTTTTATTACAATCGATCCGTACATTGCGGGTTCGCTATTTGCAATTATTCTTGGTATAAATATTAAAGCTTGCACACACCTCTTGGAACAAACAGGAACCGAACATGTTAAGGTTGTGGAGAATGAAGCTACGTTCAATGGTATCGAAAGCCTTGGAAATATCCACTTTTATAGCACATCTAGGGGATATGTGGGATTAGTTGTGCTTTTTTAAGATGTCATGGCAGAGGAGAATGTTGTGTTTGATAAAACGGCCTTTGACAAAGACACTTTGGTACTTGCAATGATGTTAGGGGGAGTGGCCTTTATTTTGGAAGCCAACATCTTGGCGATGGTTTTGTACACGACATTGTAGTAGGAGATAGGCCGGAAATCAGAGGGGTGAGAAGGGTTCATCTTCTTGGCAATAAGAGTGATGTATGTGTTCTCAACTACTTGAGCAAACGGTCAGAATTGAAGAACTCGAGGAGGGCTTGAGTGAAATCATGCCTGATAATGCTCCAAGAGGCTTTCAGAAAGAAAGCGTTAAAACCGTCGGGGACAAGAGCCTTATTATCCCCTATATTAAAAAGAGTATTCTTGATCTCCTCAAGAAAGACGGGGCCGGTGAGGGAAAGAGCATCCATATGAGAGATCCTTGAACAAGAGAGGCTAGGAATAGGTGTGGGAATGTTTGGGGATGGGGGGTTAAGAATTTTGGAGAAGTGGCTGACGATGTTGGAGGCAATGAGCTCAAGGTCGTGAGATATGGTGTTGTTTGGGTCAATAATGAAGTTGATGCTATTACCGCTTCTTCTGGATTGATGCTCTTGAAGAAATAGGACGTGCAATGGTCTTTGTGCCTGATCCAGTTAGCCTTGGAGAGCTGAGTAAGGGACATGTGGAGCTGCTCTAGAGCGGTGGAGAGACTTGTGGTGATGTTCTTCTCAGAGATAAGGAGAAGAGCGTTAAGGGGATCTCTTTCAAGGTCACTTTGAGTAGTGGAGAGGAGGCTTTTGAGGCCCTCAATTGAAGCATAATGATCTTCAATTTTCTTGTTAGGGAACTTCTTTAGGATGGTTTGAGGAGCTTCAGCTTGGAGGTGAGTTGGAACATAAGATGACCGTGCATGGGTTGCTCTCAAATCTTGGATATGGCAGGCATGAAGTCCTCGTGAAATGCCCAGGCATTGTTGAATCTGAAATGGGCTTTGTGAATGGAGCTTCTTCTTGTCAAGGGAGAGGATGACTAGAGAGTGGCCGGATATGAACGGATTGTCGAAGAAGGCAGATGAGTTAGGGTAGGTCGAGTCCCATCATTGGTTGGTGATGATCCTATCTAGTTTACACCAAGTTCTATTGTCATTCTTCTTATTACTCCACGTGAATTTGCTTCCGGAGTAGGCATGACCGGAGAGAGAGTTGAGTGAGAAGCAGGAGGAGAGTTCAATGGAAGATTGAGAGAGTTGAGTGAGAAGCAGGATATGAACGGATTGTCGAAGAAGGCAGATGAGTAAGGCTTGATGCTTCAAGGTGGAAAAGTGTGAATAAGGGTCAAACTTTAATAAATATATTTCAAAAGAAATGTGTTACGCAATTTTATTTTCTTGTAATATTTTTGCCTAACAATTTCATCTTATGAAAGGATATGGGAGAGCCCACGGGAAAACCAATGAGAGATAGGTTCCATTTATGGAGAGTGTTAGAGACATCCGCCTCAAAGAAAGGGATAACTCCACCGTTGACCCCAGGGACATAGGAGAAAGGCACGCGGTTAATGGAGGGAGCTTTCAGGAAAATTCCTTGAAGGAAGATGGAAAGACTGCCACCGGGCCCGACGCAACGTTGTACTAGGCATACTTGCTTCATTGGTGGGGGGTCAGGTGTAACATCAGACTGATGGTCAGGGATGAACTCACCAGCAAGGGTGATGGAGGTCTTAGGGAGGGGAGATGGTGGGGTTTGAGCGGAGAGGGATGGAAGGTTGGAAGTTCCAACGTCTGTTATGTAAGCAGGATGGGACAAAGACGGTGAAGAGGAGATCTAGGATGGGGAGGAGGGTTGGGAGACGGAGGGAGAGGAGGGAAGAGCTCCTTTGATATGATGGGAGACAACGGAGAGGTGGTGATTTTAGCGAGACGATGGTTGTTGGTTCGAATGAGATCTTCCGGAACGGGGTCGAAAGGGTTGTTAGGGGACAAAGGAGAGGAAGATCGGGCTTTGGCGATAGACGAGGGACTTCGAATGAGGTCGGAAATTTTCATGGTGAGTTTTTTGTAGTGTTTTGAGCCGCCCATGATTGGGGACCGGGGTGGCGAGTAGGGGAAAAGGCTGGTTGGGCGTCACGGAAGGAGCGGCGCGTGAGGGTGCGCACTCCTAGTGCAAAAAGGGGGTTGTAACCTGTGGCTAAGGAAGGATCATCATTTTGTTCTTGGGCTGCCTTTGTTCTCTTACTTCATCATTTTAGTATATTCATTTTTATTTGTTTATTTGTATCGTTTTTTTAAACATATTTGTATTATCAGAAAGAATGTACAGAAGGTTCATACTAGAAAGGAAAACAAAGGGACATTAAGGAAAGAACTTAAGAGAATTGAATGCCTAAGATCTTGGCCCAGGAAGTGGATTATGAAGATTTATTTTTTCATGTGCTTGAGACGAAATTCTTTGTGGTTGAGATGATTGTGTAAGATGTTGAAGTAGGATGATTGAACTTGTGGTTGAAGATGAGTTCATTTATGGTTTATTTGTATCGTTGCATGAACGTTATTGTGCATGACGTATTCTTGCGCATGTATAGTGAACTAATACACGTGTTAATATTATTTTACATTTCTCATGCACGTTTATATTTTTATGCACATTGTTTATAATTCTCATCCACGTATATGTTAATAATGTTCATGCACATTTATGTTAATTAATGGTGTTGATACTACATCTAATGGAATCTTTCACTTATTGTAATATTAATTAGGTGACTAATTTGACGTAATGATATTTACAGTGATTGTAATATCCTTCATCAGTATTATAAAACTTTTTATCATGTATATTATTAGGATGATTGAGTAGATTTCAATGTTTATCACGATTGTAGTTTATGTTAATCCTAGGGCTAATATCGATTCTCACTCCTTACCTAATAATGGTTCGCACTCAATCCACTATCACTGTAGGAATCAATATCAACCCTAGGATTTACATAAACTACGGTCATGATAAGCACTGAAATCTACTCAATCATCCTAATAATGTACATGATAATGTGTATATTTTATATTAAGAGCAATTCCGTTTGGTGCTATCGAGGTTTTGCCTTTTCCGGTTGGTGTGCACTAAGTTTTAAATTTTCGGTTGGTATCCTTAGAGTTCTTTCCGGTTGGTACCCAATCTTAACAATGCCGTTAGCTTTTTTAATTATTCCGTTAGTTTCTCTTTGAAAAAACATAAAACTAAAAATAAAAAAGAGAAGAAAGTAAACTAAGAAAAATTGGGAGAAAACAAAAGACGATATTTGGAGTTGCTCTTCTTCTCCGTCGACATCACTCTTCTCTTCTCCTTCAGCATCTCTTCTACTCGATCGTCGACATCACTTTGGAGTTGCTCGTCTTTGAATAAAACCAGGTAACTAGCTTCTCTTTGAATGAAATTAGGTTTTGGTTTCGGGTCGGAGGTTTATTTGCTGAATTTGCGACCCTTTATTTTGCATTCAAAATTTAGTTTCATTTGTTATTATTGTACAAGTTGTATGAATAAAGCTAAAAACGGCTTAAATGACAAAATCATACGTTTCAACTTATTATGTCGTTCAAACTTGATATAGCATTAAAGTATATATATATATATATTCAGACCCCGCTCAATCGTTTTGGTGGCCCTGTGCAATTTATGTAAAAGACCCTAATAAAAAAAAGAATTAATTAGGGAAATAGGACCCCTTGGAATTCTCTTTTGCAAACTAGGTCTCTATACAAAAGGAAGAAAAAATAGGTATGGATACTAAAAAATAGGGCTAATAATTCCTCTAATTGAAATGATGATGATTATATGTTTACTTTTGATTTAAGTATCTTTTTTACATGGATTGGTTTTGTAGTATATTTCTTGGGTATGGTTTTGGGTATGAATGTGAAAATAGAGGCAATATATTTCTTGACAAATTTATTTTTGGGTATGATTATGACATTATTTGGGTAAACGGGTTTTTGGGTATGCTTTTATATGTGTATTGACTTTGTAGTATATTTCTTATTATTAAGTATATTTTTAAAGTGATATCATGGATATGTTTTATGGTTACCCAAACTGTGTTATAATAATCAAATTCAAGCGAATTTTTGGGTAATGATCAAATGTCATTTGATATTGATGTTTGTGTATAATATCGAGTTTTGAAAATTTTGGGTATGACAAATTTAAATTGGGTATGGTTTTTGTATTAAGTGATATTTAAATTGGGTATAAATATAAAATATTATCCAATTTATGGATATGATTTTATTTTGATATTTGATTTTTTGGGTATGTTGTTTTCGAGTATGTTTATGTACTTTGACAAATTTATTTTTGGGTATGATTGTAACATTATTTGGGTAAGCGGATTTTTGGGTAATAGGAGATAAAGTAAGAATGTTGGAAATTCTTTTTTCTGATTGATGTGACATGTGAGATAGTACAACATGTCACATCCGATGGGTTGTCAAACTTTGCCCTCTTTTGTACTCTATTTCCTCTATTCTATTTTATAGGGGGTCAAAATACCAATCCCAAATAGTATGAGTCTTCTTTCTCAATTGATTTGCTTAAAAGACTAGTTTGCCAATTTTGCCTAAAAAAAAGGGCAATTTTGAAAACTAGGCTTTTTTGAGAAACTATATTAGTAAATAGACATTTTAATGTTTCAATTAAGTAAATATATCCCAACCTTTTGTATTTATTTTTAAACTCTACACACCTTTCTCTCAAGGGTACATTTACTAAACACAAAATTAAAAAAAAGCCTAGTAAACCAAATTGTTTCATAAAAAAATGACAATGATAATAGGAAATTTACAAACTAAAAAATCAGTCGAAGAAAGAGTATAAAAATAATCCAAATAAAAAATACCCATTAACTTTACACGTGTATGTTGTTCAATGATGTGTGAAATTGTAATAAATTCTTTATTTATAACGATTAATAAATTAAACAATAGAAATATTTTTGTAAATGGTATCATAAAGGTGAAGAGAAAAAGTACCTAGGAGAATGCTAGGCAGTGCAAAGTGCAAATTAGATCAGCTATATTCTTTTGTTTTTTAAATATATATAGGTAACAAATTTGCTGAATTTATAAGAAAAAGGTAACAAAAGCTTAGAGGATTGTAGCAGCTTCATTATTTTCTAGACAAGCTAAGGGATCACTTATGTCAGCAGTATGTATTGACCTTCCTCTATTTCAGGAAGGGATCACTTATGTCAGTTTGTAGCATTTTTCAAACATAACTAAACCATTATTGTGCAGCCTCTATTTACAACATTATACCAATCGGAAGCTATCATGTAATTGAGAATACAACAATTTATGGCTATTTTCAAAATATAAAATAACACTATTAATCGGACTCAAAGGTTGCATGTATGCACATGGAAATTAAGGCTAATTTCGAACCTAATTTTCAAAAGGGGCAACGGGAGGGCACCAACACAGACCAAAATCTGCAAGCTAAGGTCGGCCGCGAAGTAACGTGTTTGGCGAGGGAGAAAACAAAGACAGGGACAAGGAGATTGCCGTCGTCGAAGTAACAATTTCCCTGCGATTTTACGAACCAGTCAAGGAGACGAAACGTCAAATTTTTTCACTCCCTTTTCTTTTTATCTATTTTTTCATTAAAAAAGTAACAATTTTAATGAGATTGAGCACATACCGGAAAAAGGGAAAATTCTTAAGGGCATCAATAAAAAAATTTGAAACTTAGTGGGAATCAATCGAGAAATCTAAAATTTCGAGGATACCAAACGAAATTTCTCATTTATTAAATATAAGCATGAGAATCTGAATTTGAATAAAAATCGGATAAATTAAATTGATAGTTGAATGACTTTATTTATAGGGTTTAATGGAAAAACAAATATAATATACAATCATATATTTTTCAACTAACATTATCTCTAAAGAAATATATGCAAAGGGAGAGGGGAAAAAAAAGATCTTTCGAATCTGATGTAGTTAATGTGGTAGACTTGATCAAAATGTGCATGTAGTGCTTGGACTCGATGAGGTGTAAAACGCAACGTATGAAAGATGTGATCACGTGCTCATAAAAAGATGTCAGTTGACTCGACCATTGGTGTTGATTGACTCGACCAGGTGTAAAACTTCAAACACTTCTTCCATTCAACCCGCTCTCAATTCTCAATCAACTCAATATTAACCTTCACTTTCTTGACCTCACGGCCTTGCTTGTAGTAGACATTCTTCCGAAAATATCTTCATTTTATCTCCAAAAGGAATAAAATGCCTACACTATTCGGAGTAAAATGCCTACAATATTGTAAAAGCACGAGTAGATCTTCAAAACAACAAAGTGACAAAAATCTACCACGATATGAGGCAAATTTAACCTATATATGATCAAAAGATGGATAATAGAGGTGGAAAAAGGCGTTAAAATGGATGCTATCATGCATCCCTACTAAGGTAGACACACGAAGACAAAACACGAATCATCTAGTGAAATCAAAGTTAAGATCTATTCTAATAGGAGCACGGTCGAGTGAGATAGTGTTGGATGAAGATGATCTTGTTGACAAAGTAATGGAATAATTTGATGTAGAACATGCATTTTTCAAAATTATGGTTCAAGAATTTGATGAAGACGATCTTGCATAGAAAACCATAAACTACCATAACAAGGAATTAAGACACATAATAATAAGGATATAAATTATTATTACAATCACAAATTATTAATGCAATTAAGTTGAGCTCTCAAACCCTAGAACGAGAGAATTTAATAAGACATAACTTATAAATTCACTTTTATTAATCAAAGGAAAAATGTCTAGTCGGTTGATTGACCAACTTCGTAGGGACTTGTTGGCTGATTTGTCAGAAACACATCGTTCTGGAAGAAATGGTCAAGTTCTCCCAAATGTATGCCGATCGGGATTGTGTGATGATCGACCATTTACTCTTTTGCCTCGATCGATCTTCAAAATTACACTCTTGGATCGCAACTAATTCCGTCTTGACCTTGGCTTCCTTGATCAATCGGAGAACCTTAATGATGTAGGACCATCCCCAACAGCTCCTAAAGGACCTATCACTAGAGCAAGAACAAAGGCATTGAGGGAAAATGAGTTAGCATCTTCAAAGGTCATCCAAGAAGAGGTTACTAGCTTATTAGCAACATGTACACTTAAGGAGACTTCATTCATGACTAAATCTACCTTAGTGACATCGTTGCCTACTATGGAAGGGCTTTTCAAGAGTAAAGATGGCCAAGGAAGCAAGAAAAGTGGCTAGAACGAGATTGAAGAGAATCAGTGAAGAATCTCGGCCTTGAGACCGAAATCTCGGCCGAGATATCGCCTAAGATTCCTTGTCTGTCGAGATCAATACGATCCGTTGAGACCTTATTACATAGAATTATCTTTTAGATATTTTTTAACACCTTTAAAACTTTCAAAACTTTCTAGATGTATCTTTTGGTTTTGATCATATCTTTTAGGATTATTTTTATTTTAAATTTTTAGAGGAATCTCGCCTATAAATAGATTTAGAGGACGAGATTCATAGGTAGGTTTTGATTTTATTTTATTTCCACAATATTGTGAGATACTCGCTACTTCGCTTACGAAGTTTGTGTTTTATTCATTTCATTCAATCAAAAAGAGAGTCTTTGATTGAATCGTTGTGAGTCCTTACTAGATTGTTCTTGTGTGTGTTAATCTTATTGAAGATTGGTGCAACTAGTCAATTCTGGTCTCTCCTTGTATTTGTCTTATTTAAAAGGCTTGTGTAAGTTTAAAAAAGGAAGGTTTAACGTAAGCTCTTTGTTAAGGGGTTTTGATCTAATTGGCCAAGGTTCTTTGTAAGAATACCTTGGTTCGTATCTTCCGATATTTCCATCAATTACATTTCATATTATCATCTTTTATCTATCCATTTTGTTTTTTGAAAGTTTACTTGTATTGAGAATAAGAAGGATATACATGAGTGAGAAGGGATCAAAGGACAAGTACATGACAACTTAGGGAAATACAATTAGGATTCAAACATGATGAAGATCGAGCATTCTTGCAGTGGCCATGGAAGCAACATATCAGTCCTTCTAGTGGTAAGTAAGGTGGAGTTTGGTGGCAATTTATATATCCATCATCATTACATCAAACTCACGTTCTTTGTGTTCAAGTTTCACAAAATCTCAGTCTAATAATAGAAATCTTGCCCGAGATTTGTCCCAGTTATTGGTTTCGTGGACTTTCAATTTAGATCGGGAACTACGGCATCAACTCCGCATCACCTAATGTGTTGTAGACATTATTACGCTAATAACTTCATTTTACCTCTTGGGAGGCCTGAAATGCCTGCAAAATCATGAACGCACAAGTAAAACTTCAAAACAAAAAATGGAAAGAAATATACACTAAAATAATTAATTGTATTGTTGATTGGGGTCTTGTTCGCAACACACAACTCTATGACTAAATGTTTAAAATGTTGTTGTATATAAAAAAGCAAGAAAAAGGTTTAATTGTATGAGGCGTTGTTGACATAACTATTGTTTATTTTTAAGGTCTCATTGACCGATTAAGGTTCAAACGTGAGTCCCAAACCTCACAAATTACTTACACGACCTCATTGTAGTAATACTGTCAATATCAAACTCAAGTAAAACATTGGAATGATGATCTTTATTGTGTAACAAGCATTCTTCCGCTAATAACTCAAATCTATTTTGGCTATGAGAAGGATTAGAATGTTTGCATTATCAATAAAGCATGAGTACGTCCCAAAAACACAAAATGGAAGAAAATATATCAGTATGTAATACAAATCTACACTAAATGCTCAAATGATGGATACAAATGACGGTGAAAAAGATGTAAAAACGGATATTAACAAATATCCCTTACTTGAATCTTACTTGTCCTCAAGCAAGATCTAAAAATACCTCTATGTGAAAGACTCATATTCTTGGTTCGGTTATTAAGACCAAGCCCAAAAAAACCAAGTCATTACAACACAAATCACTATAATAGAGACATCAAAGTTCATCCATTTGATGAACGTTGAGGGTAAATTACTACAGCTGGACACAATATACAGTGATGATTAACTATATGCTTTACTATAATGTTATTAATCTCTGCCATTCGTTTTGTTACGATTATCATACGAGTCAACAAAACCATTCAGACGGAATTATACATTTTAGGAGGCGTATGAATGCGTTTGAGAAGAGGCATTCGGACCTTAATTTCACAAAGATACATATAAGTGGACGTAAAAACCATGTAACAAGCGTAGATATCTTGTCCTAGTTCAGAGGGTAGCACCCATGTAAACAGATTGAAATCCTCACATATAAATTACTAATCACTAATCATTATAGTATATTAGATAGCATAGGAAATAAAATAATGGATCTTTTTCCAAAATAATAAACTTTATTTCGAAATAGGGGTTCCTGAATTTATTTTTTAAAAACTGTATTTAATTTAGAACCGTGCTCTCAAACCACGATTCTTAACTTTTTTATTGCAACCATTTTTTTTAAAAACTTTTTTATTGCAAGCTCGATTGGAATCTGGATTCTCCCTATATTTTACTCCTAATATTTACCTAATAAGTTAATTTCAACCGTTATATTAGATGGATGACCACGAGTTGTTTAATTAATATTAAATTTAATTATTAAAAATACCCAACATAGAGGTTGCCTTTTATAGTCTTCTAAAAAGAAAAAACAACTGCTCTTAGAAATTAGAATAGTGTATTTATGAAAAAAACAACTTAGAGGTTCGCCGGTTTGGTCAAACTGACGGTTTACGCCGGTTCACAAACCACCGGTTCGGCGGTTTGGTTTGAACCGGACCCAAGTCTAGTGTCAAGTACTTGGTGACGACTTTTTTACGTTCTTACGCGTTAGGATAGTGTTTATGAGCCCACCTCATGCATGGCAAAGTCGTAAACAACAAAATATATTTTGTAACGAACTGCAAAATAATTCTTTAATGCTCTGATTAGTGGTTGAACTATCTCACCATCTTCCAAGATACAGAAATCTGGATAGCGGTGACATGGCCACATGTGCAACTCCTTCAACACATTAACACAATGTTCCATACAAGAAGCAACCTCGAACTTGTCTGCAGTCAATAGCACCGCCAACTATTCATCTCTTGTCTTTGGAAGTATAACTCCACAGTATATGACATACAAACATCACACCATTTCTACCATCTTCACGTTCATATAGCGCCATGTATGCTATGTCGAAGATATTAAAGATGTAGGGTCTATTCACACTCGAGAGATCAATTTTGAACAAATTTGTCCAAGACTCTTCGACCCATACTCCTTCATATCCCACAACTCAAATAGATCTTCATTCTCACACGCAATCCATCGAGCTCACTTACCATTGCATTACCAGAATTATGACCCTTTGGCGCAGACATTTCTGCAAACTTACAAGTATGCAGATCATAAGTGACAATCGAAAACTTCGAGTTTTCAGGATCCACATCCCGATCTCTTGGGTAAAGCACCCAAGGTAGGAAATCGCTAAACGAGTGAGCTCCGCGTTGACCGGGTGACCATTCATCTTCTACATAAGGAAAACCTTAAAAGATTTCCATCCATAATTTGTGAAGCTATAAACCCAAAACAAATTAGTTTCGCTGTTCTGAACAGCAATATACCTACTCTTCATCATAAGGATCATAACCAAATCGAAAATAAAGCCAGCCCAGAATCCTAGATTTTGATCATAACGTTGGGGTGCATCTGAGACGGTGTAAGAAGCTCCGGTTAACAGGTTGCGGTAAATGAAGACACAAGTGTCCGATTTCACACAAACTATATTACCGATGATCCTGAAAGCAATTTAGTAGTACCGTAACAACCAACTTTGAACAAGATTAAGCTTTCCGCGGTGCAGCAAGGATACCGTCTAAGCTTAATGCCGCTACTAAAGAAGAAGTGGCACACCCTTCTATCCAAGAGCCTTCTTACATCGCACGAAATCCGTCACCCCATCCCCTTCCTGGGTTTCTTTTTCAAAACAAACCTCTCTCTGTTCACATTTATCACAACCCACAATCTTTCCTCCAAGTGCCTTTTTCTTCAACTGTTTCCATCGAGATTATACAACCCTTTCTAAAAGGTCTCTGTCGATTACATTTCTCATTCACATTGTACTCAAAGCAACTATTACTACTGCTCAGTACGCACCTCTCGTTTTCTCATATTTTACTCGGCAATTTCCTCTAGCGGAGGAAGGGGACGACCGGCGTTGTCACCATAACGATGGACGGAATTGGATGTGCAAAAGACGTGCTTTGCCTGGTAAGCTGTTTTGCGATATTCATTATGGAAAGCTTCCTGTTGCTGCTCCTTCCGACCCAGTTCCCGACAATCCTCCGGCTCCGGCGTCTCCCGTTGCTGATCAAAACGGAGATGCTGAAATTAGGGTTCTTGGTAGGGAGCATCTAGATAGACAAAAGAAAAAGAATCACTCCTGGGCTGTTGATAAGTGAAATATAAAGGAACTCTTTCATAACAATGATAATTGAAATATAAAGGGCCTTTTTATTGTTCCACTTGAATCCTAAGTAGTGTGACTCAAGACTTATCTATGCCAGTTAATATTGATAATATTTTGTTTGGACAAATGTTTAATATCTTGAAAAATAATTACATTTTTCTAGCCTAAGACATACATCCTCCCATCATGTCATCAACACATTTTTTAAGAGCATATTTTGCTCATGACTTTTATAGACATTATCAAGAGAGAGGGATCATATAATCCTCCTCAAATATCTCAATTATCAAAGCGTTACACTGTTACAAAGAGTTGGCCAGTTTTGAAGGATTACCTTGCTTAAGATCCCTTTAAATAATGAATACCTCGTCTTGATGATATACGACGTTAATCGATTGATCTATGCATTGAACATCTTGACCAACGGATCTTCGTCGAGGATCTTATGTTTTCTAATGGTGAGCTTTTGATCTTGTACGCTGATGACGACGTTGGAGGAGGAGGAGAAAATTCTTGTGATATCAAGTTTGATGCATCTCGGTTTGAGGTGTGGATGCTCGATTCAAAGGCCGAGGCTTGGGTGCCAGAAATGGATATCGGAGATGTGTCATTGTTTGTGGGAATCTGGACGGCCTTTTCACATCATTCTCTCATATGTCTTCTTTTTTCACAAAAAAAGGTTCATTTAAGAGCATATTTTAGAGATTTAGATATGGGTAGACCTCATAAAAAGAAAAGAAAAGATTAGCAATAGAATAACCAACGTACTCTTAACATATTTTAGAGTTTTATATATGAGTAGAGCTCATTCTAGTTCATCAAGCTCTTCTTGATCCTCCTTTTGGCACTTCATAACTTGGTATTCTTCCAATCATAAAAGCAGTTTTCTAAACATTAATTTCCTAAACATTAAAGTTATAATGTTGATTATTATTTAACATATCATAGACAATACATAAGCCTGAGTCTAAATCATTGGTCATGAAAAGAAATATACTATTCGGTAAATTAAAAGACAAAACCTCATCTAAAATCCCATTATAAAGGGTGGACAAACTAGGTTACAAATTTTCCATGTATATATGCATATATAATAACCTTATAAATTGAATAAAGAAGATTGAAAGTAAACAAGAAACTTACTTGGTAAGTTGTTAATTCGATAACTCATAAGCAAATAACTTTGTTATCTTCTTTTCCTTCTTTCTCGTCGTCGAGAGAGGATTCCTCCATTGATATGGTAAATTTTTGTTTGATAGGTTAATGTCTATAGAATCACTCATATTTATACAAATGCTTTAAGAGTGAAGACGGCATCCTCCCGATGTGGAAAATGATAGTAAGAGGAAAATCTTCGTCAACAGAAGCGTCAGCAAATGAGTCTCGAGCCTGTGGAATTGCATCGACTCCCAAGCTCTCAGACTAGGCTCGAAGGAGGTCAATTTTTCCCACTAACTGTTTGATAAAATGACCACAAAATCACACTAATGGAAGAGGCTTTCTGATCTTGAATGAAATTCGTCTTGGTGTCTTGTCATGGTAAGTTACTTCTGAGTGATAGCCAGATGCCCAAATCAAATAGATATTAGAGTTGAATCTCCATGTGTCTGTAGGAAATATGTCATGAAAGGTGTGATCTTATTAGTATGAAACTTTCAGATATATAAAGCATGTAAAAGTACTACATATTGCTTCATGAACATCCCATATGTGAAACACATGAGAAGTTAGATATTTTTCTGAACAATACATACGATTATAGATTATTCTATCAAAATTCATTAATGAAACATAATCTATAGAGATGAAAGGTGGGTCTTATCAATAACTTGGCATTAAATATACATGGACAAACATTAATTAGTGATATGTTTTCCCTCACTTGTGTGGTGGAAAATTTCTGGGAAGGATTGTCCAGAAGACTGCATAAATCTATTTAGAGTTTTCATGAATACATAAACTTCTTATTAGTGTGTGCTGAAGGAAATGAGTCACTGCTAATGAGCTGAGATGCTCCTCCATTTTCAACTAGTTAGATTGTTTTAAATCTCCTTCTCTCTAGCTCTCTAATACGAAAATACTTAAGCACCCCATCTTTTTTTATATAAGACTAGCTACTAAGAAGGAAAATTTATATTTATACCCACCTCCTCTGTTGGTATTTATGTCGAATTTTGTTTCTATTGTCTTCTTTAATTTTACCATAATATTTTCTCCATAGCTATGGTTTGCTATTTGACATTGCCCTACGAATCCTAAAATATTTTCATTTTGGTTGAGGAAAAAATTGGTTAAGTTTGTAATTTCATTAGAATGAGAGAGGAGGTTGTATTTTAAAAACAGGTGGAAGTAAAAATACCTAGGAGGTAATATTATGTAATTGTAGAGTGTTAAATTCTCATTAATTTATCTTTTCCTCTAAATTCTCATAGAAATTTGATTATCAACCAAAATCCTCTATACTTCATTTTTAGTCTTTTTCTTTTACATCCTCTTAATCATTATACATCAACAAAGACCAAACTTTAAAGATTTCTAGATACCATTATGATCTTTAGATATTTTCCTCTTCTTTTTCTCATCATTTGTTACTTTCACCCTCGAGTGAGTTTACAGCTTTGTGATTTTACTATTTTCAACCTTTTATTCATCTTCCTCTAAAGATGTGAGTTTATAGCTTTGTTATTTAACTATTTTCAACCTTTTATTCATCTTCCTCTAAAGTTGTGAAATTAAGGGCTATTTTGGGTTTCTAGGTCTTTTATGTGAACTTTGTTTGGCCAAGCATATGCTGAATCTGTCAAAAGTAATAAACATCAGGTAAATGTAAGCAAATAAATGTTCCCTTTACAATTGCTCAGGATTCTTGTAAACATCAAGTAAATTTCTAGTGGTGTGGCCACACCCTCTGTGAAAGCTGGTTTCAGTTCAGTTTATTATATATATACTAAATGTTTATAACACTTCATGTCTTTTTGTTGTACTGCACTGAAACCAGCTCAACAATTATTTATTACAAACTTTGCTTTTATACAGATAAGCCACTTCATGTCTCTTTGTTGTATAATCTGTGCAGCTCAGGTGGAAACCTGTATATCGTTGAACCATTTGGTAACTGCATAACATTGAACATAACTGTTGAATGTTGTTGATTCAATTATTGGACTAACAAGTAGCCTATTAGCTCAACTGGTAGAGCAATGTGTTTGCACACAATGATGTGGGTTCGACTCCCACATAGGCTAATATCTATTTTTAAACAAACCGATCTATATAAAATTAGAATATGACACTATCCAAACTCTGAACATAAATTCTCATGAAACAAACTCGGAGTTTCTAATATCATTTCTCAAGTACTCTTTTGTCAAAATCAAAAGTAAACTACTGTCAATATGACATGCACTAGTTTTTCTCACAACCCGAAGCAGCCAAGTCTTGTGTTGCAAAAGAAAGTTTTGTGATATCTGACTGAGAAAATAGTTGTGAACTTGAACTTGGTGCAAAGGTTTCTTGCTAAGGCATCCCACACACTTGGTTTGACATGTTCGGTTCATGTACATTCATCTGTCAAAGTTCCAGGTACATAAATAAATAGTCAAGAATAATAACACATACAATTATAGTAAACACACACACACACTCACGTCATAAGTATCAAAGAGCATTGACATATAACCACCATTAGGAACCTGGGATTGAAGTGAAGAAGGTATAGGGGATTGCTCCATTGCAACATTATTTTTTGGAACTCCATTTACCTATCATTGTATACAATTAGGTTTATCCACTAAATAATACTTATTCAAGCAAAAGTAAATAATGTTTTCAATCTACCTGTGCACGCTTCTTCTTGCTTTTATTTATCCGAGCTTCAAGTTGTCCCTTTGCTCTGCGTTTCGTACGATGAGTAGCTTCTCTCTTCTTAAATCCTCTTGCATTCAAACTCATATGATCATTAGAACAATCAACCGATACATTTTGGTCTAGAACTTCCACATTCTTATCACCATTTATCTCTACACTAAGTAAATGTTCAACCATTTTTGCTAACTTATCAACTTCTATATTCGCTACCTCATAGGCTTTCTCACTCTCGGATGCTCTTGATGCTACTTGTACAAGTTTAGAACACAAACTCCTATACCGAGATGTTTTCTTTAATCTTGGATTCACCACAATCTCATTTCCATGCATATCTTCCACAACATTATCTACCCTTGCAGTTTTTGTCCACCTCTTTAAAACATATTGCTCGGGTTTCTTTTTTATGAGTTTTGTTTCTTTGCCTTCCACCATGACTTTGATGCAATGCCTACACAAGACACATGTAGTCTCAAACATTCTACAACTGCAAGACACGGTAAACTTCCCTTCTCTCTTCACTACTCGCTCCTTAGTGAAACCATCCCTTACAACAATGAAGATAAAGTTCTCACCACTAGGCACACACTTCGTTATGGAAGACTTTAAGGAATGTTCAAACTGACCTTGAAATACTTTAAAAATTGCTTTTGTGTAAATTTCTCGTGCATGGATCAAGATACTTACCTCCATCTTGCAGTGAACAATACGGAAGACCAAATCATACTCGGCTTCTAATTCCTTATACCGCTTGTCATAAACCATTCTTTCAAAGTGAGTAAAAAATTCAGGTAATTGGAGGTTTGATTTTAAATACCCCTTCAAAGCATCATTGAGACTTTCACTGAGTTGTGTAATTTGCATTCCCGCTGACCATGCCCACTTTACATATGCAAGCGCCCATTTTTTTTTCTTGTTGCAAATGTTCCCACTAACCAAGGATTATCATGTACATCATACTCATTGAGCATGCTTTGCCAAACACTTAAGAACTCATCCTCTTCCTCAATCTCATAAAGCAATTTAGTGAAGACGTTAGCTTCTTCTCCATGACGGTCTCGAAACAAATAGCTTGCTTTCTTTTAAGCATTTTGCATCAAATGCCATATACAAAGTCGGTGATATGCATTAGGCATCACATTTAAGACGGCCTTGGCTATTGCTGCATCTTGATCGGTAAAAATAGTTTTCGGATGCTTCTCACTCATTGCCTTCAAAAATGTTTCAAACAACCATATAAATGATGCAGCAGTCTCGTCATACAATAAAGCACCTCCAAATATAACTGTCTCCCTGTGGTGATTTAGTCCAACAAACACCGTAAATGGACGATTAACTTCATTAAGTTTGTATGTGGTATCAAAACTTACCACATCTCCAAATAAACTATAATCCATTATCATTTTTGCATCGGCCCAAAAAATATTGGTGATTTGTTCTTCGGTGTCCAACTGCATCTCATAGAAAAACGATGGATTTTCGAACATTTGCTTTGCGAAATATTCCATTAGATAACCAGCTTCTCCAAACTTCAATTTCTTTTGCCGAACAGTTCGAAGATAATTCTTATGATCTTGCTTCGTAAATCCCAATAGTTCTCTTCCACCAGCCTGCTGACCCATTAACTCATACGCACATTTGGGCGGTAGTCCGAAATTAGTGGTCAAGTCTATAAAAGCATTATCTGTAGTTGTCATACTTCGCTGAGATGGCATCATATGAACGGCGTCTTCGGTGACTAGAGGATGATTATGCTCTTCACCAAAACGGTAGATATAATACTTATCAGTACGCCTAACTAATTTGATCCCCATATGAGCTCCACATCCCGTCCTTATTTGTGCTCTTGGATTTTTTTTGTAAAATCATCTCTCTTATCATGCGCTCGAAATCCTTCCTTGCAACATACAAAAATTCTGGAAGTGAGTATACCTTTTTTATCCTTGGGACCAGCTTCTCTTCTAATACTAAATCCCTCCCTGCTTCCATACGCATTATAGAAGTTATAAGCAACAATCTCGGAATCAAATGCCATATCAATTTCAGGTTTCAAATATGCATTTGAATGCTCCTTGTAATTTGGAATATCTTCTCTTGTTTGCTCCATCGTCAAAACCTAAATTTTACCATCAATAGAAAAGTAAAATTATGAGAATGAAATCAAATTTGAAAAAATGGTAGAATAATGAGCCTATGAAACTTTATACAACTCTTAAAAGAAACTACAATATAAATTAGATTAAACCATCTTTTGCAACCTATCAAAAACATATTACTCAATAAAATTTGTCTACATAAGTACCTAGGAAATAGTTGATGTGCACAGAAGTTCAAACTGGAGTCCTTTTGCTAATTTATTGTCATTGAAGGAGCTTGCTAATAAACATGCAAATGCAGCTATTTCCATAAACTGTAGATATGTCATAATAGATGAATTGAATAATTTTTTTTAAATCTGAAACTTACTAGTGTGGTGTTTCTCTGAATTTGGGAAGGATCCAAAACTGCAAAACCTTATAATGGTGTTGTTTCTATAGGGAACAACACTGCATCACATGGATTGCATCACATGGTTCCAACTACAAACTTGATTTTTCTGTTGTCTGGAAGTTTTTTAACTCCTATGTTCAAGCCTATTCTATGATAAAGATTGTTAAAGATGATACCTTTCTTCTACAAAAGTGCTTGTCTGTTATTTGCTAACAAACTTGTTTGTTTTCTGCTGTCTGCAAGTTTTTTTTATTCTCTGCTAAAGAAATAGGGATTAAGTTGAAGAAGAGAGTTCTTTTCTCTGCACATGAAGAATGTGAAACTTTAACTCCTCTGTTCAAGCCTATTCTATTGTAAAGACTGTTATAGAAGATATCTTTCTTTGACAATGTATTTGTTTTCCTCTTCAGAACGTGAAACTTGATTTCCTCTGTTCAACCCAGTTCTCCACTCTACACATGACAAACGTGAAGCTTTAAGTTGAAGAAGAGACCTCTTTGTTGCACATGAAATATGTGGAAATAGATTCACCTCCTTCAAGCATGCGAACAGCTGTTGAGGAATTGAAGATTTGCAGCAACGTGTTTTTTCAGAAGTAAAAAAGGTAACTTTTAATTGTTTTTTCTAATAATAATTAGGTTTAATATTAACTAAACAAATCATGGCCATTCATCTAATCTAAGGGCTGAGATTATTTTTTAGAAGTAAAAACGTGAAACTTTAATTAGGTTTAATATTAACTTTTAATTGAGTTTTTTTTAAATAACTAGAAACTCCGAGTTTGTTCCATGTTCAGATAGTGTTATATTCTAATTTTATATAGACTAGTTCGTTTAAGAGTAAATATTAGCTTATATGGGAGTCGAACCCACATCCTTGTGTGCAAACACATTGCTCTACCAGTTGAGCTAATAGGCTACTTGTTAATCCGATAATTGAATTAGCAACAAACAATAGTTATAATGGATACGCACAGTCTCTTATGGATTCTGCTTAAGGACACACAATAAAAAGATCAACTTTAGGCATATACAAAAACGTACTTATTTGTAAGCAATCAATTGTTCATCAACTTTAGTCAACAATATTGGTTATATCTCAGAGACAAACACAATATGCAGTGTCATTGTACAAATAAGCTAATCTAATTCAAATGCAAAACAAAATTAATCTTTTCTACAAAAAAAACCCATAAGTATAGCTGCAGTTCAAGATCAGAAATTTTGAAACTAGTGTTAAAATAGGTAAATCAACTATGTGAAGCACATATTACTCTTTGACATCAAGATAACAAAACAGAAGTATGAACCAAATTGATCAGTAGGAGAAACTGATCAATTTGATGAGATAATAAGGTGAAGCTTTGTTTCACACTCTTTGCGGTATAATAATAAGGTGAGATGTTTTACGAGAGTCATAGATGTAGGTTAACACCTTTCATGACATATTTCCTACAGACACATGGAGATTCAACTCTAGTATCTATTTGATTTGGGCATCTAGCTGTCACTCAGAAGTAACTTACCATGACAAGACACCAAGACGAATTTCATTCAAGATCAGAAAGCCTCTTCCATTAGTGTGATTTTGTGGTCATTTTATCAAACAATTATTGGGCAAGATTTACCTCCTTTGAGCCTGTGGAATTGCATCGACTCCCAAGCTCTCAGACATTAATCTTGTAAAGACCGAGACTCATTTGCTGACGCTTATGTGAGAAGCAGTTCGTCAACAGAAGTTGATCTCTTAGCCAAACACTCTTGAATAGCATTGGTTTTATTGATTCGAAATGCAGGGTTGAGATTGAGGAATAAGGGGTTTACATCCGTTAAGGCTGCTTGATTCGCATTTAACCATCCATCTGATACAAATCGAACAAAACCAATCTTGCTTGATGTTACTCTGTGAAGGTTGTTGCCTCTGCCATGTTCATCGGAGGTTTCGTATGCTGCTGCCATGGTCACCTGAATCACCTCTCCCTTTCGATTTCCTTTTGAATCTACGGCCGATGATTCTAATTTCTAAGAGCAGTTGTTTTTTTTCTTTTCAGAAGACTATAAAAGGCAACCTTTAAGTTGGGTATTTTTAATAATTAAATTTAATATTAATTAAACAAATCGTGGTCATCCATCTAATCTAATGGTTGAAATTAACTTATTAGGTAACTATTAGGAGTAAAATATAGGGAGAGGATCCGGATTCGATTGATTGAGATAATCCAATTTAAGGACCAAGTCAAAGACGTGAATCATGTCCGCGGTGACCTGAACATCAAGTTGATCGAGGTCGAAATCTAAAATGAACCGGCCAAGTTTCTTCTTCAACAAGAACTTGCATATCCTTTCTACGGCGAAGCGCGAGAACATAGTCTTAATCGTTTCGCAGTGTTTTATTGGAACATATTCTCCCTATAACTATAAATTGCACCTAGAACTTGGTGTACAAAGAGCTATTTGAGCGATTAAAGTCTCTCTTACCCCTTATTTGCTCATAAAAAAAAAAGAGAAGACTGACCTAATAAAGCCTTTTTTGTATTGCAGATACAAACTAGGTCCGTATTAATTTTAATTCTAAAAACACTTTTAAAGGCGTAAAAAGGGATTTTGAGGAATAAAAACCCTATAAATTGTGTATTTATGCTTAGACACAACCCTAGCAAACCGTTTGTGTCCCTTTTGTCCTCTGTTGGAGATAATAAGGTCTCACATCGAAAGCTGGGGACACTCCGAGCTTAGTATATAAGGTCGGTGAGCTACTCCTATTGCCAATTGGTTTTAGGATATAACTCGCCGGGTTTATGTGATGGGCTTGGGCCTAATGCGCATGTGCGCTCGTATTCACACGACCCCCACTCTACCGGTCCGTCTGTATCGGACTCTGACATGGTATCAAAGCGGTTAGCCTCAATTAGGCTCACGATCCTAACCTGTGGACAAGTGCAACTCGGTCTATATCCTCTAGTTGCACTTGCGAGGGCGTGTTGGAGATAATAAGGTCCCACATCGAAAGATGGGGACACTTCGAGCTTAGTTTATAAGGTCGATGAATTACTCCTCCTATTTCCAATTGGTTTTAGGATGGAACCTCGCTGGATTTATGTGATGGGCTTGGGCCTAATGCGCATGTGCGCTCGTATGCACACGACCCCCGCTCTACCGGTCCGTCTGTATCGGAATCTGACATCCTCTGACTCATATCAACCTTCAACCTCCCTCAACCCATTAATATAATCCGCCGCCTCTCAGTCGAAGTCATTTTGGCGGATCGAACTCTAGTGGTGACCGTCGAAGCCTTGTTGCCGAAGTTGCCACCTACATACCTTGCTGAAGCCGAAAAAGATATGCGTATGTGGAGAAGAACGAAACCCTTCCTCAATGCAGACCAGTGGTGACCGCCGAAGCGGCCGCATGCACACCTTGCCAAAGCCGCTGCTTGGGGAGGGGAACCGGAAAAGGAAGTTGTCGTAGGAGAGCTACCACCGTCGACGCTGGAGGAGGGGAATCGGAATAGCAGCCGCCGTCGGCGATGAGGAGAAGAACAAAACTCTAATGGGTTTCTCCAAATTTCGTTGGAAGTACAAATGGGATCTTGTATTTTAAATTTACGTTAATGGTCCAAACTTTTGAAATTTGCAAAAGTGCCCCTAATTGGATAATTACAAAAAATGATCTAGAGTTACATTTATATAAATGACCCAAACATTTGGAAGTTCACAAATTGCCCCGATTTGGTTGATTACATAATTTGACCCAAGTTTATAGTTTTGGGAAATGACCTAAATTTTCATAATGATACTTTATTAACATTTGTATTAACATTGAATATTAACATTGTGTAACTGAAATTTGTGATATCCGGAATTTAATTTCCGTTTATTTCCGAGTCAAACCGCATTTTGATCCATTCACCTTTCCTCATTCTACCTAGTGTCGCACACTATCACAAATTCTATCATTTATTGTAAGCTTTAATTTACATAAAATGATGAAATATACACCAAACCCTTGTAACACCCCAAATCCGCGGGACTTGGAGTGTCACATTGGGCTAGGATCTCACAATGGATCCTGACCCTAACTTGACAACAAGTTCACTAGATCTTACAACAAGGCACATCTAGATTAAAATCAAATACATAAAAGCTGAGTATGATACATCAAAAGAGTTTACAAACTCATAGCCGAGTACAAAACAACAACATAAACCACAACCACAAAAGATCCCACATCCCACGCATCCTAATGTACAGAAGTCCTCGGCTTGTCACACCATCTGGCTCACTCTGCAGTATTCCTAACCTGCAGAACACTACAACACGGTATGAAACCGTTAGCTACAGCAATGAAAAGCATGAAGGTAATAGCACAACCACACATCAACATCTCAAACATGCAATGCCACACACATTCATTTATTATCTTTCATTACGTTATTCCATTACTAATTCAACTTCTTTTGTAACACAAGGAACCTCAACAACCCCGTCCCATCCAACGTAACACATGAGTTTTGCATGGGGGTGACCTTCACTCGTCCCCTCCTGTGAGATCATCTTCAGGGCGCCTCCTCCTAACTAGCAGGCGGAGACCGGCGGTTACCGCCCGTTATAATACACTTGGGCCAAATAAATGTAATGAATGGTCATCCTAGTCCGGTTAGGTTATAAATGCACAATCATATGAACACACACAACCATCACAATCATACAATCCACAACTACACGCTAAGTAAGTCCTATGGACTTACCTGATATACTCGTAACATGTACCACGTCACAACTTCCCCTTGGGGAAGTAATCAACACCTGCAATAGCAAGGCACACACAATCACATACTGCAAAGGTTAGGAGACTCGTCTCACTAACCACAACCAACTTATATCTCAAATCTAAACCTTAGAACCTCAACACATTCATAAATGCCTAAGGCATATCCTCAACATAACATCTCATCATACTCGTACACATACTAATCCTTAAAGCCATAACCGATATCCATAACATCATCATGATCCTCAAATCATTCTGACACCTAACATGCATCTAATTAGTATTCCTCAATCTCAAATTTAATCCTAATTTAATTAATTAACCTTTAATTAATTAATTAAATTTCACCAGAATAACGTTTTGCCCGCATACCATTTCTAAACCCATCTATCATCAGATTTCATCAACAAATAACCCATAAACACCAGAAATAATATAATGATCATAATGGAATTTCTAATTATCCATTTTGAAAAGCCTAAGGTCGATTTAGGCCAAATCGCAGTACGGAAAACGAATAAATTCATAACTTATTCGTTACTAACCCGATTGACGATCTGAAAGAAGATTCGGAATCATAACGACGCAGGCTACGCATGTACAACATCAAATTCACCGAAATCTGAGCGAGGGAACTGTCTTGGTGAAATATATGCTCGACCAGGTCTTCATTTGCTCAGAAATACAAAAACTCAGTACCGATATGAAGAGAATGAAGAGAGGAAACCAAAAACTCAAACGGAATTGAAATCGGATTAGAAACGGAGAGTAGATCTGAGTTTGAAGTTTGAGAGAAATCAGAGCTTTTACGAGAAAACGCGAAAGGAAATGAATTAATAAACGATTTTCCGCTATTTATAGTGAAGTCGATAATTATCTTTAGCGAAGTCGATAATTATCCTTTTATCGATCCAATGGCGGGTTGAACCCCCTTCTCCAAACTTCTCAAAATTGGAATAATAGATCTTGAATATTGTAGGGATAATTATTCAACAGTTGTCTCGGAAAACGTGTATTCGTAAGCCGTCTTTATTAGCCGTTAAGAAACGAAATAGCGACTATTTTGTCCGTTTTGCATTTCCATGTTATTTCATATCTAGGACATGTCCGATGTCCTGATCATTTCTCTCAACTGCATTTTTATTAATTGGAGCTCCCAAATGCTCCAAATAATACCGGAGGGGAAAAATAATTACCCGGGGGAAAAAGTGAAAATTTCACCATAAGCCCAAAATTACGCCAGGAACATAACGGTGAGACTTATACACAACACTTACGCAATCTTCGCAAGTTATATGTCAATTACTTTCACTGATTAAGTTAATCAACATTAATTAGAATTCAGAAATCCTAGCTATTACATCACACACCCCTTAAGAAAAAGTTTCGTCCCGAAACTTGAACAATTCTCAAATCCTCTCTCTATCGGAGGTATCACATCTCCGTTCAAACGTATCAACCTATAACACTCTATAACCTCAAAACACAGCATGGAGGAATCACCAACTCCAGCAACAAGATCATAACGCTATCCAAAGGCATAGAGGAAAAATCATCTCTAGCCAACTACTAACCACGTCACAAGGCATGGAGGAGGCCGTCTCCAGCCAATCGTACTCGTAACACAACTATGTGGAGGAAAACCGTCTCCACTCACACTATGTCCATCAAAGATCGCATGGAGGAAAGAACCATCTCCTGCTAATCCTAACACATACACCGTAGCATGGAGGAAAGAACCATCTCCAGCTATACCTATCTCGTACTAGCAAACAAGATCTAAGAGATCATATGCACAACTCACAGCTAGCACGAAAACACAACATATCACATAAGCACATAGCATAACATACACTCACTAAGATAGCACCGAAATCTAATCGTGGATCCTACAGGTGCATCTGTCCCGGCGTAAAAATCTAGATAGTTCCCCTGGATACTATCCTCAGTCTCCCGCGTAGCCTCATCATAGGAATATCCTTCGAATGCAGGCGTCTCACACCTCTCTGCCAAGAACCGCAAAAGGTGGTTCTGCAAAAGTATGATCCGGCTCAACCACTAGATCATCATGACTCACAATGTGCCTCATATCTGGTATGCACTTCCTCAGCTGAGACATATGAAACATAGGGTGAACACCCTCTAACTTCGATGGCAAAGCCAATATGTGCACTACTCTTCCAGCTCTATCCAGTATCTCGAAAGGACCGACCTATCGGGGACTCAACTTTCCCTTTATGCCATAACGTCTGACGCCTCACGTCGGAGATACTCTCAACCAGACATGAGCTCCTACCCTGAACTCTAGAGGTCGACGCCTCCAATCTGCATACGACTTCTAGCGACTCTGTGCAGCCATCATCCTTTCTCTCATTAACGTTACTCGAGCTATATCATCCTGAATCTGCTCTGGCGCTAACCCACTAGTACTGTCAGGCTCATCCCCGCATAAAGGTGTATGACACCTATGTCTACACAATGTCTCATAGGGACCATCCCTATAGATGCATGCCAACGGTCGTGGTATAAGAATTCAACGAGTGGGAGATAAATAGATCGTCCCTGTTCCCAATCCATCCCACAAGCTTGCAACATGTTCTCTACGGTCTGGAGGGTCCTCTCAGACTGATCGTCTATCTGAGGTAAATCTCAATCAGGAAGTGTAGACGCGTTCCCCAAGTAGTCTGAATCTGCTATCAAAACCTCAAAGTAACCCGTCTACTACAATCATAGTCGATCGTCCCCGGTACACTTATGGAGTCCCACCGTCTGTCTAGTGTACTCCTTTGTCATTTCATTCACTGGCCACGGCTCTCAGTAGAGATGGAACGTGTCGAATTCGTAAATCTGTTACCAATAATCTGGATAACACCAAAACTCTTACTAGGTCTCAATCCCATCACAAGTCCTCAGAAAGGTCCTCTCACTTCCACTACAGCACTGGTAGTGGATGAGCTCATCTCTAGGTCAGTAACACTTTAACCTGATCTACTACTTCAGGGTACCTCTTAGTCGTACATGGATGTACTAAAGAAGGTGTACTATGGTTGTACTGTAATCTTCTCCACTCAACTCCGCATAAGCGGTTATACAGACGTAGTTGCGGCACCTCATACTCCTTCTCCTCCGTTAAAGAACTGTGGTGTCTCGCCATGAGACATCCTTCCATCAAATTCCCTCAGGGTCAGGCAAGTCCCCTGCTTTTGTTGGACCTCATCCAACAAATCAGGTAGAACCCCTAAAACATGAAACTAACGTCCTTATCAACAGTTGTAGGTCCAACTCTAACCAAGATAGATCATTTTGCAACCGAGGCTGTACAACAATTCCAACAATCGCCTTCTCTCGAGGCGTCTTCTAGTTCAAGGTATCAGTTACCACATTCTCCTTGCCAGAATGGTACCAAACTTCACGATCAAACTCCTTGATCAACTCCAGTCAACGACGCTGGCGGTTATTCAGCTTATGTTGCATAAAAATATCCTTCAAACTCTTATGATCGGTGGGAATCTAACATGAAATATCACACCGATATTGCCTTCAAATCTGGACACTTGAACTACCACTACTAACTCAAAATCATGAGTCGGGCAGTTCTCCTCATACGTTCTCAGCACCGTAGTCACGTGATTCCCAAAATCTTCTGATTATCACCGAATAGAAGCAGAGTTCAAATGCTTCCTCTACTCTTCAGAACTCCGACATACTACTTCAACCACACACTTATGGTGGTCTTCCTCAGAAGACTCGTAATTGGATGCAAAATCACATAGAATCCTTCCTCAAAGCGTTGGTAGAAATTGGCTAGGCCGAGAACTACACATTCCCTTAATGTTCAGCAGCATCATCCACAAGGCATCATACTCACTCCTCGTCACATCAACTATGATCCCGCTGGCAGGAGCAACATGACCAAAAAGGCTAACTTTGGCATTTCAACTCACATATAGGGAGTATAGCATTCAGCCTTCTATCTCTCGGTTTCTACAACACCGTCCTCAGATAACCGGTACGTTCCTCGCCATTGTGAGAGTACTATTCATCAACTCTTATAAAAACCATTAGAGCACTCTTCAACTCCGATGACATCACTACAACTTTTATTGTCCATAACAGGTATGTAATGCTGTCATATGCCCACGCTGCTCTATCATCCTTAACTGATGATATTCTAAGCATATGGAAATCTTGAGAACACAACTGCTTCTCTTAGTTGATGTGACAAGTCATCAATACATAGCGATGAATATACTAGGGCGAACGAAGCCCATCTCAATCCACTCTTCAAATTGCTTCTTCAAGTTCTAACAACTCAACAAGCCATATACCTCATAGGCCTTCTCCCAACCAATCTCGTACCATACTTCAACGCAATATCAAAGTCCTCACTCCGCTGAGGCGGTAGATTAGACGGTTCAATAACACGTCTATAAAATCATAAACCACTGGAATAATCTTCAACGTGGAACTATCTCTCTCCTTCACGGCATACATAAAAAAAACATCACCCCCTGGTGTTATCAACCTCGCTGCTCATATGGCACTAAAAACAACTCACCTCCTCAAAGGTCCTAACCTCGAAAAACCTCTACTTAGTCAATCTCAGTAGAGACTATAATAGTCTTCCTACTACTATCTAAACCAACATGATATCTATTCTTGAGTAGGCGAATGATCTGGGACTCTCTATTATCCCCGCGTCTGCTGCTGAGGTGTCTTTTGACCACCTCCCATCACACTAGCAGAAATAAAACTCTGTTGTGATGCCACTCCAGTTTGCTTACAGAAGACAGTTCTATGACCTGTCTACCACACGTAAAGCAAGTCACTGGCGATATTGGACACTATGGTCGTACATGTCCAGGCTTCCCACAATTATAACAAGTCCTCGGTTCACCAGAAGTCCGTGTGAAACGAGAAGTACTCAAACGTCCACAAGTCGGGCTTGGTTTGCAACCCGAATATCCAACCTTGTCTTCTGCTGATTCAACCCGTTGTTTCTTCTTTAATCTAGAAGCTTCAGTTGATCTCACAGATGTTGGTAAATCCGGTGTAGATCTACCCGCTATCGCCGCCTCATATACTTGTTGCATATACTCTTGAAACTCGAATCTACTCATGGAGACACGATCAGCCTCTTCAAACTCGTTCTCTGCCATAGGCAACACAGCAGCGGATAATGGTCCCTGACTTGGCGCTACTGAAGGAAGAGGGGGTGTACCCCTATCTCGTCCCACTACAGATACTGCTCTAGTCTGAGCCATCTGTATAATATACGCCCCTAAACTTATAAGGATATATATATGCCATATGTATCGATATATATATAATACTCATTATAACATGCATACACACCAGCACATAAAAGATATTTATATATATATATATATATATATATATATATATATATATATATATATATACACTGTCGAGAACCTCAGATGGGTGACGACTTCTGTACATACTATCCCAAAACATCTGTACTCGCTTAAAACCAAAACCTTTTGAAAAGTCAGACCCCATGTGGATTCTATTTATTTATTCACTCTACCTTTATTGCAGATAGCAAGTGCCATTGTTGTGAACTTGGCTCTGATACCAACTCTGTAACACCCCAAATCCGCGGGACCTGGAGTGTCACATTGGGCTAGGATCTCACAATGGATCCTGACCCTAACTTGACAACAAGTTCATTAGATCTTACAAGAAGGCACAGGTAGATTAAAATCAAATACATAAAAGATGAGAATGATACATCAAAAGAGTTTACAAACTCATAGCCGAGTACAAAACAACAACATAAACCACAACCACAAAAGATCCCACATCCCACGCATCCTAATGTACAGAAGTCCTCGACTTGTCATACCATCTGGCTCACTCTGCAGTATTCCTAACCTGCAGAACACTACAACACGGTATGAAACCGTTAGCTACAACAATGAAAAGCATGAAGGTAATAGCACAACCACACATCAACATCTCAAACATGCAATGCCACACCCATTCATTTATTATCTTTCATTACGTTATTCCATTACTAATTCAACTTCTTTTGTAACACGAGGAGCCTAAAGAACCCCATCCCATCCAACGTAACACAGGAGTTTTGCATGGGGTGGCCTTCACTCGTCCCCTCCTGTGAGATCATCTTCAGGGCACCTCCTCCTAACCAGTAGGCGGAGACCGGCGGTTACCGCCCGTTATAATACACTTGGGCCAAATAAATGTAATGAATGGCCATCCTAGTCCGGTTTAGGTTATAAATGCACAATCATATGAACACACACAACAATCACAATCATACAATCCACAACTGCACGCTAAGTAAGTCCTATGGACTTACCTGATATACTCGTAACATGTACCACGTCACAACTTCCCCTTGGGGAAGTAATCAACGTCTGCAATGGCAAGGCACACACAATCACATACTGCAAAGGTTAGGAGACTCGTCTCACTAACCACAACCAACCTATATCTCAAATCTAAACCTCACATCCTCAACACATTCATAAATGCCTAAGGCATATCCTCAACATAACATCTCATCATACTTGTACACATGCTAATCCTTAAAGCCATAACCGATATCCATAACATCATCATGATCCTCAAATCATTCTGACACCTAGCATGCATCTAATCAGTATTCCTCAATCTCAAATTTAATCCTAATTTAATTAATTAATTAAATTTCACCAGAATAACGTTTTGCCCGCAGGCCATTTCTAAACCCACCTATCATCAGATTTAATCAACAAACAACTCATAAACACTAGAATAATATAATGATCATAATGGAATTTCTAATTATCCATTTTGAAAAGCCTAAGGTCGATTTAGGCCAAATCGCAGTATGGAAAACGAATAAATTCATAACTTATTTGTTACTAACCCGATTGACGATCTGAAAGAAGATTCGGAATCAAAATGATGCAGGCTACGCATGTACAACATCAAATTCACCGGAATCTGAGCGACGGAACTGTCCTGGTGACATATATGCTCGACCAAGTCTTCATCTGCTCGGAAATGCAGAAACTCGGAACCGATATGAAGAGAGGAAACCAAAAACTCAAACGGAATTGAAATCGGATTAGAACCGGAGAGTATATCTGAGTTTGAAGTTTGAGAGAAATCAGAGCTTTTACGAGGAAACGTGAAAGGAAATGAATTAATAAACGATTTTCCGCTATTTATAGTGAAGTCGATAATTATCCTTTAGCGAAGTCGATAATTATCCTTTTATCGATCCAATGGCGGGTTGAACCCCTTTCTCCAAACTTCTCGAAATTGGAATAATAGATCTTGAATATTATAGGGATAATTATTCCACAATTGCCTCGAAAAACGTGTATTCCTAAGCCGTCTTTCTTAGCCGTTAAGAAACGAAATAGTGACTCTTTTGTCCGTTTTGCCTTTCCATGTTATTTCATATCTATGACATGTCCGATGTCCTGATCATTTCTCTCAACTGCATTTTTATTAATTGGAGCTCCCAAATGCTTCAAATAATACCGGAGGGTAAAAATAATTACCTGGGGAAAAAAGTGAAAATTTCACCATAAGCTCAAAATTACGCCAGGAACATAACGGTGGGACTTATACTCAACACTTACACAATCTTCGTAAGTTATATGTCAATTACTATCACTAATTAAGTTAATCAACATTAATTAGAATTCATAAATCCTAGCTATTACAACCCTAATCTTACAAACCTTAGTTTATGGCCAGGTGTTTTGACAAGGTCATGAAATGTCTTTGGCATGGTCATGACACCCTTTTGACAAAGTCATGACATACTTTTGACATGCACTTGACAAGCCATGGCAACTTTTAGCCCACCTCTTATTCCCTTGTTTTAGCCCACCTCTCCATGCTTTCCAGCCTTGCCTCAACTCAGGCCTGCTCGTGCCTTCCGCCAACCCAACAAGAAGAGGCCTGCTACAGCATCCTTGGAAACTATCTCTCGTCTGCGTTGAGCTGAGTTGGACTAGGAGTTATGCTGAAGGAAACGGTTCCTAAAATCACATTGTAGTCGCTTCTTCTAAGAGCACGTCCAGATTCATCGGCTGCCAATCCACTTTTCCTTCTTCGGCACAAAGTTGCCCATCTCCCTCTCTCAATCCAACAGCCCTAGCCGACTAGTATCACCTCCTCCCTCTATCGCCTCCTGAGTAAAGCCTAGAAGCAATCATCCGCCACAAAGAAGACGAGTCTACAACATACACGGACGGACTTATGCACGCCGGAACTCCACAACGTCGGACTTAAAGTGCCCCAAACATCTCCCTCCTCCCTCCAGTGCGGTCGGTTCACAAGTATGACGCTCTCCCTCGTTGTCTAGTCTACACGGAATTACCACACGGGACTTAACTATCACCTTCACCCTATGTAGTCTAATACGAGTCTGAAGTTGCATCTCCTCATTGACAATCAAGAGATCCAGTACATCCTGCCTCTTGTGCAGTCACGTAACAGACCTACTCCCCCTTGCATCTTGCTTGCCTTTTCAAACCATCGCAATTGCCTTTTCTCTTCGCAGCGTGGTCGATAGGAGGGAGAGTGCAGAGTCTTCAGCACACACGCCAGCAAGAGACAAAGAGCTGCAAGTCTTGTGGTAACTACCTCTACAAACCTACTTGTTCTCAATCTATACCCAGGAGAAGAGGAACTAACATGTAGATTCACTGTGATAAATTCAAGGATCGAAATCCAGACCATACGTTCCACTGTGAGGTGATCCTAGTTGCAGGAGTCGAGGATCGAACTTGTGAAGTGTTGTAGTTGCAGGATACATACTGCTGCTAGTGAGATTCGAACACAAGACCTCTTGTTGATCCGGGTTTATTAGAATCTCCAGAAAAAAAATCTATGTGCTGCAGTCATGTATGAGCCTCTATTTTGATACTTTGGAAACTTAATCTACCGTTCAAATTTTATTACAACACAAAGAGATACGCATAGTATGATGTACCAAAAGTTGAGACCGATCCAACGATCGGAGTTGGATCTATAGGAGATCAAAGTAGGTTGGTTGTGCAGTTGTGAATTTAACCAGATTTTGGCTAAGTATGGAATTTCTGGATGTTGGAACCATCTTTGGAGTTTTGTGTAGGAGTTGTTGTTGAGTGTTTTTGAGAGTTCTTTACTCCTATGAGTATCATGCATATCATAGAAGACCTAGATAATTTTCTTGGAATTTTTATATTTTATTTGAGCCTCGTATCTTAAGCCAAAGTTGGACCTTAACGAATTTTTATGGAAGTCAAGAATGTGATTAACACTTCTAAATCTTTAACAAACTTCCTTTTGAGAGTAGAGTGCGGATTTGAGTTTCAGAATAGTTTAGACCTTTGTTATAGAATTTTCTAGAGTTTCGGACCATGGGTAAAATGGTCATTTACCTTTATGAGGGTATCTTGCTAATTTATCTGATGATCAATTTGGGTATCTTAGAAATCGGAGATTTCTACGAAAGTGTATGTATAACGGGCGGTGACATCATTGCCCAGCTCTGACATGAGACTAGGAGGTTCTCTATACCTAGACCATATAGGTCAAGGTGAGGTGCATCGGATCCATTCCTGATGGTTACACGGGGACGGAGGCGAGGTTTGGGAATCCCTCGTGTCACAAAATAAGGATCATTAGTAAGAGTGAATGACATAAATAAAGATAATAAAAATGGATTCTCTGAAAGCATGATATGTGTTTATTATCGCTATTTTGTGTGTGTGTGCTATTTTCATTTGTGTAACGTTCAGATAGCTAGCTAATGGTTGATTTATTTTGTTGTTTAGACTTACCACAAGCTAGAGCAGCAGCTGAGTGATCCGAAAGTAGTGATCAGCCGGGTATCCGTACTCCCTAGAATGAGGTTGGGTTTTATTTTTAATGTTTCCTTTATAGTATGAGGACATTTAGATTTCTAATTTCTTAAGTACTTGTTGGATGTTAGACTTAGACGTTTGTTGTTACATTCATAACATTAAACCATCGTTTTATGAATTTCGGTTTTCTTTATTTGTGTCTTGTTGTAAGATCCTAGTAAAGTTGTTGTCAAACTGAGGTCGACACCTATTGTGAGGTTCTAACTAGTAGCTTCCCGAGTTCTGAAAATTCGGGGTGTTACAAATTGGGTATTACATTGGGTAATTTCACATTGTGTATTAACATCGTATTTTAAGTATAACTCTACAAAAAATAACAACAGAATAACCAAGTTCAACCTGTTCGGCTAGTATAAGCTTGTAAGGGTGAACATGTCATCCAGAGTTCGAAACACACTAATTACAAGATTTATATTTTGATAGCATTTATAATATTTGATATTTTGGGATTAGTTTAGACGTTTTATCTTCATAAATCTGCATGTATGGATGTATATTCTTTGATTATATTGTTGTTTTGTCTACCTTTGCGGGAATCGAGGTCTACACCTAGTTTCGTTGTAATTGTAGGGAGAAATAGCACGTTTTAGAGACGAAATGGAGCTAAGGAAGCTAAGAAGTCATTGGAGCTACATTCTGGAGCATTGAGGAGTTATAAGAAGAGCTCAGAAAACATGGAAATGATTTAGAAGATTGATTTTAGACCAGATTAGAGAGTTTCACACTCAGCTAAGACTCACCTCGGTTGGCTACAGTGCCACCTCGACCGAGGTGATCTTCAGGAGCATCTGGACCGAGGCGAAGTGATGACGGGACACGAGATCTTTATCTTTTGCTGAGATCTTCTATTTTTGGAAAGTGCATATCACATATTTTTGGATGGATTTCTGGAAGGAAGCAGATCCTTTTTGGCTGATATATTTTGGAAGCAAGGAAGATTGCAAGACATTTTATAGAAGGAAATTATCTTTTTAAGATATTTTATCTTAGAAAGATAATTCTCCTATATAAAGAGGCTGATTTTCTAGAATTCAGCTATCTCGATAATTCCGGATCAGAGGAGCAATAGTTCTCCAGAGTTAAAGGAAGTTTGAAGGTTGAAGATCAAGGAAGGAAGGAAGCTAGTTTGAAGGAAGTTTGTAAGATTTCCTTAGTTTTGTTTGATTGTTGTCCTTTCTGATTGTGATTGAGGAACGTTGATTGATTACTGGTTTGTTTGATTGAGTTATTGAGACCTTTGTGTTAAGGTTTTCTTGTTTGAATATTGATTCCTTTCTCACATATTTGATTATTGTTATCATGATGGTTGTTGGCTAAGTTCTTTATGCTATTATAGGGTGATTGGCTGACGATTGTGGGAAAGACGATGAAAGAATGAGCCTTTACCCCAGTGAACCCTGAAAGCTCGAGCCTTTACCTTAACCGACGAACACCTCGGTCAGTCATAGAACATCTCGGCCGGGATGGGATATAACTGAGCGAGGCGAGCCCTTTCCTGATCCTTATCAGAGTTGAGGTTTCAGTTTGCCAAATCCTATCCTTGTTTTACCTTTCCTGGTTCAACGCAAGCCTAGGATGAGACTTACCCGGTGATTCCTTTGTTTATTTACCCAAGATCATGAGTGTAGGTAATAAAGGTTTATCCTTTATTGGGGTTTGAGTGTGCCTTCATACCATCTTTGAGAGTTAACTTGAGACTTACCCCGTAAAGGTTGATTCTATCCCTTTGGGTGGTGTATTGGTTTGAGATTATAGTTCCTTTCCTCAGTACCTTAAGACTTACCTGGTAAAAGGATCTTTGGGTAGGATAGTGAGTAATGAGACTTACCCGGTGATCTATTCCCACCTTAGAAACACCTTCCCTTTGTAAACCTCAGCTTTGTCCACGTTATCCTTTGAGATCTTGAGTCGGAACCACAACTGGATGCTTTAATCTCTAGAATCCGTATTTCCCTTTAACTTGTTATTACATCATCTTTGATAGCTTTGCTTGTTGCGTGTTCATTATTGACAACCTGAATTACCGTTCTTTGTTTCACCATAGTCCTTGTGTTCGACCCAGGAATTCTTGCTTTTATTACAATCGATCCGTACACTGCGGGTTCGCGATTTGCAATTATTCTTGGTATAAATATTAAAGATTGCACACACCTTTTGGAGATAACAAGTTTTTGGCGCCGTTGCCGGGGACTTGGTCAAGACCAAGTTCGGTTTTGGTTGTCTTTTGGGACTATTGCCCTTGTTGCTATTGACCACTTTACTTGAGTGATTTTGCTAGATCTTTCCTTAGGTTCATGCGAAGAACTCGTGTTGGAAAGGAAATCGTTCCTTACGATATCATCCCGAACCAGAAAAAGACCTACAAGAGAAGATTGAATGAAGCTAAGATGGCCGATCAAGACAATCACGATCTTGAAGCCGAATTGAAGGAGGCATTGGAACAACTACGCCTCAGTAAAGAAGAATTGCAGCGAGAGAGAGACGAAACTCGTGCAAGAACTGAAGGAATTGAAGCTGATATGGCCGCTCTAAGGGCTCAGTTTTTACCTCGACCGATCCCAGATGCTCGACCGAGGCAAGACCCAGTCCTAGTTGCACCGGCCGAGATACACCCACCACCTCGGATGCCAGTCCGAGATGTTCTTTTTGCTAGAATTCAACGAACCCTAAGACAGAGGATGGACCCGAATCAGCAAGTCCGGCGTCCAGGAGTCAACCTAGGAGATCCACTGAGCATGATTATGCATTTTGACCGCAAGTTCTAACCATGATTCGACAATGTCAATTTGGAGGTTTAGAGAGAGTCTCCGCATCAGCATTTTGCTAAACTATGAGATTCTGATGGAGACTTTGAGACCATCAAGAGTGGAGAACAACAATTACAAGTTGAGGCCTTTCCACTTCTCATTGAAAGACAAGTCTCTTGCTTGGTATCAATCTCTTCCGGCTGGAAAAATCAACACTTGGGAAGAGATGACGACGAAGCTTCTTACTAAGTTCTTTCCCCCATCAAAGACCGCTAAATAGAGGGGCAAGATCAATGCTTTTATTATGAAGGACAAGGAAAGTTTGTCCAAGTCATGGAAAAGATTCAAGGACCTTTTGTTGGATTGTCCATATCATGGGATTCCAAAGATCGAGTTGCTGGAAATAAGCTTTAAGGGTTTGGATGGAGATACTCAATTCAAGCTCCAATTACTTTCCGCCGGCACTTTCATGGATATGTCGATAGATGAAGCTTGGGATTTCATTGAAAAGCAAGCTTTACACATGGAGAAATACTCTCATCAACGAGTTGAAGATAGAGTAAGGAGAGTTAGCTTCCAAGATACATCATCAAATGGAACTCAACTCGCCTCGCTTAGCAATGAAGTGAAGGCATTGAAGGAGCTTTTAGTAGCTCAAACGAAGGAGCAAGAAGAAGGTACCAAGGAAGAAACAACTATCAAGGGCCGCAGAACAACAACTAAAACAACAACAGAAACTCCAACAACAACAATTGGACATCAAATCAACAAAATTCCGGTAACACTTATTCTCATGTTGAAAATGCTCTTAACGCCACCTCTTCTTCTTCTACTCCATTGAGAAGCCAAGAGCCTGCATCAAGTTCGTCCCAGCCACCGAAGAAACCAGACGTTGTACTGGAGGCAATATTGATCAAGCTCAACGCTATGGAGACGCCTATGAATTCATTTTTGAAGGCACAAAAAGCCTTGGAACAACAATTTTTAAACAAGGCGAATGAAGCGCCAAGAGATCCTGGGAAGCTCCCAGCAAGGACAGAGAGCAACCCAAAAGGACAGATCATGGCTATTACAACACGCAATGGATTGAAGACTGCAGATCTAGTACCTCAGTCGGACCACGATCACACGAGGAACACCTCGTTCGAGGTGCCAACCGAGATGGAACCCTAGAAAGCAAAAGAAAGTTCTGAAGTTTATGTTCCACCTCCTGCTTATAAACTACCACTCCCGTTCCCTCAGTCAAGGGCGCGGGCACATCTAGACAAGCACTTTGGTAAGTTTCTAGACCTTATGAATAAGCTACATATTAACATCCCTTTCATTGATGCCATTCAAGGGATGTCCGCCTATGGGAAGTTTCTGAAAGAAATCTTATCAAGGAAGAAAAAGCTGGAGGATTTTGGTGAAGTAAGGATGAGATCTAGATCTTAAGAGCTCATTCAAATCATGAAGGAGACGATGCCACCTAAATTGAGAGATCCCGGTTCATTTTACATTCCCATTCGAGTTGGGGATGTGACTTATGATGCGCTTTGTGATCTAGGAGCCAGCGTGAGCATCATCCCGCTGGAGCTATGTGAGAAAGTCGGACTTGGAGAGCCCAAGCCCGTAAAGATGACGTTATACATGCGGATCGCTCCATTACCCGTCCCGTTGGTATCTTGGAGAACGTTCCCATCAAGTTAGGTAATTTCTACATACCTATAGACTTTGTTGTGCTTGACATTCTCGCAGATTATCCCATTCCTATCATTCTCGGGAGACCATTTCTAGAAACTTCGGGTTACAACGTTGATTGTAAGAACGCCAAGTTGAAGTTCAACATTGGTGGCGATCATGTGGAGTTTGCATTGTTGGCTGCAATGAAGGGAGAGCCGTTGGAAGATGACATCTTCAACATCTATGATGAAGAAAATTCGCGAGAATTGGTGAGCTCTATCCTTATTAGAGATCCTCTTGAGAAAGTTTTATGTTTTAGTATGATGGAGGAAGGTATAGATGTCTTTTGTGATGCAGGTATGCGAAGCTTGGAAGCATTGGAAGCAGATGCAGGAGCTAGATTTGATAAACTGATTCAGGAGAAGAAAAGCACATTAGGTTTCGGTCCCAGTTCTAGTACCTCGACCGAGGCACCTTCTAGAGCAAGTGAGGTGCTCTTATCTGAAGAACACCTCGGTCACCCACCTCGGGCCTCGACCGAGATAACAAGCGAGATGAAGTCAACTGAGACTTACGTCAGTCCAGCACTTCGATCTAAATCTTATTCACTGGAGAGAGAAGGAACAGATCCACCTCAGAAAGCACCCCTAGTTTTGGAGCTTAAACCACTCCCAACTCACTTGAGGTATGCTTTCCTTGGTCCGGACTCTACCTATCCCGTTATTGTTAATGCTTCTCTTTCTGAAAATGAATTGTCTAAACTGATGCATATGCTGAGGAAACATAGAAAGGCTTTGGGTTATACTATTGATGATCTTGTTGGTATTAAGCCTTCTTTTTGTATGCATAAGATACTAATGGAAGACGATCATAAGACTTCACGGGAACCTCAAAGACGGTTAAATCCGATCATAAAAGAGGTCGTGAAGAAGGATATTCTTAAGTTGTTGGATGCAGGTATCATATTTCCCATATCGGATAGCAAGTGGGTGAGCCCGGTGCATGTAGTTCCCAAGAAGGGTGGGATGACCGTTGTGACAAACAAGAACAACGAGTTGATTCCTACAAGGACCGTTACGGGCTGGAGGATGTGCATTGATTATAGGAAGCTGAATGTGGCCACTCGAAAGGATCATTTCCCGCTTCCGTTCATCGACCAACTACTCGAACGGTTAGCTCAACACTCCCATTTTTGCTATTTAGATGGTTATAGTGGCTTCTTTCAGATTCCTATCCATTCGGATGATCATGAGAAGACCACTTTCACTTGTTCATGGGGGACATTCGCTTATCGGAGAATGTCATTCGGATTGTGTAACGCACCTGCTACTGTTCAGCGTTGAATTGTGGCTATCTTTTCAGAGTATATTGAGGAGATCATGGAGGTATTCATGGATGACTTTTCAGTATATCGTTCCTCTTTTGATAACTGTTTGGCTAACCTTTCTCTAGTGCTACAACGTTGTGAGGACACTAATCTTGTTTTGAATTGGGAGAAGTGTCACTTCATGGTTAGCGAAGTAATTGTTCTGGGACACCTCGTTTCCAACCGAGGTATTGAGGTCGATCGAGCTAAGATCGAGACTATTGAGAAACTTCCTCCCCCTTGTTCTGTTAAGGGTGTGCGGAGTTTTCTCGGGCATACAGGTTTCTACACGAGGTTCATCAAGGATTTCTCTACAATCTCTAAACCGCTCACTAATCTTTTGGATAAGGAAGTTGTTTTTGAGTTTTTGCAAGAATGCCTTGACGCTTTTTACAGGATAAAGGAAGTGTTGATTACCGCTCCCATGATTCAACCTCCCGATTGGACCTTTCCCTTTGAGATCATGTGTAATGCTAGTGACGTGGCCGTAGGAGCGGTACTTGTACAAAAGAAGGATGGATGGATCAACGCCATTTACTATGCTAGCAAGACACTAGATGAAACTCAACTGAACTACGCCATCACCAAAAAGCAGCTTTTGACAGTTGTTTATGCTTTTGAGAAATTTTGCTCTTACTTAGTGGGAGCGAAGGTTATGTTTACACTGACCATGCAACTATTCGTTACTTGCTGGCTAAGAAAGATGCAAAGTCGCGTCTCATTCGTTGGATTTTCTTGCTTCAAGAGTTTGACCTAGAGATTTGAGATAAGAAGGGATCCGAGAATTCTGTTGCGGATCACCTCAGCCGGCTACCTCTCACCTCGCTCGAGAAGGATGATCTACCCATTGATGACTCGTTTCCCATGATCACTTGCATTTTATGGAACATTGGATAGAATCCTTTGTTTCACCCCATGATGAATATGAAGTATGGGGTGAGGACACCCTACAGCTTGTTTGAGGATGGTGTACGGTCCAGCTAGCGACTTTAAACCAAGCGCTTCTTGAGAGGCAACCCAAGGTATTGCTTTCTTTTCCTTTTTTCTAGCTTAGTTTAGATAGTTTGCTTCGTTTTGTTTTTGCGTCCTCCTAGACAAGAATCAGGTACTCTCTAAGGAATTACAACTCAGGAGCTACATGGAAGGAAAGGAGTTCGAGAAATTGAGAAGACGGAGTTTGACTGAGACACATCTCGGGTTCTGTCACAGGACCTCGACCGAGATGTTCTTGGTCAACCAAGGCGACTAGGTTTGACATCCACTCTGACACCTCGGTCCGTTCAAGAACATCTCGACCGAGGTGTAATCAAATTCAGCGAGGGGTATAAAAGGCGAGACGGTTTCTCTCTCTTCCCACATTTTCCCTCTCAAAGACGACCTCGACCGCGGCGGCTCTTACCCACAAAATCTCGATTCTTGCTCGTTTTCCACGGTTCTTGGTTCCAAATCAGCAGAGGAAGTACGAGAATCAGTTTCCAAGCAACGAACAGCATCAAAAACGCATCAAATCTGCAGAATCTGGGGTATTTTGGAATAAACCCTAACTTTTTCTATTAATCTCGATTCTAGATAGATCTGGCTCTGGTTGCCATAGATTGTTGCTGAAAATGATATAAGTACCCCATAAGAAGCTTTTGGTAGTGATTTTGGGGGAAAAAACTTACAGATTCAAAGAGTGCGTTCGAACAACATTTCACCTCGGTACAATCAATTGTGTCTCGGCCGAGGTGTTCTTGGTGACAAAGATATTCATACAGAATGACTAGCCCACGTAGATCAGATCGTCAGGTGGCCTTGAGAGACAGGCCTAGCAGTTCACACCATTCTTCCCCTTCTTCAACTTTTCAATTTTCGATCCCGGTGATCCACGAGCGACACAAGAGGGACTATGACAGGATTTGCGGGCGCCCCATCATTGCCCCGCGATTCCTAGATGTAGTTGCCTTCGAGTGCCTCGATGTGGCGCAAGACTTGAGGAAGATGATATCGATGGTTGACTTGGAGGAATTCATGGCCATCAGAGCGCCGGCTTATTTGGAGCCCACGATGGAGTTTTTGAGTTGCGTTACATATGTGCCAAAGCATCATGGGATCAAGTATCAGTTGTTGAATAGGAACTACGCAATTCTTGTGGATCAGTTTGGGGAGATTTTCGGCTTCCCTACACCTACTGTTACTGATTTTCCTTCCCGAGCGGTGGCTCGGAGTTTCTGGGGCGAGATTGCCCACATTACTGATCACAAGGACAGGTGGCTTCCCGGAGATTCCCGGGAGCGGATTATTTTCCACCTTGCCTTCCGTTTAGCTCACCGGATTTTCAATGAGACACTTCTGGCGCGTATTGAGACACCCCAAAAGGTCCTTCAGGGGGAGCTTTTGAGTTTATTCTGTATGGTGACAAGAGAGGTGCCGGACTTTGTTGCCATGCTGACAGATGAGTTAAACAAGATAAAGGGAAAGTCGAAGGGCGATATCTATTGTGGTGGGCCGGTGACCCACATCGCCACTTCCATGGGTTTAGATCTTTCACGATATACACTTGTCGCGGCTCCGAAGCCGTTGGGATTGCAGGAGATGATCACTCGCCACATTCTCATCCCTCGTACTCTTGGCACACCTTACGTTGCCATGCCATGGGAAATGAAGTCACCTCAGAGGATTATGTGGTTGTCTCAGTTTCTGTCTTTGACCGTCGGTTTTGGTCTGTAGTCTGGTTCCCTTATATGCAGGATGCTAGAGAGGCAACAGTTGAGGAGGAGGATGATGAGTACGGAGGTGCAACCATGGAGATCGGTACTGACACCGGCGGGTCTAGTATTCCCACCGTTAACCTTGAAGACAAGGCTACGAAGGACGAGAGAGTAGCAACACCACCACCGCCACCTCAACACAGATCAAATCGTCATAGAGATCCCGAGGCCCACCGAAAGATTGATGAGTTGACTGAGCAGATGATTGACTCCTACACGGCCCTGACAGTTGACATTACTTAGTGCTTCGCTGATGAGCACAAATACATTGAGGAATGGACGCATCGTATGAAGGAGAGCCAATATTACCAACGCCGGATGATGGAGCTGCAGTATCAGCATGTTATGGGCTATCCGTTCGATCCATCTCAGTATCCCTACATTCCACATCCACCACCGCCAGCTGACGAGGACTAGAGCTTCATGGATTTCTTTTATTTATTATGCAGTTCAGCTAGGTCCGGTGAGTACTTTATCTTTCAGACTTATATTTGACCCATTGGGACAACGTCTCCCAAGTATGGGGTATTTGGATGTATTTACTTGACCTATGTGCTACTATATTTGTATGACTCCCGGATATTATTGCTTATTTATGTTTTATGTACTTATCTGTCATTACATGCATACATACAGGTTTTTGTTTGAAAAAAACGTCAAAAACAAGTTTGAAAGAAAAAAATTTAGCTCGACTGAGACGTTCTTGGCCGATCGAGGATGAACACCTCGGATGACATCAGAACACCTCGACCGAGATGGTTCTTAACTAAAAGGTTTTCGAAACATTTTGTTTTTCTTTTCTGGATATGACCTCGATGATGATTTTGTTTGCAGATTGGTTTTGAAATCTTATATGATCGAAAGGTTTTATGATATGTTTAAGTTGCAAAATACTTTGTTTGAAATTCTAGCATGTTTAATACTTTGTATTTATCAAAATTATGTTGGATTTGAAGGTTGACACCACATTATGAGTTCTATCACATTCTTCCTAGGATGACTAAGGCAATTCATTCTCTTCTTATTCTTCTTCTTGATCATACTTTAGCCCCTCATGTACATATTTGCCTTCCTTTACCTATCCGGGAATTTGGATGCAAGTGGCGAAAAGCATGTGAAGTGAAGTTGAGATCTTGGCTGAAAGTGTTAGAAAGAAACAAATTAGGTTTGGGGACGTTGATCTTGATGATGAGTAACTCGGCACCATTCATATAGCCGGGTGTTTATGTCTTGCCAAAGTCGGATTGATCGATAGTCGTAACGGATCATGGTATGTGCATCAAGGATTTGAGGCATCTCGAGAAATTGATGATTGTTGATCTCATAGGCTTCGGTTATTGTGCACCTTTGTCCATGCATCCCAAAAAGTAAAGTAAAAATAAGCAAAACTTATTGGTGGAAGATGTTGTGATTGAAAGAAAGTGAAGTAAGATCCTATTCCCGGATTCTAGCACCACATTACCTTATATACACCCCACCCTTACACGTTTCTTGACCTCTTTTGTAAGCTCTTGAGACCTCGAGTATGTTGATTGACTTGGTGGTTTAAACTGGATTATATATGATTGATTTCGATAAATATGATTTATTATGTATTCTATGATTTTATGCAAAGATGAACAACTTTCTTATATTTATAAAATGTTTTGATCATGTTTTGATTTTATTTACCATGAAGCATTCTCTTAGGGTGATTTATGAGCGGAGCACACCACCAAAGTGTTTTGAAATGTTTTTCATTGATCTTTTTGATGACTTATAATCCATTCTATCTTATATCTAAGATTTGGATCTTGCTTGGGGACAAGCAAGGGACAAGTATGAGGTATATTGATAGCATGTATTATAGTTTATATTTTGGGATTGGTTTAGACATTTTATCTTCATAAATCTCCATGTATGGATGTATATTCTTTGATTAGATTGTTGTTTTGTCTACCTTTGCGGGAATCGAGGTCTACACCTAGTTTCGTTGTAATTGTAGGGAGAAATAGCACGTTTTAGATACGAAATGGAGCTAAGGAAGCTAAGGAATCATTGAAGCTACATTCTTGAGCATTGAGGAGTTATAAGAAGAGCTCATGAACATGGAAATGATTCAGAAGATTGATTTTGGACCAGATTAGAGAGTTTCACACTCAGTTGAGACTCACCTCGGTTGGCTACAGTGACACCTCGACCGAGGTAATCTTCAGGAGCGTCTGGACCGAGGCGAATTGATGACGGGGCACGAGATCTTTATCTTTGGATGAGATCTTCTATTTTTGGAAAGTAAATATCACATATTTTTGGATGGATTTCTGGAAGAAAGCATATCCTTTTTGGTTGATATATTTTGGAAGCAAGGAAGATTGCAAGATATTTTATAGAAGGAAATTATCTTTTTAAGATATTTTATCTTAGGAAGATAATTCTCCTATATAAAGAGGTTGATTTTTTGGAATTCAGCTATCTCGGAAATTCCGGATCAGAGGAGCAGTAGTTCTCCATAGTTAAAGGAAGTTTGAAGGTTGAAGATCAAGGAAGGAAGGAAGCTAGTTTGAAGGAAGTTGAAGGAAGTTTGTAAGATTTTCTTAGTTTGGTTTGATTGTTGTAGCTTCTGATTGTGATTGAGGAACGCTGATTGATTACTGGTTTGTTTGATTGAGTTATTGAGACCTTTGTGTTAAGGTTTTCTTGTTTGAGTATTGATTCCTTTCTCACATATTTGATTATTGTTATCATGATGATTGTTGGCTAAGTTCTTTATGCGATTTTAGGGTGATTGGATGAAGGTTGAGGGAAAGACGATGAAAGAATGAGTCTTTACCCTAGTTGGCCCTGAAAGCTCGAGCCTTTACCTTAACCGACGAACACCTCGGTCAATCATAGAACATCTCGGCCGGGATGGGATATAACTGAGCGAGGCGAGCCATTTCCTGATCCTTATCAGAGTTGAGGTTTCAGTTTACAAATCCTATTCTTATAATACCTTTCCTGGTTCAACGCAAGCCTAGGATGAGACTTTTCCGGTGATTCCTTTGTTTGTTTACACAATATCATGAGTGTAGGTAATAAAGGCTTATCCTTTATTGGGGTTTGAGTGTGCCTTCATCCAATCTTTGAGAGTTAGCCTGAGACTTATCCGGTAAAGGTTGATTCTATTCCCTTGGGTGGTGTATTGGTTTGAGATTATAGTTCCTTTCCTTAGTACCTTGAGACTTACCCGGTAAAAGGATCTTTGGTTTGGGATAGTGAGTAGTGAGACTTACCCGGTGATCTATTCCCACCTTAGAAACACCTTCCCTTTGCAAACCTCATCTTTGTTCACGTTATCCTTTGAGATCTTGAGTCGGAACCACAACTAGATGCTTTAATCTCTAGAATCCACATTTCCCTTTACCTGGTTATTACATCATCTTTGATAGCTTTGCTTGTTGCGTGTTTGTTATTGACAACCTGAATTACCGTTCTTTGTTTCACCATAGTCCCTGTGTTCGACCCTGGAATTCTTGCTTTTATTACAATCGATCTGTACATTGCGGGTTCGCTATTTGCAATTATTCTTGGTATAAAAATAAAAGCTTGCACACACCTTTTGGAGCGAACATATTTTTTCTTGTATAACTCGATTGAGCTTGGGTTGTGCAACTCAAAATTACCAAAAAGCCCTTTGAATTAATCTTTTGAAATAAATTCAAGGGGTCTACTTTGTATCTTGATACAAAAAGGGCTTGGACTTGTATAACTCAATTGAGTTTCGATTGTGCAACTCGAAATTACCAAATATCCCTTTGAAAAAATCTTTTTAAATAAATTTAATGGGCATATTTTGTATCCCGTAGAACAATAATGTCTACTTGATGCTCATAAATAGAAAAGGGGCAATCATCGAGAGTTCAAAACCCACTAACTTCAAAAATTTTATTTTCGACGATTGGGCTTGAGCTTGTGTAACTCAAAATTACTTCTTTTTTTATCATCAAACTTCATAATATCATTCCACAGAGTCAATGTCTTTGTGAATAGTATCTAACATTTCAGGACCTAACAAATTGAAATCATGGGAAACAAAAAAACAAACAGGTTTTAAGCTAGCAAGGAGATATGCAGCCTTATGATTGTCTCTTCTCGGGAAAGACCAGGAGATCTGTTTGAAATTTGGTGCTAGAGAGCGGATTTGTCCAAGCACCTGACCAAGCTGTCCACGAGCATGCAACTCATTGTTGACTTATGAGAGGAGGGCCGAGCAATCAGACTCAATCTCTATGTGATCCATGTCAACCTCTATTGCAATCTGCATTGCCCATAAGATACCCATGCTTTCTGCCAATTCAGTAGTTGGTGTACCAACAAGTCTCTTAGCTCCTACCACGCACGGCATACCATCCGAGCCGCGAGCAATAACCCCGATTCCACACCCACTCCGTGCGTCCGCAGAAGCGTCGCACTTAAGCTTAATCACATGCTCCATAGACCGGGTCCATGTCGTGTTCTGTGTTGCAACCGGTTGAGCCACCCGGTTTTCTCTCGACGAAAGAAATTCAGCCAACATTCCTCGAGCATTCTCAATAATATAGTTAGCATCCGAAAGCGCCCCCTTAAAAATTCGCTTGTTTTTGTCCTGTCATATGTAGTAAACCAAGGTGGCCCATAATTGTGCTTGCTCATTGTTGAGGTGTTTCCAAACCATGTCGATCTAGTCGATAAAATTATTACATTTCTTATTCACCCCATGAAACTCAGTAGCCCGGTTCCACATAGTAGCAGCAGCCGGGCACTATAGTAAGGTATGCATGGCGGAGTCGACGTGATCGCAAATATCACATAGATCATTATCAAGCACACGCCATTGACGGAGTCGTTCCTTGCATGGTAAAATACCTTTGGCGGCTCTCCAAAGGAGCGACCTAGCACGTGGGACAATATCGAAATTCCAAAGTCGCTTCCAAAAAACGCACATAGCCTCTACAATAGAACATTCATTGCCACCCTTCATGGAAAAAAAATCTCATAAGGCAAGCGTGGTAGGTCGTTTTAACGGAAAACAAGCCGTTATTAGAGTGAATCCAACATAGTTCATCCTTTGCAGTTTCATCAATCAAGTGAAGATTAAGAATGGTATTGGCATAAATCTGATGGAAATTCTGTCTAACTTCGTTTTACTTCCATCTACCCGTGTTCCAGTCAATGAGGTCGATTACTCGCAAGTTTTGATCCATGTGAATACCCACATCAAGCACCTTGTAATAAATCGGTTTAGGGATCCATTTGTGTTTCCAAACGTAGATGTCCGCACCATTCCCAACATACCACACTAAGCCTTCATCAAGTAGCTTATTGCCCATGCACAAACTTCGCCAAGTGTAACTAGGACGATAGCCTACCGTCGGCTCCATTAAAGACCCATTCGGGAAATACCTTGCCTTGAGCATACGGGCAATGAGAGAATCTAGCTCATGCAATAATCTCCAACATTATTTGGCTAGTAAGGAAATATCAAAACTATTGAGGTCCCGAAAACCCATGCCACCTTTTTCCTTAGCTACACACATATGTTTCCAACTAAGCCAATGGGTCTTTCTTTTGTCACTAGCATCTCCCCACCAAAACTTACACATGAGATTCTCGATATCTTGGCACACATGATCCGGCCTGAGAAAACATGGCATAGTATACATCGGGATGGCTTGAGCCACAACTTTCAACATAACCTCTTTCCCGACACTACTAAGCGTTTTTTCTTTCCATCCCTTCAGTTTCTTCCATATCCTTTCCCGGACGTTGGCAAAGATAGCTTTCTTTGACCTTCCAGCAATCCTTGGGAGACCAAGATATTTATGATGGCTTGCCACCTCACGGATGCCGCAAGAAGTCTGGATTTGCGCACGAAGGTCCCTATTGATATTCTTATTGAATGACAATTCCAATTTTGCCAGGTTAACTTGTTGTCTCAAAGCTTCTCCATAGACATGGAGGATATGAGTTATTTCATTACTCTGTTGACGAGAAGCCTTAGCAAAGATAAATTTTTCATCCGCAAAGAACATATGTGAAACACGTGGAGCCCTTCTAGCAATAAGGATGCCCTCAATGTGTCCTGCATCCTCACTAGCACTGATCATAACCGATAAACACTCAGCACAAAAAAAAGAAAAGATAAGGGGAGAGAGGATCACCCCGCCGAAGTCCTCTGGATTGGCGGAATTCATCCGTGGGAAAGCCCTCGAACAAAACTGAGAAGGAGACAGACGTGACACACTTCATAATGAGATAAACCCAACGCTCAGCAAAGCTAAAACGTCTCATACTATGATCCAAGAAATTCCATTCAACACGATCGTACGCCTTGTCCATATCAAGATTCACAGCCATATACCCCACTTTTCCGGATTTATACTTCATATGGTGGAAAATCTCAAAAGAAGCCAAAACATTATCAGTGATCATTCTACCGGGGACAAAGGTGCTTTGAGTAGGGGAAAGCACTTTGTGCAGACACTTTTTCAACCTGTTTGCTAAGACCTTGGCCATAATCTTATAAATCACATTACATAAACTGATCGGTCTCAATTCCTTCATACAAGAAGGAGACGTGACCTTAGGGATTAGCGAGATAAACGTATGATTAAACAAGTTAGGCAAAAAGCAACCATTCAAAATGTCAAGCACAAGAGACGTCACACCGGGACCCACGATACCCCAATGTTTCTTAAAGAAGAGTGTTGGCATACCATCAGGACGAGGGGCTTTTGTAGGATGCATAGAATATAGCGCCTGGAAGACCTCATCACTGGAGAACGGTTAAAGAAGATCATGGTTATCCTCATCCGATATCCGAGGAATGATCCCTCGGGTGGCTAACTCGGGAGATGTCCGCTCATCGGCTTTGAACAAGTTTATAAAAATAATCAGTTTCCACTTTTGCCATTCCCTTCTGGCTTCTCCACTCCATGCCACTGTCATCAATCAACCTTGTAACCCGGTTTTTTTTGCCTCTCACACGCTTTCTTGTGGAAAAAGGTCGTATTTCTATCTCCTCACTTAAACTCGTTTGCTCTCGCACGTTGGAACCACATAATTTCCTCCCTGTTCATAAGCTCCCTTTCTTTATCCTCTAGCTCCTTTCACAATTTCACCTTATCCCCAACCATACCTTTAGCAGAAAGTTTGCGAAGATCCTCCCTAATTTTGTCCAGTACTTTCCCCACATCCCCGAACTTTGAGAAGTTCCAGTCACCAAGGTCATCACGGCATCTTTTAATTTTTCCGATCACCCCATCCTCGGTAGAGCAGCTCCCAAGGTTAAGCCACGCATTCCCAATGATCTCATCATAATCCTCGTGCTCCATCCACATAGCTTCGAATCGGAATGACCTAGGCCCTTTAAGTCTTTGACAGTCCAGATCCCCACTACAATCAACAACAATGGGGAGATGATCAGATTTGACTCTTTCAAGGTGTTTAACTATTGTCAAAGGAAAAGCTTTAACCAATCTTCGCAAGCAATTCCCAAATCAATACGTTCTTGGATGAACCGATCTCCCTCTCTAGCGTTATGTCATTATCCCATATGAATCTAGGTCCCTCGAAATGGAGGTCACGGAGCCCACAGAAATCAATAGCATCTCGGAAAGCGCTAATGTTGCTAAAATCAGCATCTCGTCCACCCTCTTTATTTGACACACTAGGAATCTGATTAAAATCGCCCAACATGATCCACGGTTCAACAACATCCTCTTTGAGTCTCTTCACGAGTTCGAAAGTCTGATGTTTTTCATTATGTTCAAACCACCCATAGACTCCAGTCACTCTCAAGTCCCCCATAAGCATATCGATATGATGACGTGTATAAGACTGGATCGCAAGCTTAGTAACTTCCTCATCCCACATAGCACACAGACCCCCGGATGATCGTACAGGTGCAACAACAAACTTGTTATTGGACCCCAAACTCTTTCGAACCTCGTCCATTCTCATTTTACCGCACTTTGTCTCCATTAAGAAGACAATCCTGGGCCCACCTTTCTCACCAAATTGGTGAGTTTCAGAACTACCGGGTCCTTCTCCAATCCCCGACAATTGTAGCTCAATATTTTCATTGTGTCCGGTCAGGGAGGTCGTTTATCTCGCCCGCCGACACCTTAGGTTTTTTGTCTCCCCGCGTAACCCTTCCTTCTCGACTTCCATGTTGTTGTTGTCCATTTAACTCGAAGAGCTCCTTTTCTACCCACACAAAACGAGTCTGCATTGATGGTGATCACTAGACCACGCTCGATTCTCTTCCAAGTCTTGCGGTTCTCGCTAACATTAATCATCTTTGAGGCTTGACCGGCGGTATTTCTATGGCCGTCTATACCCAATCAAAAGTAAATCCCGACTTAGCACTAAAACAAGTATAGTGGTTAAGTAAGGGTCGAACCTAAGAGAGTTAAGGTGTTTTATTAGATGCAATTATCGATTATAGTAACAAGTAACAAAGGGGGGTTTTGGTTGAATTGATGCACACAAAAACTTATGAAAACGATTAATGCGACAAGTAAGACAATGATGGGTGAATCTACATTAGGTTGATTCTAAGCATGCAATTGCTACTTTGGTGAGTTCCTTTTACAAGTTTTCAAGTAATCTCCCGTCTCGATCATATATATGTGTTGAGCCAACCGGCATCAACACAACTTAACAGGTTAGTGTTCCGTAATCCTACAAGAACAAATAACAAGTTAGCTTTCAAACAAAGACCAAGGGATATAAAGAAAAGATTAAAACCATTAAGCTTATCTTTATATTTGTGTTCCTTTTCTTTAAGTAATTACAACCCGTTATTACTTAAAGTTTACTACTAGATTAAAGACCTGAACCCGGAACCTATTAATCCTAGTTATTTGCATGCACTTTCGAACCTAAGGTGATCAATCTCAAGTAATAGTAAAACATGCAATTAGACAATGGAGATCAAGGAAACACAAAGCATTACTGAATGAAAACTTATATTAAAAAGAACTAACAACCCAAGTAACAATGTAGCTTCAAACCAACCTAATGTAGCAAGGGAGTTAGCAACTCTTTACAAAGGTAGCAAGATAATCTAAATGGGAAAAGTGGGTAATTTGTTGGCTAACAAGATGGATGATTCTAGCAATCAACCAAGGACTATTTATACTACAAAAGACACTAAATAGGAGTAAATGGCCGGCCCAAAACAGTCACCTTTAATGCCATAAAGGTGGTGTAAACAGCCGGAGTAAAGCTTCTGACGTTAAACAACAGGGGCGGCCTTCAGCTCCGCAGGGGCGGTGAAGGCAAAAACGCTTGATCTTCTTCATGGCCGCATGAGTAGCTAGGAAATTCCGCAGGGGCGGATCTTTAATGCTCTTCAAACGTCTGACCCTTGAACTTCCTGTCGTTTCTGATGCCAAGCTGTCGGGGCGTCCCTATGTCAACGCAGGGGCGGTGACACAACCTCTTCGTCTTCCAGCTCACAGTTTGAGGCGCAAGCAGAGGCGCAGGGGCGCTGGTCTTCACTTCATCAGGGCAAGTCACCGTAGGGGCGCCAAGGAGTGGCGCAGGGGCGGTGACACACTTCATGGCTGGCGCTGGCGAAGATGCAGGGAGCGCTCCGGAGTAAGGTGTCACCCGCAGGGGGCGGTGACAAGGCTCCGCTGGGGCGGTGAGGCAACAGAAGCTTTGCTTCGTGAACGATCTTCACTCCTAAGTGCTTATAACTCCTTCCTTAGCTTCTTTTAGTCTTCTTCTTCTGGACCAAGGAGTTAGTAGCATAAACTGACACAAATGCAATAAAAAGACTCTAAAAACTATCCTAAATGATAGTGATTCCATCACCTATCAAGGCTTCTACCTTTTTTGACCTATCTCTCCCATCATGTGCCTTATAATTATCAAAGATGTCAGCCCTAGTCCCATGCTTCTACTTGCTGACATCATCCCCCACATGCAAAGTTATTGGGTCCAACAGTAGCCTTTCATTGCCTTGAGGTTGTTCCACCTCCACAACTTTTTTGTTGCAGGAGGTGATGTTGTTACTTTCTCCATTCATGTGTACCATCCCAACTTTTGTGACTAGAAGATCTTCCATCTCTTTGCACACAGGCTCCTCGGCTTCACTTTCTTTTCCGTTCTCAAAGCTTGGTAACATCTCCTACAAGCTTCGTCTTGATGCCTGTTTTTGCTGCTTCTCCTTTCATTTTCTCCTCCCTTCCGTCCTTCTACGTTCCCCTTCATCTGTCGCAACAGTTTTCACTCGGTTTCCTTCTCAATCAGCTCTCTTTCTTGAGCTTGCTTCAATGAAGATGCCCTTAGATCATCACTGTACTCATTATGGAGTCCTTCCTCAACCTCGGTTTCGCATTCAGTATCGATGTGCCCAATACACCCACACGTATTTCAAAAGTTTGAAAGTCTTTCATACTTTATAATCACCCACATATTATGCCTCCAAATTTCGGAAAAAAACCCCCTCATCAAAGTCTTCGTGATATCAATAGATACCCTAATTCTCATGAATCTACCTTGAAACAGCAAGTCATCTTCATTCACTGCTATAAAATGTCCCAGGCTATTACTGATCATCATCACCATCTTTTCCGTCATTGTTTCGAACGGCACATCGTATATCCTAACCCAAAATTGTACTTGATCAAATTTAATCTTCGATGGTTGCTCATTACCTGGGTACTTCAAGGCGAGAAGAGACTTATCAAAAGCCCAAGGACCTCCATCGATAACTTTCTTGGCATCATCATTATTAGAAAACTGGAAGATGAAGAGATTCTGTTTTAGCTCCCGGAATATGAAGCCCTTGCGAAGTTTCCATGCTCCTTTCATCGTAGCTTTCAACACATAGGCATTGAACGATCTTGTGGAGATGATGGATCCGACTAGGGTGTTCCCTTCATTCTGCACTTGCTCTTCCTCAGTAACTCCATCAACCATCACACATTCCTCCGCTGTAAGGTGAATGTTTCTCTTCCCTTTCTCCATGCCTAAAGAAAGGGAAACCACCAGAGGACTAAACCATTTTATGCAAATAAGCCAAGAAACAGATCGCACAAGCGATCGATGGGCCTCGCACTGGAACCGGCGAGAACAACCTAGCTCTCACAACCACAACCGGAGAGAAAAAACGTCGGTCCGATAGCCACCAAGAGTCGCTGTCAGAGATCGTCGACTGCCCTAGGGTTTTTTTTCTCTCGTAACTCAAAATTACTAAATACCCTTTAAATTAATGTTTTTAAATAAATTCAAGAAGCATACTTTGTATCCTGTACAACAACATGAAATACTTGAGACTCATAAATACAAAAAGAGGTCACTTATCAATTCACCCTATGAAAACGATCAAACAACTAACCTAAATCCCACCGCTTCAACAATACACAAAAAATGGGACTATGATCAATAACTTATCAAGAAGTTAAACTTGACATGCTTTATCTTATCCAATTTTATACTATTCCTTCTCAATTTTACTATCAAATTATCACCCTTTACCTACTACCCACCATCTTTAATGCATTCTCAATCAATATAAGTAGCTTTATCTTTCACCGTTAGTCTATATGTATCTTGGAGTTCAAGTTGCAGGTGAAAGGTGATAAATGAAGGGTGAAGAAGATGCAGGTAAAGTTATTGATTTTATTTTTCATTCAAATTGTGTTGTTTCAATCAAAACTCATGTAAAAGTCGCAATTCTAAACATTTCTTTACATTAAAAAAAAGAGGTAAAATTGGCAAACTAGCCCTTTTAAGCAAATCAATTGAGAAAGAAGATCCCTACTATTTGGAATTGGTATTTTGACCCCCTATAAAATAGAGTAGAGGAAATATAGTACAAAAAGAGGGCAAAGTTTGACAACCCATCGGATGTAACATTTTGTATTATCTCACATGTCACCTCGATTTAAAAAAGGAATTCCCAACATCCTTACTTTCTCACCTATTACCAAAAAATCCGCTTACCTAAATAATGTCATAATCATATCTAAAAATAAATTTGTCAAAGTACATAAACATACTCGAAGACAATACCCACAAAATCAAATATCAAAATAAAACCATATCCATAAATTGGATATATTTTATATTTATACCCAATTTAAGCATCACTTAATACAAAATTCATACCCAATTTAAATTTATCATACCCAAAATTTTCAAAACTCGATATTGTACACAAACATCAATATCAAATGACATTTGGTCATTACCCGAAAATCCGCTTGACATTTGATCATTATAACACAGTTTGGGTAACCATAAAACATATCAACGATATCACTTTAAATATACTTAATAATAAGAAATATACAACAAAGTCAATACACGTATAAAAACATACCAAAAATCCGCTTACCCAAATAATGTCACAATTATACCCAAAAATAAATTTGTCAAGAAATATATTGCCCCTATTTTCACAATCATACCGAAAACCATACCTAATAAATATACTATAAAGCCAATACATGTAAAAATAAGATACTTAAACCAAAAGTAAATCTCTAATCACCATCATTTCAATTAGAGAAATTATTGTCTCTATTTTCTAGTTTTCATAGCTACTTTTGTATAGAGGCATGGTTTGCAAAAGAGAATTTCAAGGGGTCCTAGTTCCCTAATTAATTCAAAAAAAAAAGTGAAAACAGAATTTATGGTTATAATTATAAAGGGTAAAGAACCGTGGCTTGAAATCACGGGTATAAATTAAATCTAATTTTCTTATAAAAGTTTCAGAAACATCTCCTATTCATAATTTGATAAATATTTTCTATTTTATTAGTATTTTTGGAAAAAGAGATGATAAAATAATAGAGTAAATTGTGTTGGTTGTGGTTGTATTTTAGGAGTTTGTTGGTTTATGCGATGCGACCAACATTCTCGGTTATACCCAAATTCAATATTAACATCTCCGGTCAACTCGCCTTATTTTATTCACTTTTGCATATTTCTCGCTTCCTTAATCAAACTTTTGGTTGGGTTTCACATTATACATTTTAATTGTCTTCAAATACTTATCTTTCAAATATTAGGTTATATTCAGGTGCACTATTTTATTTCGTAATGTATAAAACTATCGTAGGTTGGTAACTTAGTACATTTCACATTTGCTAAATTACGTAAGCACTATAAAAAGTATCAAGTACAAATTGTATCACTCCAACTTCCTTTTCTTTTCTTTTTTTTTTTTTACATCTCAATTATTTAAATCTATTAAAGGAGACACCTTTTTTTATCACGTGTTAACGTCACAATTCACGCAGATCCCAAAATATTTTTTAAAGAGTTATTATTTTAGTTAATTTCGATAGAAAATAAAAAATAAATCCTCAAATCTAAAATTAATATTTTAAAAATCTTACTAACTTTTACAAATTCAATAAATCTTCAAATCATATTCTAAACATAATTATTTTTAAAGTTAATATATAATCATTAAAAAAAATTATATTATAAATCACAAATGTTGAGTAAAATAACACGATCTAATTATATTAATTAAATTTAATATATAATTAATTATAAGAAGAAAAAACTTGAATAATAATAATATAATTTCATATTTCGAATTTTTATCATACAAAAATATATATATATAAATTTTTATATATAAAATATTTATTAAAACTCAACCCGCATTATTTAATAGAAAACTCAAATTTAAATCTTATGTTAAAAGACTTCCTCTAAGATCTAATCTGTGGGGTATACTATGAACTTGGTAATGCTAAATTTTCAACTCTTCACGTGCCTCACGGGATATCTATACACATAGCAAATATAAATATGCAAAACAAAACAAAACAAAACAAAAAAACCTCGAGAACGTGCATACGAACCAACACAAGGAAGTTTATCGACAAGTACTACACTAATTACTTACAATTAGGCTGATTTGAATGCATTAATTAGAGCTGTTCGCTGAAACAATATTTTTGAGCAATTTAAACTTGTTGAGTACCTTTAATTTTTTTAGTATATTTTTTTTACTCTATAGTTTTAAAAATCTTTGTAAATTATGAAAATTTAATGAAAATCTAATAGTTGTTGAGATTTGTGGATAAGTTTTCATGGTAAATTTATCAAAAAGAACAAGGCGTATAAATTGATTAAAAGGGTATCTTTAACTAAAATTATTGAAAGCTAATTAAAAAAAGCTTTCTCATAAAGGGTTTCAAAAATCTTGTTAAAAAGCTACCCAAAAATATATTAAAACTCTAATCTCCACAAAAATCTCTTCACGCCAAACGCCTATTAGCTTTCAAAAAAACCGTTTGCTGATCTTTTTCGGTCTTTTAATCCACTATATAACACGTCATCTAATGGTGCAAACTGATTTCTTTTCTTTTTTTATAAGTTTAATTCACAATTTAAAATTTTTAAATATGAATCCATAAAAATCAACATTTTTTTTTAAATCCAAGTTTAAAAACTTATATATTCCATGAACCCAACTTTACATCGAACTAGAAGGAAGACGGGCAACAAGTTGTGCCGCCAAACCTTTCTGAATAGCAAATCCGATTCTCCTAAAAACAACATCAGACGACCTAGGAGACATAACGTTTCTATGCAAAACTCGTTGCACCCTCTTGAGAACTTCAATAGCATCGGGTGCAAGGAAACCAAAGGTGTCAAAAGAGAACGGAAGAAACACATGTTGATTTTCAATACAAGCTTTCTCATGTTTGGCGACCTTAGCAGAAGCCGCACTAAGCGCCGCCTTACCCACTACAAAAGGCTCACTACCCAAGCAAACAAGTGGGGAAACTCCAGTCAAATCGATGCAAGCATGCTTTCCACCCGCCCATCCAAACACCAAGACATCCGCCGGCCTCAAGGTGGATCTTCCTTCACGTGGGTCAGTCAAGAAGGACACAGGCGCCTCCTTCTTAACCGAAACCCCCGCCCTCCTAAACACATCACACAACACATCACGGACCAAATCATGCCTATATTTGAAGCCAGGAAGCTCTTTACAATGAACTGCATGCTCCCCAAAAGAATCTAGAATCCTCCGATAATTGGGCATAGGACAAATCTCATCAACCGGGTATAGAGGAATCATAAGGCGATACTTAAGAACCGAACGATACTCAATCGGGGACATACATTGCCCAAGTCCATCAATGGGTATGACAAGAAGGAAATCTTGGCTATGTGTGGATTGAAGACACTTGAAAACCGCTTTTTGTCTAAGGGTCAAATCAAAAGTAACTTCCACCTCCTGCACGGTCTTACTGAAAAAAGCACTCGCCAAAGCATGTTGGGCTTTAGGGGGGACGGTGTTCTTGACAGTAAAGACAGAAAGATCGAAACCAGGAATAGAAGTCTGAAGATTGCCCAAAGCTCCATAAAACTCAGAGCCCATTTCTACAACTCCACTGTCCCGCAAAATGTGGTCATGAAGCTTCCAAGACTGGACCCTAGAGGCAACAAAAGCAAAGGAAGACGTCTCCATAGCAGAATATAAACCAAGCCCCCCAAAACGAATAGGCAAAGATGCAAGTCGCCACTGAAGATCTCCAAAAAACGGGCCCCCACAAACCACAATATCCTCAACTGATCTACGGAGCCCAACATCAAAATAAGCTGTTGCACTCTCCCAATGCTCCGGATGACCAGTCCTAAGGCCAAAATACATCTTAGCAACACCCATACAAGAACGAAGCAGAAGAAGCTCACTCTGAGGATCTCTCAACTGTGGAAGAAGATGCATCAACTCAACCGCCTTAACAGCTCTCTTCATGACAAGCTCTCTAACAAACTCCTCATCTCTACTCACGGCTCCACCTAGCAACTTAACTCCCAATGCCGGTCTTGCAATGTCATGTGGAAATAGTCCATCTCTAACTTTCGACCCATCGCATGAAGGCCAAAAGAGCTCAGTTTTACGAACATTCAGCATGAGGCCTAAATCCGGACCAAACTCACGAATGATATCAAGAGCTCTAGCCACCTCCTTAGACCGACCAATAATGGTGCCATCATCAAGATACCAAGCATGTAGAATAGGCTTGTAATTGTCTCTGATCCTATGCAAAAGCGGGTGCAAGACAAGAGAGAAGAGGAGGGGCCCCAAAGGGTCTCCTTGTTGCACACCAGTAGCCGACCAGATAAATCTATCTCCAATGTACAACCGGGCGGCCTGACCATACAAGAAATCAACCCATAATGAGATAGACGGGCATCTCTCTCTAACCTCCCTAAGCAAAATAGTCCTATCAACCAAGTTGAAGGCATTGGAAAAATCCACTGTCAACATAGCTAAAGAACCATCGGCATAGCGATCACTCAGAACTCTATTAACACTATGTAGAATAGCCTCTGCACCACCTGAAACACCAACTCCAAACTGGAGATCTCCCAAATATCCTCTCATATCCTTACACACACCCTTCATAGCAACTTTAGACACCAACCGTCTCCATATAGTACCAACTGCAATGGGTCGAATCCCATTGTCAAGCTTCAGCAGCGGCGTGAGAGGAGCCGAAGCCACAAACTCGCCCAAACTCAGGGGACACCTGCCACCCAACCACAAATTAACCACTGAGGTGATCGCTCTCAAAAGACCCGTGGCAACAGAAGAACCCTCACCACACATAGCGTCTAAGATGTGTTGTGCCCTCAAGCCATCTCTACCGCAAGAAGTACCTTTTGGAAATGACTTGATGCATTTAAAAACCAAATCTATGTCAACAATGAGAGGTGGTTCATGAAAGGTACGGCAAGACTTAGAAGGTGGAGGTTTGTGGGGATGTTTAGCCTTTAACACCTTCAAAGTCTCCTCATTGTAAGAAGCAACACCAGAAGAACACAAAACCTTAACAGCGGCCGTAAAATGCCCATCCGAAACCTTGCGGAGACATTTCTTGATGTTAGGATTTCTCTCTAAACCATCTCTATCGCCTGAGCCACCATCAACCATCTCAAAAGGCCTATGCTCCGAAGGGTCTAACAAGACCTCCACTAGACTCGAAACACCCTCAGTCTCTCCCCAAATAGACAAAGCTTGCAAAATACGCTCATGTTGTATCAACTTTCTACTTCCCGATCTTCTGTCTCGCCTGCTCATAGGCCTGAACACCTGCAAAGTGCACCGAGGAAGTAAAAACAACATAACCCAAGCAGCTACACACCCGGGCTCAACTACCACCTTCAAGAGAGCACTCAACAATGCTTGAGAGAACCTAAGACGACAACTATGAGGGATGCTTTTCACGGTAGAAATAGGAACTCGCATAACCCTCTCCAACAGATCTGCATCGAAAAACATACTCGCATCGTCCACCTCAACTTGATCTCCAGCCTCGAGATACCCACAATGTATCCACCCTCATCACCAAAGGAAGAAACAGAGTCATCTGGGTGACGACAATCACGGCTCAGAGCATGAAGAATCATACACCGGCCACACAACCACATCCTAAGAGCAACCAACACCTCCACAAGCGCCGTAAAAACATCAAGATCACACTCAAGTAAGCCCCGAACCTCATTCGTGCGTTCAACCGCAAAGAGATGTTGCCTTTTCAAATGACTAAGTAGACAAGAAAAACCTCTACTTCCCTCCCGACCATCACCACACCCATGAAATGATCTAAGGGGATAATGAAGGAAACCATTGCCCTCCGACATCATAGAAAAATCCAGCTCAACAAAGAAATTTTTTTTTAGGACATAACAACAAACACCTGGTGGGCATGTTCTCAATATCCAAAAATACACTTTGCTTCCTTTCCTTATTGCTTCTCCACTTCCATCACTTTATTTCTTAGCAATGAACATCCACAAAAGACTCAATCATGAGAACATCAGGCATAATAGGCCTCTCAGGAAAATGGCCAGGGAAGAAATTATCATTTATAGTAACATTCTTAATAGCAACAGCCGAGACACCAGGAGTATACTCTATCACTCTATCCACCAGCAGAAACGGAAATCGGTGGGGAAGAATTTCGCGGATCTGATTAATGTCTAACACGGTTGGAAACGCAGGAAACCTCTTTTCGATGGGAACATGATCGGAGCCGGAAGTGTCTGCACCATCGGTGGATGAACAAGCAACGAAGGAAGGTTGATTGAGAGGTGGAGAAGTGAGGCAGAGAGGACCAACATTGCGGGGTTGGATTTGCGCAGGGAAGAAGGCAGATTGAAACATTATAGATCATTTTCTTAAAATAAGGATTTAAATGATATTAAAACTTTTTCGTCGATATAAAATTTCCTCTCTCGTACATGGCCTAGAGAGTAGAGAGTCTAGAGACCATGTTCAAATTTTCCCAATGTGGATACTCAACAATCCAGTCCTTACACAAACCTGAACAAAAGATTGCTAAATGTGCCCAATTTTAAACCAAAAAATAATTACAACTTCCAAATTTGTGGTTCAACCCAAATGTATTTCAATCTGAGTTTGTGGTGCAGACCTGACCCCCCCAAAAAAGTTGCAAAGAATATGCTAAATGACGGAAAAGTCCCTACCATCTCTGCCCAGTTACCAAAAAATCAGGGGTCATATCGTAAAATCCACACCATCTTAACAGCAGACCTAAATTCAGAAGATGACATACACTAAATCCAAAATCTCAAAATCCTCTACCCCCTATTATCGCCAATTGCAGAATCACAATACTATACTGAAATATACGGCTACAATCAGGGGTAAAACCGGAAAGTACACATATGGGGTCACTGAAGCGGACTCGTTGTGGTCCTCAAACTGAAGAGAGTCAACGGCGAGTGGCATGTTCTCCTGGTCTGGGCTGCACCTGTTCTCGTGAGGGTTCGGACTGTATAGCATTGCCCGGAGAACTGCCGACACCGTCGGAATGTACGCCGTCTTGTTCCGAGCTAACAGCCACGTCAGCCCCATCAGCTTACAGTCTCGGTTGAACATCTTCGTCCCTCTCGACGTCGTCGTTGCGTTCTTCTCCCCCACTTTCAACTGCAATTTTATTTTCACAGGAATTAAGGAAAAGAGTCATTTTCATGGCTAGTCTTTTTTGCCTCTAACAAACCCCACCCCACCACCATGTGCATCTTCGATTCGCACACAAAGAAAACGATATCAATCACATGGCAGGAACATGAAAACTCAGATACTTTTTCACATTGGCATTCAATATCTCTTCTAGTTGATCATGAATCTTCCTATTTTAGGCTAAATTTTGAGTTTCAATGGTTGTGCATGGGAACCGCCATTAATGAACCTCGCTTTTTATAATTAGGCCCAGGAATCAACCTGGGTACCATTCACATTCAATACTCTCACAATCATTATCAATCAATGTTGCCCCTATTTCTTTTCTTTTTTTTAATTTACCTCCAGCAATCGATTGATATCTAAAAGCCGTAAGTAAAATCTTACCTTCTGGAGAGCGCCTAGGCACTTGGTACAGCCAGAATAGGAGGAATTCCGGCAGCTCTTCTCGAGATTCTTGACAGCCAGTGAGGGAGTGGCATTCCGATAAGTAGGAGTAACATTAAACGCCGCCGGACAGCTAAGTGAGGCGATCTGGTGAAGGCGGATCCCGCAAAAGCACAAAACGGCGTCGCACGAAGCATTAGGCTGGGGGATCTTGATGCTGCGTTTTAAGAGCGAGGTCTGGAGAGAGTCGACGCATTTCTGTGAGTCATCAGGCATCATGGGAAGTTCAGAGTCATCCTCCGCCGGAGACAAGGAAGAAGAAGGGGAAGGAGATGGAGCCGGAGACGGCGAAATGGAGAGAGCAGAGCGAGCATAGGCAGCAAAGAGCCAAGCAGCAAGGACAGGACAGCAGCGACTCCGGTCAAGAGTATGGCCGCAAGCATCATTAACACCGCCGAAGAGCTCGTCAGAGAGATCGAGATGGCAGAACTCGGACCTGGACTGGACCGGAAAAGCTGGGACGATGTTGGGAGAGGAGTCGGTCGGAGTGAGTGGCTGGATAGGGTTGGTGACCGGTTCGGCGATTAAGCCGGCGGAGCAACGGTGGACAAGAAAGAGAAAAACAAGAAGAATGAACATGTTTGGTTATCGCCTTTCTGGTGCCCTGATCGGAGTTTAGAGAGTAAAAAGGAAATGGGGATTCCGAAACAAAAAGATAAGAAGGGGGGAAAGGTAAGGTGTAGGTTGGGATTTGGAAGGGAGTGTTGTCTGTTTCTGAGTTTTTGGTGTGCTTTTGTTTGATTGATGGAGGATGGAGGTGCTTTTCTCTTACCTCTTTGTTTTTCTCACTTGTACGTCTACTCTACACACAAATTCTTTCCCATATGCTTTCCAGTGCTATTTCTTGACAATTTTGAAATACTGATGTGATTACAGCAATTGCAATTTTTTATTTCAATTTCAAAAAGTGGTTTTGCCTTAATTCCCACGGACTTTGAAATATACAACTTCAAACGAGGTAGGATTGGCTAAACTTTACCTAATACAACCGGGAAGTACTTTTCTTTCAAAGGAAATGGGACTTTTCAAACCCATTACGAACGATAAATTTAGGGTTTTCAGAGCGATTTTTTAGGAATGCCATATGATGTTCACCGACCGTTATTGTTCTCTCTAGTCTAGTTTTTTTTTTTAAAGGTTGTTATATTATCAGAAAAGAATGTACAGATAGTTCATACTAGAACAGAAGAGTATGTGGAGAAAGATATTACAAGAGATGAATGCCTTATATCTTGGTTCTGGAGATTGAGTTTGGGAATCGGTCGTGCCATTTGACAACAACAAAGTTCTTTGTGTTGGAGATGACAGTGTGAGCACATTGAGAGGGGTGGGTAAACTTCTGTTTGAACACAAGCTCCTTTCTGGCCTTCCAAACGTAGTACATAAAGCTGGTGAGAGTGGAAATTAGAGTATGAGAGGTGAGGTCATTCTTGTGGCGTTTGAGAGTGCTGAGCCAACTCCAGAAGTTGATCATTAGAGGGTGGGGTATCGGAAAACGAAACCAGCGGGAGAGGAGTTCCAGAACCATGGAGGAGTAGTTGCAATGTAGAAATAGGTGGTCTTCAGTTTCAGATTGAAGCCCACAAAGCTTACAAACATCCGAATGGACAATGTTCCAAGATAGAAGCTTATTGAGAGTGGGAAGACGTTTGTGACAGGCTAGCCAGGAGATGAAACTACACTTAGGGATATTGAGTCCTTTCCAAATGGAGTTGTGGATGAAAGGTGGGTCATGTGGAGGCGTCTTTCACAAGAGGTTGTGGTTGGTAGAGTAGGTTCCATTGGGCCTTGTTGTGATGTTGGAGAAGTTGGTGTTATGTCCAGCGTAAGAGATTTCGTTTCTAACCTTCAGAATGGAGCACCACGTGTGGCTGTGTTTGTAGTTTGATGAATAGGTCCATATGGAGGATCTTTTGAGAATGTTGTGATGGATCCAGTCGGACCAGAGGCTGGGGGACTAGTGGGCGTTTTCAAGCTCGAAGGTAAGCTTAGCAATGCAGGCTTTGTTGCAGGACAAGACTTCCTTAAACCCGAGCCCATGGTCCTCTTTAGAGGAGCAGACGGTCCTCCAAGCGATCAGAGCACGGGGACTCAAGTCAGTTCCCGACCAAAGAAAGGATCGAAGAAGACCATTGATTTTGGTGATGACACGGTGGGGATCAGGAGGACAGCACACTAGAAGTAGTTGATAGCCATGAGGATTGAATAAATGATTTGGGCTTTGCCAGCGTAAGACAAGTTCCTAGCACTCCAAGAATTGCTTCTGCATGTGATCTTGTTAATAAGAGGGTTGTAGTCTGCAGCATTGAGACGCTTACTACCAATGGGAACACCTAGATATGTGAAAGGGAGAGATCCGAGAGTGAGTCCGGTGGAGCTGGAGATGAGGTCACGGTCCTGAGGAAGCAGCCCACCAGTGAATATAGTGGATTTAGCGGTGTTGAGGTACAACCCAAAGTACTTGCCAAAGGAGTGTAACATGTTGATGAGAATGCCAATGGAAGTGAGATCACCCCTGCTGAAAAGCATTAAATCATCAACAAAGCATAAGTGAGTTATTCTAGGGGATTTGCATTTCGGATGGAGGTTGAAATCAAGATCAATGGTATTAGTATGCAACATTAAAGATAACACTTCTATCCCGATAACAAAGAGACCAGGAGAGAGAGGACATCCTTTTCTTAACCCCCCCGGAGCCCTTGAAGAACCCATGAAGCAAACCATCAAGGTTTATGGAGTACGTAGGAGAGGTGATACAAGCTCTGATGAGGTGGATGAAGTGGTTTGGGAACCCCATCTGGCCCAGGCAATTGATGATGAATTGGTGGTCAATCATATCAAAGGCTTTAGCAATGTCGATATTAATGGTGCATCTTGGAGAAATGTGTCTTCTGAGTAGTTCTTGAGCAGCTCGTTGCAGATGAGAATGTTGTGTTTTATAGAACGTCCCTTGATGAAAGCGCCTTGGTATCTACCAATGATAGATGGAAGAGTAGTGTTGAGACGAGAAGCAAGGATCTTGGCGATGACTTTGTAGGATGTGTTACAGCAGGAGATGGGTCTGAAGTCCGAAGGGTTGATTAGGGAGTCTTTCTTGGCAATCAAAGATATGTAGGTGTGGTTGACTTGGTTTTGGAGTAAGCCCATATCAAAGAATTCAGTGATGGCATTGATGAAGGCGTGACCGGTTATGTGCCAGGATTTTTTGAAGAAGAAAGCGTTGAATCCGTCAGGTCCGGGAGACTTGTGGTCTCCGATGCTGAGAAGGGTATTTTTGATATCCTCAGGAGATACGTTCTTGCAGAGTTGGGGGATGAGGTCAGGTGGTAGATTTGGTAGAGTATAGTCGGGAAATAGGTTTAGCGGATTGTGTGGGGTAGTGGGGTTGAGGACTTTTGAGAAGTGATCAACTAGGATAGTGGAGATCTTGGTGGGGTCATGGGTGTAACTGCTTGCAGGATTTGAGGGGTCACGTAAGGTTTTGATGGAGTTAGTTGCTCGTCTGGATAGGATGCTTTTGAAGAAAAAACTCGAGCATTGTTCGCCATGTTTAACCCAGGTCGCCTTAGAGAGTTGGGTGAGAGTGTCACGAAGGAGGGAAAGACTAGTGTTGAATTGGGCAATGGTATCTCTTTCCTGTAGAAGAAGGTGAGGATCGAGGGGATCGGCTTGGAGGCTTGTTTGTGTGGTGCGAAGAGAGGATTTTAGGGCTTCGATGGAAGTGTGAAGTGTTTCAAGTTTGGTGCTTGGAAACTTTTTCAGGGAAGGCTTGAGGATCTTGAGCTTTTGAGTGAGGTTAAGCATGTGGTTTCCATCGTTGGTACGAGTAGGGGTCGACCAAGCAAGAGAAACCGTAGAGGTAAAGCTTTTGTGGTTAGCCTAGGCGTTGTTGAAGCGAAACTGCCGCTTGGAAGTAGTGGGTTTGGCTTCGAGAAAAAGTAGACTAGGGGAGTGGTCTGAGATGAGAGGGTTGTCGAAGAAGGCTGAGGAGTTAGGGAAAGTGTTGGTCCAGTGTTGGTTGATGATGATACGGTCGAGTTTACACCAAATCCGGTTGGAAAGCCGCTTGTTGTTCCAAGTGAACTTACAGCCGGAGAAGGTGTGGTCCGAGAGGTGGTTTGTAGAGAGGAAGTCTTCCAGCTCGGTGGTCGGTGGAGAGGAGGTAGCGGGGAAAGCAAAGAGTTTTTCATCAGGGCTTAGGATGGTATTGAAGTCCCTCATAAGGAGCCAAGGGTTGTTTGTGGTGAGTCAGTCCTAGAGAGGCTCACGTTGGTCAGGGAAGTTTAGGGCATAGATGAAGGTGCAGTAGAGATGAGTGGGTGGATTTGAGTTGTGGGGTTGGATTGAGGAAGAGATTTTACAATGGATAAGTTGATCATTTGAGATGATTGGGGTAAGATGAACATAAGCCGGATTCCACCAAATCCAAATACGACAGGTTTGATCAGGAAAGATGTTTGAGGTGTACTTCCAACTTGGAATAAGAGAGTTGAGTTTTTCCATTTTCTTTGCGAGCAGCTTTGTTTCTATGATCGCAATGATGTCAAGCTTGTGATGGTTAACAATATCACGGACAACCTTCTGTTTATTAGGGTGGTTTAGCCCCCTAGTGTTCCAAGCGCATAGGTTTAGATTCATTGGGAGGTTTGAAGGGTGAGTGGAGCATCCTTGATGCTTATGTCGCTTTTGTTTTGGTTAAGGGAGGGAAGAGGGTTTGAGAAGGTCTCGATGTTGGAAGGGGGTTAAGTGAGGATAGGCAAGTTTGTATTTGGATCAAGGTTGAGGTTGTAGTCCGGGGAGGTGGCGGTAAGATTCTGGACTGCGTTAGGAGGAGAAGGGAGGTGAGTGTTGAGGTCGAGAGTAGAGGAAAAGTTGGTCTGAGTGAGGGGTGCGATGGGGCCAAGAGTTTGGGTTTTAAGTTTTGGGGAGGGTTGGGAAGGTTCTTGGATTCTCATGGAGTTGTCAGGAGTGGGTAGTATAGGTTCAGGGTTTGACGGAGGGGGAGTAGGCGGTCTGGATCGGTTGGGTCTGGTTTTGGGAGGGTCATGTTTAGAGAAGGTAGATTGACAACGGTGCCCAAAGAGAAGATATTTAGGGCAGTGTTCCGGGAGCCATTCATATGTAACTTTCTGGGTAATTTTTTCTCCATTCGGACCGATGAAGGTAAGCTCCCGAAGAAGAGGTTTTGAGGCATGGATCTCAACGAGTATTTTGGCTTGGCCAAGCCTGTCCTGGTTAGCAGAGGACGAGTCGGTGAGGAGTGAAATGCCAAGTGTTGAGCCAATCTTAGCAAGCATAGTGGGAGACCAGAACCGGTAATCAAGCTCGTAAGAGACCAGATTGGGACAGAAGAGGTTTTGAGTAGGAGTGATGTAGTTCCTTTAATGATCAGAGGGCTGCCGAGCAGGATTGTGTTGAGATCATCCTCGGAGGCAAAGTTGAAGACAAAAACACCGGAATCGTTACGTAAAATTTTTGGGGGAGATACGTTGTTCCAGGCTACTTTGACGTAGTTGAGAAGTCGTTGGTAGGCCAAGGGGCCGCCCAGAGAGAACTCGACAAGAGACATGTACCACTTGGAGACATTGTCAGAGACATCATCATTGGAGAAGTGAATGACGCCATCATTATTGCCTGGGAAATAAGGGAGGGGTACGTGGTTCCATGTTTTTGCATTAATGAGTATGTTTATGAATGAGACCTTTGGGCTTTCTGGGTTGAAGGGGCAGTAAATGTCAGGGGCAGATGAAGAGGGAGTGATGGAAGTGGTATGGGGATCAGAGGAAGGGGTAGGGGAGAGGTTTTCGACCGGAGGGTTGAGAGGAGGGGGAACAGTAGCATGCAGAGGGATGGAGGGTTAAGCAAGCCTGCAGGGAGTCGCCAAGGGTGATTGACTAGGTATTTCATGTGGGGAATGGGGTGAAGGATTGGTCAAAGGAGGGTCAGAAGGGAGGTACTGTTGGGTGGGGTCTAGGGTTTTCAAGGGAGGAGTTTCCTGGTAAGGAACCCCAGGAAGGGGTTCTTCATGAGAGACAACAGCCATGTCCGGCGCTTTGGGAGAGCAAGGGAGGGGAGGGAAAGAGATCTTTGAGGAAATCTCCAGGTCTTTGGTCTCCATGAATTTGGTAAGTCTGATGTTGTTGGATCGAATGATGTCCTCAGGGAAGATCTCGTAGGGACTCGGAGGGTCTGAGGAAGAAGTCGGCTTACATGGTTGAGCAAGGTGAATCTCCAAAAGCTTCATCGAGGCCTTCCTTGAGCGTTTGGTACCGCCTATCGAGGAGGGAGAGAGGCTAGGGTTGCAGTGAGGTTGGGGTGGGGGTGGCCGGAGGGCCACACCGGGGACGGAATGGGGTTGGGGCCGAAGCTCAGAGGGGTGAAAAGAGCCTCCAACCGACTTATTATTGTATTATTCTTTCTATTACCCTCTCTAGTCGAGTTTGTTTTTCTCAATAATGGTGAGGTATTGTGTTTAGTTGGAAAGCCCAATACATCATGTCAACCGCTACGAAAGGTAAGTGTAACTTAAAATTGATGGAGGAGCCTATAGTTGTTCACCTTCGCCGTTTATCAGTGAAGGCAAATTGAGATCAAAGTGCGGTCATTGATCACATCATTACTTATAACTAGGTCTTTCAACTCATATGCACCGAAGACAACAATGATGGGTGCATAGAGACTCAAGAGTGTTACGCTAAGGAATAGATGCACGCAATAAGCTTTAAATTTATACTCGTTATATTTATCCTAACTCCTAGCGAACCCGCAGTGTACGGGACGTTCGTAGTAGGGATAGTATTCCGAGGTCGAACACAAAGACTAAGGTGAAATCGAGTCAAGCAATGGTCATAGATAGTGTGGATCTAATCTAAGAGAAGAGAAAGAAATAAAGAAAGAAAGAAAAATGAAGATATTTTTGGTTGAGTTTTTGTGGCGATCAAGCAAAGATAACAAATCAAACAAGATAATGAAACAAACCAACAACTCAAGCTAGCAAAACAAGCGAGTAACACAAAACACACAAGTGTATGATCAAGAGAGAAAAGTGGATTCTAGAGGTCAAGATTTCCGGTTATGGCATAGGACTCAAGGTTCTTAGGATTCTAAGGACAAGCTGCGGTGTTGGGAAAAAGTGTTTCACTAATGGAAGCAATCACCGGGTAAGTCTCTCACTTCACTAGTCCCGCATCTAACTCCTATTACCGGGTAGGTCTCAAGGTGGTTAAATAGGGAGTTCTAAACAAACCGGATACTACTTAAGGTTGCAACCCTATCCTTACCGGGTAAGTCTCGGAATAGGGAAGTCTCAAGTACTAATCCTAGCACACTCGATCCAATAGCGGCTTATGAGGCTCACTACTACCTAGCATTCATCATCTTAGGTATCTAAGGTCGGAAATCATCGGGTAGATCTCTTCCCTCACTTAGATTGATAGCACTAGGTGATCCTAAGCTAAATTAAGCTTAATAAACACTAGGATTTAACAACCTAACACCCCAACATACAGATTCATCAATCAAAGACCAACAGAGAAGAAAATCGGATGGATCATAGGAAAATCGGCCGATTTACCTGATGAACAGGCCGATTTTTCCTTTTGTTGTGAGTTTCGTGCATATAAATCATCCTAAACTAACATATAAGCCCATCCTATCATCACCCTAGCCATAACCATCAATCCATCACTCCAGAATCACAACAAACTAGCCAATAGTATGCATATTAAGATCCAAAATCATCACACAAGCATACATGGTGTTCATAGATGAATAATGAAAGATAAGCAAGTAAAACCAATAAATCTCAACTGAATCCAAGTTGTAGCAAGACTTACAAACTCTTAAATGAAGATTCAAAACGTTCCTAATAATCCTTGCAATAGTTCTTCAATCCAAGACTACAAAAGTAACTCAAAATCACTCAAAATCTCACTATCACTCTTAGAATGGTCTTCTTCTTCTTCCTTCAATCCTTGAGAGCTTTTCTTCTCCTCCAATCTTTGCCTCCAATGGATGAGCTGTGAATGAGAGTGTGTGAGAGGAGAGATCCCCAGCAACAACCTGCAGGACCACTTATATTCTCCACCAAGAGCAAGGCCGGACAAGAGATCGTGGGACACGTGGCTTAAGCTGTCAAAGGCCCAAAAATCGGCCTAGTGGATTAAATCTGCCGATTTAGCTTCTAGTTGGTCCGATTTTCTTCAGCAGAAACATGCTATGATCGTCTAGCCATGAGTTGCTCCATTGCTTGCACCAATAGTGGTCTTTGTGTCCTTTGTTGCTCCAATTATGCTCCTCCAAAGCTTTGGATGTGTACCATCATGAGGCTTGGCCCTCAAATGTATCGATTAATGTCCAATAGATCCCCAAACTACCTACAAAACCGATAAAAGGTAGTGTAGACGTCTTTTCTAGAAATATGCATGAATTGAGCGAAGACGTCATGAACCAATGCCAAAACATGCATGAATGAGTGAGAAATCTATCTAAATGATTACCTAATCCTAAGTCATAAATCTTGTTATCAAAAATACCCCATACTTAAGGTTTGCTCGTCCTCGAGCAAATTCCCAAATATAGACTAAGAGATGACATGATTTATGTATGCAGAAAAATGGCAAAATCTTTTTGGAGTTGTGCTTCTAATATTGGATCACCTTCATAGTCATGTTTCATGGCAATGGACAAGCAATATGCATAAAATAAATGAAGGCATGGAAAGACAATTACACTTAACTAGAAAGCATGCATGAGAGGTGAAAATGAAGAAGTCAAGATGATCATGAGTATGTCCAATCTAGATCACTAAGTCTTACACATGTGCATTTAGGTCACAAGGACTTAGGAAAGAAAAGGCCAAGAAACGTTGTGATTAGGTGGGAATTTCTAGGTCATGTGATGCTAATCCGGGAAAGGAACTAAACAACCACAACTTTACCTTTCATATCAACTTCCCTCAAGTGTATATTTTTCTTCATTTTCTTTTCTTTCTTTTCTTTTATTTTTGAGACAATGGCATTGGTGTACAAAAGCCGAAACCTTGGTGATTGGCCATCCTCGGGCTTTTTCTATTTTTCGAGGTGCATCCACACCGGGCACACATACCAAAGCTCGTTAGGACTATCGGTTTATTTGACTTTGGCAAGGCACCAACACCCGATTATGTGAAGTGTACCGAGTTACTTGTCATTTAAACCAACGTTCCCCAAACCTATACTTTTGTCTACACTTTCACAACAATTTCAGCACTTCATTCATGACATTCTTTCATCAACAACTTCACCCCACACTTGCTTTTCACACACATCAACACACTATCATGCTCCTATTCCCGGATGGGTCAAAAGAGGTCAAATTTTTCATCAATTGAGGTGCTCAAACAACATGATCAAGATGAGAAGTAGAGAAAGATGAATCGCCTTAATCACTCCTAATTGATGTGCAAGAACTAACATGCAATTTCGACTTTCAATCCTCAATTAAATCAAGGCAAGCATCATATTCACAAGTCATTCATGGAATTCAAGATAAGTATTTCAAGTCCACATATGCTATCATAAATTTGACACATAAGGCCATCCATATCCAATTCACAAGACAATTTTCATCATAAGGGTCATTCCCAAGCTTAGAAAGCACAAAATTTTTTATTTTTGGATTTTTCGAAATATGTATGTACAATGAAGACATAATGAAACATGTGACAAAATTAAACTATCCTAGATGCTAATCATGCAAGTGATCATGAAAACCCCACCCCATACTTAGAAACACATTGTCCCTAATGTGTAAACTAAATAAAGAAGTGAAAGAAGGTCCTCACAATGTAAAATTGGTGATGCTTTGGTATTTCGGTTCACATTGGATGATGATGGTGGATGATTGATCAAGGATGGTAGAGAGCTCTTGATGTTCATTATGAGATTGGAACCCGCGCTTGGCATCGCAAGCCGTCCAAGTTCCAAGTCCGCTCCACCCATGCTTAATTGGAGATCATCACTTTCCTTTATACAGAGGAAAAATCGCCCCATTGCTCAGGAAAATCGGCCGATCTGTCTGAAGAACGGGCCGATTTTTCTGGGTGATTTCCTCCTCGTCCGTGTGCTTGGATCTTGTACCTTCAACTGGTCATTGAGGCTTTCACATGACCTCCAACATCTCATAACTCATGACAATCAACAAGATCTAGCACCCAAAAACACAAAAGAAAAACAAAGTACACCAAGAGTGAGATTAAACAAAAGCAAGAAAAAGAAAGGGAAAAATATATACCAATGGGTTGCCTCCCATTAAGCGCTTCTTTAAGGTCATTAGCTTGACCAAATTCAGGAGCGTTTCAATCAAGGTGAAGCGGGGCAATCACTTCCACCGGGGCTTCCGGGAGGTACTTCTTCAATCTATGCCCATTCACCTTGAAGTTACCACAATGATCTCCTCCTATCTCCACCGCTCCATGAGGAAAAACTTTCTTCACCACATATGGCCTGGTCCATCTTGATTTGAGCTTTCCGGGGAAGAGCCGCAGTCTTGAGTTGAAGAGAAGGACAAGGTCGCCTTCACTCAACTCCTTCGGGATGAGGCGCTTTTCATGCCATCGTTTAGTCCTCTCCTTGTAGATCCGGACATTCTCATAAGCATCCAACCGGATCTCCTCAAGGGCGTTTATATCAAGCAACCTCTTCTCTCCCGCCTCCTTGAGATCAAAATTTAGCCACTTAATGGCCCAATAAGCTCTATGCTCTATCTCTACCGGAAGGTGGCAAGACTTGCCATAGACTAGTTTGTAAGGAGTGGTGCCAATTGGTGTTTTGAAGGCGGTCCTATATGCCCACAAGGCATCATCGAGCTTCATAGCCCAATCCTTTCTCGTCCTTGAGACCGTCTTCTCGAGAATCCCCTTGATCTCCCGGTTGGAGATTTCCACTTGGCCACTAGTTTGGGGATGGTAAGGTGTTGCCACCTTATGAGTCACCCCATACTTAGCCAAAAGTGCCCCAAAGTTCCTATTGGTGAAGTGCTTCCCTCCATCACTTATGATCACCCTTGGTGTTCCAAACCTAGGAAAGATCACTCGGTTGAAGAACCGCACCACAAGCTTGGCGTCATTTGTAGGAGAGGCGATTGCCTCCACCCATCTCGAAACATAGTCAACCGCCAATAGGATGTAGAGGTTGCCACATGAAGAAGGGAATGGTCCCATGAAGTCCACACCCCACACATCAAATATCTCTACCTCTTGTATGTTGTTCAAGGGCATCTCATTCCTCCTTGAGATGTTGCCCGTCCTTTGGCAAGCATCACAAGCTACCACAAAGCTTTGCACATCCTTGAACAAACTTGGCCAAAAGAAGCCCGATTGCAACACTTTAGCACATGTTTTGTGTGAGCTAGCATGCCCTCCACATGGCAAGGAATGACAATGGCGGATCACACTCTCCACCTCATCCTCCGGTATGCATCTTCTAAACATTCCATCCGGCCCTCTCTTGAACAAAAGTGGCTCACTCCAATAGTAGTGCCTCACATCTTTGAAGAACTTATTTCTTTGGGCATATGTCAATCCGGGAGGAACTTCCTCACACACAAGATAGTTCACAATGTCGGCATACCATGGCTCACTTCCTCTAGACACTTGGAACAAGCACTCCTCCACCATTTGCAATTGCTCATCCCGGAACGAATCATCAATCGGGATGTCATCTCTTTCAATCTCCAATGGTGGGAGTCTACTAAGGTGATCCGCCACGGAGTTCTCGGATCCCTTCTTGTCCCGGATTTCCAAATCAAACTCTTGAAGAAGAAGGATCCACCAAATCAACCTACGCTTTGCATCCTTCTTGGTAAGGAGGTAACGGATCGCAGCATGATCCGTATAAACTATGACCTTTGCTCCAACAAGATATGAGCGGAACTTCTCAAATGCATACACAACCGCTAGCAACTCCTTCTCGGTGGTAGCATAATTGAGTTGGGCATCATCTAGCGTCTTGCTAGCATAATAAATGGCATGAGTTCGCCCATCTTTCCTTTGCCCCAAAACAGCCCCAACGGCTACATCGCTTGCATCACACATGATCTCAAACGGTAAACTCCAATCCGGAGGTTGCATTATAGGTGCGGAGATCAAGGCGTTCTTCAACCTACAAAAAGCCTCAAGGCAATCTTTGGAGAAAACAAATTCAACATCCTTCATTAGTAGGTTAGTAAGGGGCTTAGAAATTTTAGAGAAGTCTTGAATAAACCTCTGGTAAAAACCGGCATGCCCTAAGAAACTCCTTACCCCTTTCACCGAGGTAGGTGGTGGCAACTTCTCTATTGTTTCAATCTTGGCCCTATCAACCTCAATGCCACGGTTAGACACCAAGTGTCCTAACACAATACCTTCACTTACCATGAAGTGGCATTTTTCCCAATTCAAGACAAGATTTGTCTCCTCACATCTTTGCAATACTAATGACAAGTTAGCCAAGCAATTATCAAAGGATGAACCATAAACAGAGAAATCATCCATGAACACTTCCATGATATTTTCTATGTATTCCGAAAAGATAGCCATCATACACCTTTGGAAGGTGGCGGGTGCATTACACAACCCAAATGGCATCCTCCTATATGTAAAAGTACCCCATGGACATGTAAAGGTTGTTTTCTCTTGGTCATCGGGGTGGATAGGGATTTGGAAGAATCCGCTATAACCATCTAAGTAGCAAAAATGAGAGTGTTGAGCTAATCTCTCTAGCATTTGGTCAATGAAGGGGAGGGGGAAGTGATCTTTCCTAGAGGCCATGTTAAGCTTCCTATAGTCAATGCACATCCTCCACCCCGTAACCGTCCTAGTCGGGATTAGTTCATTGTTCTCATTGGTCACTACGGTCATCCCACCCTTCGTAGATACTACATGAACGGGACTAACCCACTTACTATCCGAGATAGGGTAGATAATTCCCGCATCTAGCAACTTAATGATTTTCTTTTTGACTACCTCTTTCATTACAGGATTTAGTCTTCTTTGATGTTCGATAGAGGGTTTGTGGTTATCTTCCATCAATATCTTATGCATGCACAAAGAGGGCTTAATGCCAACAAGGTCATCAATGGTGTATCCTATTGCCTTTCTATGCAGTTTCAATTCATTCAACAATTTATCAAGTTCATCATCATTCAAAGATGCATTCACAATCACCGGATAAGTAGAATTTGAACCAAGGAAAGCATACTTTAAATGAGAAGGGAGAGGTTTAAGATCAAGTTGAGGAGGACCTTTTTCGGTTGGAGACGATCCATACAATGTAGGTTGAGATGATTGCAAAGCCATGGAAGCCTCCTTGAAGTCTCTTGATGATTGCTCACACTCAAGTGGTTGATGCTGAAAAGACTCAGGAAAATAGGCCCAGGAGGAAAAATCGGACGATTTTTCTGGCAGTGGGTCGATCTGAGTTTCTGTTTTTGCAAAACTGGCTGAAATTTCAGCACAAGGACAAAAATCGGCCGATTTTTGCCCTCCAGTCCGATTTTTCTGTCTGTTTTCCCCTTCTTCTAGCACTTCAAACCCAACACTTGGTAGCTCGTCCAATGCATTCAAGGCCTTGATTACTTCATTGCTACTCTCCTCAACACCTTCCTCCATCAAGCTTGAGCTAAGAACCCTCTCAAGTGGATCCTTGAGCAAGATTGAGCTCACAACCTCTCTAGACTCCTCTTCTTCAACTATGTTGAATACATCTTCATCAAGGGTTGGTCCTTTCATCATTGTGGACAGCTTGAACTTGATGTTTTCTTCTCCAATGTTGAAGGAGAGGGTTCCATTCTTGCAATCTACTAGACACCCGGATGTAGCTAGGAAAGGTCTTCCCAAGATGATAGGAACCGGATAGTCCGCCGGGATGTCCAAAACAACGAAGTCTATGGGCACATAGAACTTCCCTAGTTGCACCGGAATGTCTTCCAAGATTCCAACCGGATGAGTGATTGAGCGGTCCGCCATGTAAAGAGTCATCTTGACCGGTTTTGGCTCTCCTAGCCCAACCTTGTTGCAAAGTGCAAGCGGAATGATGCTTACACATGCCCCAAGATCACATAGGGCGTCATACTTCACTTCTCCTACTCCGATTGGCACACAAAAGGATCCCGGATCCCTTAGCTTAGGAGGCATCTCCTCCTTCATCGTTTGAATCAATTCCGAGGATCTCTTTGTCATTCTTATCTCCCCATACTCCTCCAACTTCCTTTTGTTGGAGAGTATTTCCTTCAAGAACTTGCCATATGCCGGCATCCCTAAAATAGCATCCATAAACGGAATGTTAATATGCAATTTAGACATTAGTTCAAGGAACTTACCAAAGTGATTGTCCAAGCGGGCTCTTGCTCGTGATTGTGGGAACGGTAGTGGTGGCTTGTATGGAGGCGGTGCCACATATGTTGGCTCAACATCCTTGCCCTTGCCTCCATCTCCTTGCAATGGCTCTTCTTCATTCACCACTTGCTTCCCTTTAGCATTCTCCTTGGACAAAGGATCCTTCATGCTTAACCCACTTCTTGTTGTAATGGCCAACACTTGGCCTCTTGGGTTGTCTTCGGTTCTTCCGGGAAGCTTTCCCGGATCTCTATGGGCTTCACCCGCCTTTTGGAACACTTGTGCTTCCAACACCTTTTGAGCCTTAGAAATGGAAGTCACGGTGCTCTCAAGACCACTCAACCTTCCAAGCAATTGCTCAAACATTAATTCGGTCCTATCCTTTGGAGGTTGAGTGAATCCGGGTGGAGGTTCTTGTGAAGCTCTTGGTGGTGGAGTTGTACTTGTAGAAGCGGGAGGGTTCAAGGCTCCATCCGGGTTAGAGTAAGAAAACCCGGGATGGTTTGGTTGGGCCGGTAATTGTTGAATTGCCGGTTGTTGTTGAAGTTCCTTGGGCCTTGATAATTGTTGTTGTAGTTGCCCCTTCCCATGTAATTCACATCCTCCTCCTTAGAAGACAAATTGGCTTGTGGAAGCACTTGAGGAGTTGCTTGATTCTTCAAAGTTGTAGCACACAACTCCCTCAAAGACTTCAACTCGTTGTTGATGGCGTCAAGCTTGAAATTGCTCATGGTGACCTCACTCACCTCATATGCTCCCGCCTTTCTCCCTTCACTCTTCCTATGGGAGTATTTTTCAATCACTAGAGCTTGTTTCTCTACAAATTCCCAAGCATCATCTACATGTTTCTCCATGAAAGTCCCACCGGAAAGAGATTGAAGCTTGAATTGACTGTCTTCATCAAGTCCCTTGAAGTAGATCTCCAATAGCTCAATTTTCGGTATGCCATGGTGTGGACAATCTAGGAGAAGGTCTTTGAATCTCTCCCAAGACTTGAACAAACTCTCTATATCCTTCATCACGAAGGCATTGATCTTCCCTCTTAACTCGGTAGTCTTGGAAGGTGGGAAGAACTTAGTCAAAAACTCGGTTGTCATCTCCTCCCAAGTACCAACTCGCCCTTGTGGAATAGATTGATACCAAGCCAAGGCTTTATCCTTAAGAGAGAAGGAGAAAGCCCTTAGCTTATGGTTGTTGCTCTCCAATCTTGGCGGTCTAAGAGTCTCCATCAAATCTCGTAGTTCATCAAGTGTTGATGAGGAGACTCTCCTTCCATCCCTCCAAATTGATTATGCCGGATCATTTGTAGAACTTGAGGGCGGAGCTCGTAGTTGTGGGCTGCGGGATCTCCTAAGTTCACACCCGGACGGTGTGCTCTTTGTGCCGGATCCATACGTCTCCCCAAAGTTTGTGGCTCTTCAATAGCAATGGGTACAACCCTAACATTCGCCGCCGGTTGCGGTTGTGGTGGTGGAGGAGGTGGAGGTTGTTGACGATTAAGCTCTCCTTGTACAAGGGCTTGCCTAATCTCATCAATCTCCCTCCTAGTTGCTTCTTGCCTCTCATTGGCAAGTCTCCTTTCTTCCTCCAAGAGCACATCTCTTAGCCTTATTTGCTCTAAGGCTTCATCCAATTCAGCTTGTAGATCTCGTCCGGCCATCTCTTTTCCCTTTTTGATGCTCTTGGATCTAGATCTAAGGGTTTTCTCCGGTTCGGGATCGAATGGAGCTAAATCCTTGCCACGAGATCTTCGCATACACCTAAAGAGTAAGAGATGTCCTGAAAAGCAAAGACACACACCAAAGAGAGATCAAAAGCAACAAAAAAGATCTACACTATAAACAATCACAAAAAATGACTCAATCTAGACCTAGTCCCCGGCAACGGCGCCAAAAACTTGTTACGCCAAAGAATAGATGCACGCAATAAGCTTAAAATTTATACTCGTTATATTTATCCTAACTCCTAGCGAACCCGCAGTGTACGGGACGTTCGTAGTAGGGATAGTATTCCGAGGTCGAACACAAAGACTAAGGTGAAATCGAGTCAAGCAATGGTCATAGATAGTGTGGATCTAATCTAAGAGAAGAGAAAGAAATAAAGAAAGAAAAATGAAGATATTTTTGGTTGAGTTTTTGTGGCGATCAAGCAAAGATAACAAATCAAACAAGATAACGAAACAAACCAACAACTCAAGCTAGCAAAACAAGTGAGTAACACAAAACACACAAGTGTATGATCAAGAGAGAAAAGTGGATTCTAGAGGTCAAGATTTCCGGTTATGGCATAGGACTCAAGGTTCTTAGGATTCTAAGGACAAGCTGCGGTGTTGGGAAAAAGTGTTTCACTAATGGAAGCAATCACCGGGTAGGTCTCTCACTTCACTAGTCCCGCATCTAACTCCTATTACCGGGTAGGTCTCAAGGTGGTTAAATAGGGAGTTCTACACAAACCGGATACTACTTAAGGGTGCAACCCTCTCCTTACCAGGTAAGTCTCGGAATAGGGAAGTCTCAAGTACTAATCCTAGCACACTCGATCCAATAGCGGCTTATGAAGCTCACTACTACCTAGCATTCATCATCTTAGGTATCTAAGGTCAGAAATCATCGGGTAGATCTCTTCCCTCACTTAGATTGATAGCATTAGGTGATCCTAGGCTAAATTAGGCTTAATAAACACTAGGATTTAACAACCTAACACCCCAACATACAGATTCATCAATCAAAGACCAACAGAGAAGAAAATCGGATGGATCATAGGAAAATCGGCCGATTTACCTGATGAACAGGCCGATTTTTCCTTTTGTTGTGAGTTTCGTGCATATAAATCATCCTAAACTAACATATAAGCCCATCCTATCATCACTCTAGCCATAACCATCAATCCATCACTCCAGAATCACAACAAACTAGTCAATAGTATGCATATTAAGATCCAAAATCATCACACAAGCATACATGGTGTTCATAGATGAATAATGAAAGATAAGCAAGTAAAACCAATAAATCTCAACTGAATCCAAGTTGTAGCAAGACTTACAAACTCTTAAATGAAGATTCAAAACATTCCTAACAATCCTTGCAATAGTTCTTCAATCCAAGACTACAAAAATAACTCAAAATCACTCAAAATCTCACTATCACTCTTAGAATGGTCTTCTTCTTCTTCCTTCAATCCTTGAGAGCTTTTCTTCTCCTCCAATCTTTGCCTCCAATGGATGAGCTGTGAATGAGAGTGTGTGAGAGGAGAGATCCCCAGCAACAACCTGCAGGACCACTTATATTCTCCACCAAGAGCAAGGCCGGACAAGAGATCGTGGGACACGTGGCTTAAGCTGTCAAAGGCCCAAAAATCGACCTAGTGGATTAAATCGGCCGATTTAGCTGCTAGTTGGTCCGATTTTCTTCAGCAGAAACATGCTATGATCGTCTAGCCATGAGTTGCTCCATTGCTTGCACCAATAGTGGTCTTTGTGTCCTTTGTTGCTCCAATTATGCTCCTCCAAAGCTTTGGATGTGTACCATCATGAGGCTTGGCCCTCAAATGTATCGATTAATGTCCAATAGATCCCCGAATTACCTACAAAACCGATAAAAGGTAGTGTAGACGTCTTTTCTAGAAATATGCATGAATTGAGCGAAGACGTTATGAACCAATGCCAAAACGTGCATGAATGAGTGAGAAATCTATCTAAATGATTACCTAATCCTAAGTCATAAATCTTGTTATCAAAGAGCTGTTTTGATTTTACAAAAATAAAGCATAATTTGTTTGTATTTCAATATTTTTTATAGGGGTGGGCATAAATCCCGCTTAATCCCGTCCCGATCCCGTCCCGATCCTAGCGGGATTTGAAAAAAAATGTGTATCCCGTCCCGTCCCGTCCCGCATATAATTTGCGGGACGGGATGCGGGACGATGACTTACCATCCCGGTTAATCCCGTCCCGTCCCGCATATATATATAAATAATATTTTTATATTTTTATAAATATTATATAGATAAATAATATACATAAATTATAATTTTTAAAAATATTTTTTTATTTTTAAAATTATTTGATCGATGATTTTTCATCATTCATTCACTCATTATTTACTACTTATTCGGTTGGATCTAAAATACTAGAGTTTCTGATCTCCCTTGATTTAGTCCGTTTGCCGTCTTGCTCTGGTTTGTTCCATCGACACCCTTGCTCTAGTCGGTTCCATTGCCCTTGTATTTGTGGATTACCACAATTGTAATCGATAGTTAAAAAAGTATAATTTTCATTAAATTATGTGTTGTTATTTTTTGAATGTGAGTCGGTAAGACATTTTGATGTAACTTGAATTTGTTTTCAATGTATAAACTACTAATGTAGGCGTCATGAATCGATAATTCGGTATCGAGTTTTTTTCCCGATCATTTATGTCTTTAAACACGAGAGAAAACAAGTATACATATTAAATATAATCGGTGCGTAATTTTCGCGGGATTTTCCCCGTCCCACATGGGACAGGGCCCGTGCGGGACGAAGAAAAAATGTCATAAATTCCGCTCCGTCCCGTCCCGCAAATAACTTGCGGGACGGGATGCGGGACGACCCCTATCCCGTCCCGTCTCGTCCCATGCCCACCCCTAATTTTTTATATGAGATCGGCCAAATGTTATGGGGGCGAGCTTGTGGTCTTTCGGTAAGGCTATGGTTGCCTAGAGTATTTGGTGGAGAGCAACCGTTGCAAATTGTGTTCGATAATTTTTTAGAAATAGGGTGATAGTGAATGTTTCAAAACCTCAACAATGTGGAGTGATTTTCGAATTCAGGTTTGGAATCTTCTTTTGCTATATGTTCTTTTCAGGTGTTGATGGAAAAATGCAAGAGTCGAGTCTCTGATACCTCCATACAAAAGTTCGATGTAATATATAAGTGTCGTCTTGGGTACGTGACAATCAACGGGGTGAAAATCATTGATGTATGACAAGCAAAGTCTTAACCACGTAACAATCGAACAAAATTGTTTCTCGTATAACATGACTTACATTCAATCGTAATTTTACTTACGTTTTCTAGTAGAGGTCGATCGACAAAGAGCATGTTGGCCAATCGGCCACTTATTGAATTTGCTTTTGTTTTTGTTTGTTATCCTTTTTTCTTTTGTATTTGGTCAATTGGTAAAAATTTGTGTCTTTGAATGATCGACAAAGCCTTTGCCGATCGGCCTGCCTGTTTTTTGTCTTTCTTTTATTTTATTCCGGTTTTTGTACATACTTGGTTTTATTGTTTAGTTGTTTCTCAATTAATATGTCAAATCCAAACATTGCCTTCATTGTGTCCGATCACGACTCCTATACTACAATGGGTCTTGTAATTTATTAGCGAGATATGAAGATTATGTTTCAGCCCTCATTAATATGCTCTCGTGTTTGATGAAGGATGAAATATCTAGGGGTCGTTTACATGGAATACAAATTCGATGGCATTGACCTATTGTCTCACATCTTTTTTTGTTGATGATAGTTTGTTCTTCACTAGAAAAACCCTCCAAGAGAGAATCATTATTGTGGATGGTATCAATTGTTACGAGAGGGATGACGGACATAAAATTAACTATGGGAAATTGGAGGTGTTTTTCAACAAAAGAGTGTGAGATAACATGTTTAGATTTTGTTGGGATGATTGGTGTGTAGGGTACAAAAGCATGTTAAACACCCGGGGTTACCAACATTATTTGCACATTAAAAATGTAAATTTTGAAGGGATAAAAGACAAGATTGCAGGAAAACTCTAAGGTTGGAAAAAGCATTTACTGTCACAAGTAGGGACAAAGTACTTCTCAAGGCGGTGATCCAAAGTGATGTAGGAGCATTTCCGGAACCACTTAGCAAGAGGAGAAAAATATAAGTAAGGAGAAGGAAGGACATGAATTTATGGACTCCAACATCTTGGAGAGGAAAAAAAGACATTGCCAAGAAGAAGAAGAGAGTAAGCTGGTTTAGATCTTTAAGCTGGTTAAGATCTTTCCGTACTACAAGATCAAGGATGCATGAGAGCCTACTCAAGCATGCAAATATCCGGAGGAGGGGGAGAAGATTCAATGATCACATGCATATTGAACTCACAAATACTCATCTTCCAACAGAACCATACAATAGCATAAAGATCTCGAGCCCACTCTCCCTAACTCGGATCAGCCATGCCACGGCCTACAAAAGAACACACCAGTTAATTTAGTCATACGAACACCCGGACTAAGCCCGACTCGCTCAAGCATTGGTCACCGACGTATCATACATACATATGTCTACCTTGGAGCGGGCCAACCATGCAATATCACCTACCCGGGCTAGCCATGTGCACGTATCTCTTTGGGCCATCAATGTAATGCCAATTCGGGTTATCCATGCAATGCCAATTCGGGTTATCCATGCAACCCCAATTCGGGTCATCCATGCAAGCTCTCACCAACTAGGGACCACCACACATCACCACCCCGAGTCAGCCATGCAACATACTCTTTTTGGGCCAGGCATGCAGGACCCACCCTATATCTTCACGATGACCAGACCAACTACACGAGTCTACCCAACCCACCATGCAACCATGAAGCTTTTCCCACACACACCATCTCAGACACACCACCGAACCAAAGAAGCATAATTAGAGAGAGGATGAAGGAGATTTTTTGTATAAGCCCTTGAACCTTTTCTTAGAGTAATTGGAACATCAGATGATAGCGGTAACGGGGTTGGTCCTGTAGTAGTCACCGAACCCGGTTCAACAATTGGAGGGTGAGGAGAAGGAGACCCTTCTAAATTATGTCTTGTGGAACCTTGGAGAGGTTATTGGCTGATTTTGTGGAGCATTTTTAGTTGAAGAAGAAGGTAGTTGGGTGGGTTCAGGATCAAAATGATCTTTAGCTGAAGAAAAAATATGCTCATCCAATGTGAGTGATGAGTTGACTAGAGCCGATAGAGCATGGGTAGTAGTACAACTAGGAAGTAATGTTGGGTCAATGGTGAAATGATTCAAAAGTGAGTGGTGGTTCAATACTAACAAATTTAAGGGAGGTGAGATCTTGAACTTGAATATTTAGGGGTCTGTAGAATGGGTTGTTTTCATCAAATGTAACATCAACGAAAATATATGTTTGTTTTGAAAGAGGTCAATATCACTTGTATCCGTTCTTGGTATTGGAGTAACCAATGAAGATACATTTTTTTAGCCTTAGATCAAGTTTACCCCGACACGGCCGGAGTATGAACATGCACATAAGTAGTACAACAAAAAATTCTTGGCTCTAACCCATGACGGTTCGGTTTCGGTTTCGGTTTTTCTGTTCGGTTTCGGTTTGGTTCGGTTTCGGGTTTCGGTTTCGGTTCGGTTTCGTTCGGTTTTCGGTTCGGTTTGGTCAAGAGGTTAGGAAAGAACGTTTGAAGGTGGCTTATTGGACTTTGGTAATGAAGTGTTTTAGAAGGGGTCTGATTGATTAGAAAGACAATTGTGAGGGCTGCTTCCCCCGGTAAAACTTCGGAATATTACACTAAAACATGACCATTGTAGTGACATTAAGAATGTGACCATTTTCCGTTCAGTAAGACCATTTTGCTGAGGTGTATACATACAAAAGACTCATGAATAATACATTTGGAGATAAATAAAGATGACATGGTCTGATTGTAATAATCCTTAGCATTATAGATAAAATGCAATTTATATATTTACCAAATTGATGGAGAATCATTGGTACTATAGATACAAGCGTTGAACTTTTGTGCAAGGAAGAAGAAGACAAGTCGACAGATTGGACTCAAGAGGAAGATGAAATCTCCCTAACATCTTGTGATACATATTCAACTCAAGAGGAGGATGAACCTCTTAACATATCCTCTGAATCGTGTGATAGTAATACTGAAATTAATTCTTCCAGACGATTCCATGCCTTTAAATGATTTATCTCTTGTTGAATTTACTTCACCTATTGAATCTCATGACGATACTATTATCTCTCTTAAATTACATACTTGGTTTAAAGGTAAATTCATATAAAAAGTGAAATAACATAACCGGATCCGTAGAAGGCCTATTTATATAGAATGAGCAAAATGAAAATAGCACACACAAAGAACTATGGAGGCATGTAGTCCTCCTAAACATATCAACTACCTTGAAACTGAGCAAAATGAAAATACATCCAGAACCGGCATAACTCATGAGGCTCGTCCACATTTGACAAAGCCATCAACAGACAAAGACACTCGTAAGCCAGACAAGTGTCCAAACCTCGGGACAATGGCTTCCACATTCAACAAAGCCATCAATAGACAGAAGCCAGGCCCGGTACATATATAGATAAAAAATACATCAAAGTGTGGAGCATAATATGACTTTGGCAAAAACAAACTACTAAGACTCAATCCTCTCTCTAACTTCAGCAAGGAATGACTCATACAACAGACTGTAAGAGCGAGTCCTGATCAATCTCACGAGGATATCTATCGGAATTATGTTCAGGTCAAACATGCACCAAGGCATTCTTGGAATACCAAAGGTAATATACCATTAGAAAAACATATATCTTGGATCTTCTCGACCAACTCTTTCCATGTACAGTGTGAGTCAACCAATTCAATACCTTTGATATGGTAGTAATAGCTTCAGGAATCCCAAAGTCCGTATCAACCTGTCTCCAACCCTCACGTGTGTAGGTACTTGGTGCTTTTATTAAGTATAGTGCTGCAATTTCACCTTTGAAGCCTCAGAATGATAATATTATATCTTCTATATTACATGATGATTTTATTGAGTATAATGATGAAATTGGTGATGAGATCGAGTATTTAAGCACTCATGAAAGTAAAAAGAAGCTTGCATGTTACAATAGAAAACGAAGAAGTGGGAACACAAGAGAAGAATCAAACAAACATGATCCTTTAATCACCGCCCAACACTTGCCGAATGGACTCGTGTTTATCATTAATATGGACTCTATTCCACCACCTTCATTCCACACCTACACCGGAGCCAACTCATCAACCCCGAGCTTTGTGTTTTCGGAAATTATAGCCTTCATGCATAACTTAGGACTAAATGATGCATTGATGGAAATGTTGGAACTCTTTATGACATATACTCACGCATTCCATGACCCCATGTGAAAATCCATTGTCATACCTTGTGTACCCAAATTTATTTTTAGGGTTATATGTGTAAACTAGCATTGATAAATGACATCAACACCCTAGCCTCGGATAGAGATCTCCAGACTATCACTTCAGGAAAGTTTTCCCATCACTACATCATGAGGAAATAAGATATAATAGACCTAAATTTTATACACTTTCTGATGGAAATTATATGTTTGTGCTTTTTATAGGTACCACTTTGAAGGAGTCATCGCTCCCGATAACATCCCACCAAGACAACAACGATTCATGGTCGACTCCTTTTAAAGAATGAGGAGTTGATGCAAGAGCATATTTAGAAACCACCTAGCAAGAGGAGAAAAATAGAAGCAAGTAGAAGGAAGAGTATAAATCTATGGACTCCAACACATAGAAGCGGAAGGAAAGACATGCCCAAGAAGAAGAAGAGAGAGTAAGCTGGTTGAGATATTTCCGTATTAGGAGATCAAGGATGCATGAGAGCCTATTCAAGCATGCACATATTCAAAGGAGGAGAAGATTCATTGATCACGTGCATATTGGACTCACATCTACACAACTTCAAACACAACCATGCAATAACATAAAGAGGTCCGGGCCCACTCTCCCCATCTCAGATCAGAGATGACACAACCCACACAAGAACACACCAGCCCCGGTTCAATCATACAAACAGCTGGACCAAGCCCGATTCACTCAAGAATTCGTCACTGACGTATCATATGCATGTGCCTACCTTGGAGTGGGCCAATCATGCAAGATCACATACCCGGGCCAGCCATGCACACGTATCTCCACGGGCCATCCATGCAACGCCAATTTGGGCCATCCGTGCAACGTCAACTTGAGTTATCCATGCAAACTCACCAACTAGGCCCACCACACATCACCACCGCCGGGTCAAACATGCAATGTACTCTTTCTGGGCTAACTAAGAAGGACTCACCCTATATCTTCACGATGACCGAACCAACTACACGAGCCTACCCAACCCGCCATGCAACCGAGAAGCTTGGCCCACACACTATCTCGGACCCACCACCGAACAATGAAGAATTGCTTAATTCTTGTGGCTGATTTTTGGACCCTATGTTATATTTTAGCCCATAAAGACATATTTTAATTATGGATTAAATTGGACTTTTATTTGTTATTTTTCAGCCAATATTTTCTTTTAATTATTTTGCAAATAATTTAAGTTTTCTAACGGGGAAGCTTAAAGTTAGATTGAGGGAATCCTATCTTTTACAAGATGTTATTTGATTAATCTTACATGATCAAATCTTATTAGAAGATGTATCTTATCTAAATATAGAAGATCATATCTTATCCTAGATAAGATAGATTTTACTCAGATCCTTTGCTTGTGGATCACATGAGTCTCACCACACGACTATTCATCGTTTGCTTGATCATACACCCATCCCCACACAATATTATGCAAACCTCCTCACCCTTTTTACGATGTATTCATCGTTTGCTTGATCATTGTAATAAAGATCGAGAAGTGTCATTGGTGTCAAAAGATCGAGACTCACCACACGACTAACCCCATATCACAAATATAGCCACTTATGTTATGATTTTTTTTCAAGCTCCCATACGATTTGATTGATGATATCCATTGGATGATCGCGAGATTTTGGTGGTATTCATCGAATTATAATCGATTGATTCACTAGATTAGTCGGGAAAGACTTTATTTGCCTAAAAGGATGAGAGACATGAGATTTAAAGATTTAAAAGTCTTTAATATAGATCTTTTAGCAAAGCAGGAGTGACTAATGAAGATTGGACGGTGCATAGAGTCCTTAAGAACTGCTACTTGAAGAATGAAAGCTTCCTTCAATCGACGTCATTGGGTATAAATTGGAGTTTTTCTTAGAGAAGTATACGGGGAGCGAAAGCTTTACTTTTAGAAGGGTTGGGCGAGTTGGTAACGGGACATATATATTAATAGAGAAAATTATCTGAACAGTATCCCATCTTTTGGGCTGACTAAACATTAGTAACCCATCGTTTAAACTATCAGAACGGTACCCCATCTATTGAGGCCGACCAAAGATTAATACCTTGATCACTGTTCAAACGTTAAAATATCTAAACGTTGTTAAATAGCAGGGGCAAAATTGTACATCTACCCTACCACTTAAAATTCAACAACTGGATATCCATTAACAGAAAGCTTCATATCTCTAATAACAGTAAAAGGTTCAACCATTCGATTCTTAGAGCAACATAACAAAAGTGCACCCAAGAAATAACCCTAAATTCATCACCAATTTCAACCCTTCTCTTTTTTTAGCAGATCGCAAATTTGAAAATGAAGATGAAGAAGAGACATTGTGGGCATGAGAGAGAGGAATAGCACGTTGCTTTCGCCGCCAGAGATGCATCCGATGGAGGCCAAGTAGGCGGTGAAATGAACGACCCTAACCCTAGTTCTTTTTCTTTTTATCGGTATCCAGATTTCCCCCAATTTCGACATCAGTTTTAATGTTCTAGGTTTGGATCCTCTTTTCAATCGGCTTTAACAATTCCATTAATCAAGCTTCTCTTTCCAAGGACCGCCATTGTATCTTGGATCAATAAGTGAGACATTGATGTAAATTTTCCAATTTGATTGGTACAAGTCAATTCTTAAAATCCATGGATGAACGTTGATGAGTAAAGTGAGAAATTGATGTAAATTTTCCAAATTTATGGTTTGTATACAGACTGTGCGTTCGTGAGGATCGATATGTTTTACGTACTAGGAACCGGTAATGGAGCTTGGCAATCTCAACGACGATCGGATAGATTGCTCGTGTTCTGTTGATTGCTTGCTAGGGGCGGACAACACCCATGCCTCTCCACCCATCTCAATTTCGAATATGGGTTTAATCGCGGTTGAATTTGGGTTTAATTAATTTCAGATGTTTGAGTTTTCATCAGGCGAATCGCAAGCAAGTCAAATGATAGGTGATGCAACATTTTTCAACTCTCTATCATGTTAATCATGGGCTGTTTGTCTTTCATTGTTCAACTCTTGCAGGAGCTAAATATTAAGATCTCTCACAAAGTGATCATGATTGTAACTCGCTTATAATCGAAACTTGCTTGCATACCCAGCTACCCCCTCTTAAAAATATATGATTGTTGTGACTGAACTGCAAAAGATAATTCACGTGGACAAAGCTGATTTGGAATTGCCTTTGCATTCTAAAAGAAATTACCCATATACAGCTTGTGGTCAAATAGTTCATAATAATTGTTGAGTTCTAAATGGTGGGTTTTATAAGAGAAAGAGATTAAGAAATTTTAGTAACTTGAAATACTCTTCTGTTAATCTAAATTGACTCTGGATCAAGTTGAGTATCACAACAACAGACAACGAAATTGTGGAAAAAAGTCTTCTTATATTGTGTCAATTATGTCAAAATTCAACACAAAGATGGATTGAGCATTCGATTCGAGTTCGTCAACCGTCAACGAGAGGTACATCAACTTACCAGCAACTACAACATTCAACAAATCAACAAACATAATTCTTATCCTTATTCTATATTCTAGAACAACTTCATATTACAAAATCTTCACATTTTTTTACTCAAAAGCACAAAGTACACAAACAAGGTCAACTAAAATTACATGCCACAGTATTGGAACTTCAATTCAAACTAACAACGTGCTGCCAATTATGTTGTTTGTGCTCTGCTTGCATTTGATTCTACAGATCTCCATGGTGGCTCACACAGGTGGGGCTGGTTGTCCGGTAAGCACGGACATTAGCCTGAGGGTTGAAGGAGTTGTGGACTGCGGGTCCAAGATGGGTAGGGAGTAGGAAATAGCCATGAAAATTGCAATTCAAGATGTTAATAAGCAAGAATCTGAAAACTGTTCCAATCCCTATAAGCTAAAACTACATTTAGTCGATTATCATCGGAGCTCAGCTCGCGCTACTTTTGCTTGTAAGTGATCCATTCTTTAGCCTTGCTTATCACTAGTTGGGAGGCTGCACTTTCCACAAGCTTGATAAGTGATATAGACGAACAAACAACAAAAATCCCGCTCATATTGCTAAATCCAACTGCAGTAACTCTGCTATTATTTCAGTTACAAAAAACAAAATCTGATTCAAATGTCAGATGATATTATTTTCCACGCACAATGCATAGCTACAATTGTTGGTTTATTTCGTTGGTCAAAAGTGACAATCATCTACGAACAAGAAGCTTTCGCCCTCAATTCTTGGGTGATTACTACTTTTTTTGACGCACTTAAGTCTGTGGAAGCGACAGTAGAATAGTACCGGGCATGTCAGCAGCCTACATCTTCCAATTTGGACCCTGCAATCACAATACAAAAGGGTCTTAGTGAGCTTAGAGCAAAATCAAACCGCGTATTCATTATAGTACAATCTTCTTTGGAGCTAGCAACCCATATCTTTTTTGAGGCAAAACAGAAGGGAATGATAAACAAAGGAGAAGCTTGATTAATGGAATTGTTAAAGCCGATTGAAAAGAGGATTCAAACCTAGAACATGAATATTGATGTTGAAATTGGGGGAAATCTGGATGTCGATAAAAAGAAAAAGACCTAGGGTTAGGATCTTTCATTTCACCGCCTACTTGGCCTCCACCGGATGCATCTCTGGCGGCGAAAGCAACGTGCTATTCCTCTCTCCCACGCCCACAATGTCTCTTCTTCATCTCCATTCCCAGATCTGCGATCTGCTAAAAAAAAAGAAAGGGGTTGAAATTGGTGATGAATTTAGGGTTATTTTTTGGGTTCTCTGTTGGCATGTTGCTCAGCAGATGCCTAAGAATCGATTGGTTGAACCTTTTACTGTTATTAGAGATATGAAGCTTTCTGTTAATGGATATTTCATGGATATCCAATTGTTAAATTTTCAAGTGGTAGGGAATTGTACAATTTTGCCCCTTCTATTTAACACCGTTTACTTATTTTAACGTGTGAACAGTGTTCGAGGTATTAATATTTGGTCGGCCTCAATAGATGAGGTATCGTTCTGATAGTTTAAACGATGAGGTACTAATGTTTAGTCAGCCTAAAAGATGGGGTACTGTTTAGATAATTTTCTCTATATTAATATCTGGAATGATATCAAACTTTGTGGAACAAAGTTATTATTGGCAAGCTCCCCATGATCTATTTGTGAAGGAAAATGTTAATGAGGCTTATATAAGCACTAATGACATCAATCTTGTTGTTGTTTTCCATGATCATCATGGTTTTGCTCTAGACGAGAAGGTGGGAAACGTTCTTTCCTTTGACGGTGATATCCGGATTTTGTTCTTTGTTTTGCTTCCAATGATTTATGAATAGTTGGCATTGGTCCCTTTCAGAAAAAAAAAAAAGAAAAAGTCATTGTTGTGTGATTGTGATATGTTTGATACTTAGCAATGTGATTTAAGATCATGAGTTAATAATTTTTCCGTTTATGCTGTTTGATTCCTTACGTGGTAAGATAGTTTTAAAGTGATCTAGAGTTGGCATTGGTCCGTTTATGCTGTTTGATTCCTTATGGATAAGCTTTAAAACAATAAGAGAGTCAGCCTCGACATGGATAACAAGATCCAGAGGTTGTGACAATAAGAGAGCCAACCTCGACATGGACACAAAAGATCCAAACAACGTTGGCCCTTTGCTTTTAATTATAGATGTTCGGATGCAATATCAAAAGAATTAAAAGAGGTCTAAATCCGACTAGAGTCCCTTCCAAAAGTAAATCGTCTTCCCCAATCGGAAACGACCAACATCCTGGTTCGCCAGCTTACTTGTTTGCTGGCATAAACCGAGTACCAAAGCCACTGAGTGCTGTGTCCAATGGAGACCCAATCTCCCGGAAGTTGAGCTGCAGCTTGCTCCCCTCCTAATGGTGCAAATTGCCCCAAGTGCTTGTACCTAAAGGGCTGAAACTTATGGCGCCCACTCTCTCGGATCCTGATGGGTCCTTCGGGATTGGTGTCGCATTCTTCCATACGATTGAAACACTTGGCAAGATATTCTCCTTCTTGTGCTGCTACCTGAAATCACGTACATTTTGTAAATTTCAAAATGAAATCAATTGACAGCTTTGACATACGTATGTACCTGCGCTGTTGCAGGATTGCTCTTCATTAGGGAATCAACTTCCGAAAGCGCAGATTTGAACTTGTCAATATTGATTTCAGATGGCTGTTGATCCCCAGTTTTGAGCACATCCATAAGGCTTCTGAATTGATTTTTCTTCAGGTAAATCTCCACTTGAGGATATCTCTCACAAATATCCTTAATCACTTCTTGGAAATCCTTTAGATTTAGATTACCAGATTTTTCCTTATCTGCTTTGTTAAAAATGTCTGCAATGTCCTCCTAAATTTGCAGCAGTACTTCCAATAAGAATATGATACTTTCCAAACAAAGTTAATTACTAGGGTAGGAACTAGGGTTACATATATACCATGATTTTACGTTGATTGATGGTAGCACAGTCGCCTAGAGCATAAATTCCATCAGTTCCTTCAACTCTTAGCCACTCATCAGTTGCAAGAACACGCCTGTTCGACTGACCAACTTGCTTCATGAAGTCCATGATAACGGGCCGAGTTCCGATACCGGTGGACCAAACAACCATTCCATAAGGAGTGGATTTGAGTTCACCGGTTGCTCTTTCTTTAGTGAAGATTTCCTTGTCAGTTACTTTGGTTACCATGAAGCCTGTCTTTAGATGAATCCCATCTCTTTGAAACTTATGTTCTGCAAAGTCTGTGATCCTCTTGTCAAACCTGAATAAATTCAACTGCAAATATAATTATGATTGCTCCTATACATCTTAACAAGTACATTCTTCTTAGCTTAAGTTAAATTAGTTACATGTTCAAAATATGGCCGCCGGCTTCTAGAAGTGTGATCTGTACGAGATCTTTGAGGTTCGGATAGATCTTTGATAAATCATCACTCACAAAGTCGTGGAGCTCAGCTGCGAATTCGACTCCGGTGGGCCCTCCCCCGACGATAACGAAGTGAAGAAACTTCCTTCGTTGTTCCTCGGTGAGGTTAGGAAGGTCAGCCCTCTCAAAGCAATCAATCACAGTCCTCCTTATCTTTTGCGCATCTTCTACTTCCTAAAAATCATATCACATCACGTCGTTAACACAAAACATTGAGTCTGATTGCTAACATAAGATTACGTAGACGAAAAAAAATTATTTAGAAGAAGAATTAAGAAGATGAAATTGTTTAAAAAATGAAGAAAATTATTTAGAAGAAAAATTAAGGAAATGAAATTGTTTCAAAAGATGACTACGTGAAATTTCCTTAATCTAACCCTCTTAATCTCCATAATCTAACCCCTTTAATCTTCTTCATCCCCTTATCAAACGAAATTACGAGAATTTTTTCACTTTTAATTCAAAGTCTTAATCTCGTTAATTTATTAACTTACCAAACGGAGCCATTACGAGAATAATATATAATCAACGTGAGATATATTTACCTTCAAGAAATGACAGTTCTCAACAACACCAGGGGTATTAAAGGTGTTGGCACGAGCACCCATGGCAATGATTAGGTAATCATAGTCAACTGCAAACTCTTCCTTGCCGTCAAGACTGGAATCTTGGTTAGATCGGCAGTAAACCTTCTTGTTAACAGGATCGATCCTGTAACACTCGGCTTCCTTAAACTCTACATTGATATTCTTCTTGTTGATGATGTTACGAATGGGCTCGACGACGCTACGGGCTTCGACGGTTCCAACGGTGACGCTCGGGAGGAGAGGCGTGAAGGCGAAGTAGTTGCGAGGGGAGATGACGTCGACATCGTACGAGGATGTCTTTAGGTTTTTGAGGAAACTGGTGCCTGCCCATCCTGTTCCTAGTACTACCACTTTCTTCCTCGTACCGGATTCTCCTGAATCAGCGTATGCATGTTGTACTAGTTGGGATCTAGTGTCGGATTCTGTATAGGCCCATAATCCTCCGCCACTGAACAAATACATAAGTGAAAAATCAACATTATCGTAATTTAAGGAAGAATTATGGATGAGATTACCTTAGAGAAGCAACGACGAGAAGTTTAGAGGCGATATGAGATTCATCAAAAGCTGTGTGGGCTCTTTGGATAAATGAATACAAACCTCTCATTGTCAAGAAAGTGTGCAATGACTTTTTTTTAGAAAAATACTTACAAATTTAGAAAGAATTGAGAGATAAATAACACACATTTTTGGTAACCGTGAAAAGAGGAAGGAAAATGTCTTTTGTACAAAGTTCAATATTTCCAAATTTTTTTTACTTATATTTAGTAATTTAGCCACTTGTGGTTACCATACTCTTCGTTCATCTCCCTGACTTTATCCGCAGCAATCATTCAATGTGTATGCATGTCACCCACGACGACGATTACAAATAAATAACTCAATATTACTAATTTTAACATATTAGTTTAGTTAAATATCGGGCATTGCACGGGAATTACACTGGTTTATCCTATAACTTTTCGGAACAATTTGATTACTAGGCTTTTTCTAATTTTGTGTTTAGTAAATGTACCCCTGAGAAAAGAGTGTGTAGAGTTTGAGAATAAATACAAAAGATTGGGGTATATTTACTTAATTGAAACATTAAAAAGCCTACTTACTACTATAGTTTTTCAAAAAGGCTTAGTTACCATCAATTTTTTTTACTTATATATAAATAAAAATAAGTTTTAACTAAAATTAATTTTAAATAAAATAAAGGGATATTCCGGATGCTAACCATGTGGTTAGGGATTTTCTGGATTTTGTCCATGTAACACCCCAAGTTATGGGAACTCCTCGAAGCGTTACAGGTTAAGACCTTACAATGGGTCCTGACCTCAGAGTAGCAATAATAACATCGGATCTTACAACAAGACACAAATAAATGAAAACCAAAACTTAATAAAAACCAAAGGTTATAACAAAGGGAAGCGTCAAAGACTCGCAGTCGAGTTCAAAACAAAAAGGAAACCAACAACAACTGATTTATAAACCCGATTTCGTCCTATAATGTACGGGAACCCCGACTGACCACACCAGCCGGATCACTCAACAACATCTCTAACTTGTAGGGCATCTACAACATCAGTATAAAACGTTAGCTAACATTTTAGATATCAGAAAGACAATAAAGACACAAACACACATAAGGTAAAATAACCATATAGCATACTTGCACTCAACCGGTTATTATCTTTCATTAAGTTAATCCCTTTACTAATTCAACTTATGTTGTCACACGAGAATCACTATGATCTCGCCTCTGTCCCCTTTCACCAACAGGAATAGAGCGGATGCATCCCTTTGCCACTTGTTGGACTGTTCGCAAGAGCACCTCCTAGTTTCCCCATTTTGAATTGGACAAGCGGTAACCGCCCGTTCATTTTACACTTGGGACAAATATTAAAGTATAAAAGGACAATCATATTCCAATTATCTATTATAACAACAAACAACAACACAAACAACCCAATACGGTCAAACCAATATATGGAATGCAGCTAAGTAAGTCCAAGGGACTTAACTCACTCGAAGGTAAACTCAAATTTCAGTTACAACTAAATTTCCCGAAGGGAAGGAAGGAATGTCTGCTCAAACAATGCATAACGAATCAGAACGAAACGATTGCTAGAAGTTTATAACTTCTAGTCTCCATGATCTCTAAGAGATCTCCACAAGATAGGGTCACAAACTCTAGTCTTATAGATTCCCAATGGTCAACAACATCAACACAACATAAGGGAAGGAACGAGGAAGCAAGGAAGGGAAGCAGCTCACCAAAGACGGGAGCTATTGTAGACAAACTGTTGGGGCAGCCAGACAGCACTGCAAGGGCGGCACCGCCAAAACTACGGAGGTGGGAAGCTGCAGGAACGGGGTGGTCGCTTGACAAAAGCGACTGTCGGGCTTCTCTTTGAAAATAGAACCACAATAAGGGATTCAAAGCTCGATTCTTTGATCCACACACTTCAACACTCACCTCTGGGAGCCTGTGAACATCAACGTATCAACAAAAGAGAGGCTAGCAAGAATCAAGGCTCGATCTGGATTCTTGTGAAGAAGAAGAAGAAGAACGAAACGAGAAAGAGAAACAGAAGAAAGAAGCATGCAACAGGTTCATGAACGTGTAGAAGGAACAAATGGATGAAGACTTACACGTTCTGCAAAAGATCACAATGGAAAGGCTGCAACTTTGCTCGAGGTTGAAGAAATGTAAGCAAGAAACGGGAAAAGGAAGAGAAATCGGAAATTTATAGGGAATGGTTGGAAAAGATAGAAGGAAGAACGATTCTAGGGTTAGGATATCAAAGGAAAGACTGCCCATAAGATAGAAGATCGGATATTCTATCTATGAAAATAAATAAAACGGAATAAAAATAGATCGGGTGCCATTTGGAGTCAGCCGCAGGGGCGGCCCTCTCCACCGCGGGGGCGTTGAAAGCTAAAAACAAGGTCTTTCATCAGATCCCCCTAAAACGAAATTTCGTCCCGAAACTTGCAACCACCCACAAGATCACACAACCACAAGGGTGAAGCAGAAACAATAAACTCAACTCATAACAACTCATAATTCCTCGTGGGGCATATAACTCAAAACGTCATACAACGTAAAGTACACAACTCGACAAAAAGAAACTGAAACTCAAACATTTACGTTATAGGTACATCCAACTCCGCATAATACTCCGGATAGTTCCTCTAGATACTATCCTCTGTCTCCCAAGTTGCCTCATCTACTCCTCGTATCGACTAATGAATCTTCATCATCGGTATATCCTTCAATCACAAGCATCTCGTACTGCGCTCTAAGACTGCTACTAGGTGCTCTACGAACGTATGGTTTGGCTCGACCACTAAATCCTCATGACTGACGTTGTGTCTCGGGTCTGGTACGTACTCCCATAGCTGAGACACGTGGAAGACTGGTGAACACCCCCAAGCCTCAGTGGAAGAGCAAGTATGTATGATGCCTCTCCAACTCGCTCAAGGATCTCGAAAGGTCCGACGTATCTGGGGCTCAACTTCCCCTTGACGCCGAAACGTCTAACACCTCGTGTCGGGGATACTCTGAACCATACCTGAGCTCCAACTCGGAACTCTAGGAGGTCTGCACCTCTTATCCGCGTAAGACTTCTGACAACTCTATGGTGCTAACATCCACGGTGGACTAGCTCAAGCGGCATTTACCTAGTTCTCAAGAGTCCATCCACTGCACCCTTCGCTCTATCCGCATCTACCACAACATGCTAAGAGGTGGAGACTCTCCTTTCCGGAAACCGCCAGTGTATGGGTTTGTTCAGTGTGACGTGCACACCGGGTTTCTTCGTGCGTTAACATGCTTCACACATTTGAGAAGCTCGGGAGTAGGGTTTGTTGGCTTACGAACATTCCGATGGTATCGTAGGATGCTAATAATCCATTGATCATCTGTAGAATCAGTCGTTCCTCGCTAACCTCGTTATTGAAATCCGATAATTGATCGGCAATGGACTTTAAGTGAGAGCAATAAGCCGATATATTCGGAAAAGCGTCAAGACGAGCGTTGATGAACTTACTTTCTATATCCGTAGCCCGGCCACTTTGGTTGTCGTGGAATTGCTCTTTGACACAGAGACATGCTTGGCGCGCCGTCGACTTTGGTTTGATGACTGTGAGGAGCAGATCTTGCGAGATGGTGTCGTAGATCCACGACAAAACGATGGCGTCCAACACTTTCCACTTGGCATCGGAGATACCGACTGGATATTCTGATCCGTCAATTTGGCGAAGGACTTCCTGGACGGTTGTTACGATGGAGAAGAGTTCCGCCCATGTGTTGTAGTGGACCTTTGTAAGATCGAGTGTAAGAGGGATTAAGTTTTTAACATTACTAACAGTTTGGGCGGGGTGTAGCCGATCAGTAGCTGATGGGGCGCGACCATTGGTGGCGTTGGAGACAGCCGAGGGAGGTGGGCTGGTTGGTTTGGTGGCGGAAGGGAATTGGTGATCGATGTCTAACGAAGAAGGTTCGTAGACGTGTTTGAGATGATATCATGTTATTCTATGAATTGAGTCCTTGACTCTATTGTGATTCATTCATGAAATAAATAGTACAAACGTATAATAATTACAGGATTATTAACCATAAATATAAACACAAAGTAATCTACATATGTAAGGAGAATATATGTGCTAACAAAAAGCATGGTTTGTATTTGTGGTATGAATGAACCATTTTCCACAAGATTATTCCCTAAAACTTGAATCATAATCTAGAGATTTGGATTGTTATTAACTATTCTTCAAGAAACTTAAGTGAAAAGCATCTATTTTCTATTTGGTAACTCATTTTTTCCTTAGTTCTTTTTGCAAAATTTCTCTTCCTTTTGATATGTTGAAAGCCATGTTTAGATTAGATTTACATTTACATATGGGCCACTAATCTCATTTTTTGGTTTGAGGTGAAAGCCCCAAATCCATGCTTTTTTAGCTTGTAGAAGTCTTTGTTCATGAAGTGACGGAAAAATAAAACATGTTTAGATACTATTATAAGAATTTCAAAATATAGGTTGAATCTTCCATGTTTGATTAACCTCATATGTTGGTGATTTTGGTTTCTAATCATGATTTGCTTCTTAAACATTAATTTAGTTCATGATTGTGTGATTGAATGATAGGTTAATCTTCCAAGTCTAGACCGAAAGGTAAACCTTAGATGATTTTACATTAGTAGACGGTAGACCTCGAGAATGTAATATTAGGCAAGATCAAGGACGAAAGATTACCTCAATGCCTTTTTGTATGAATTTCATCCATGATAGAATCAACTTGATTGACTTACGACAAATAGTGCAAAAAGTCTGATGATATATGTTGTTATGCTTGTTCCTATTAGTGCATTAGATTCATTTTATTTAGCATGTCATGGTAATGCATGTTTTAGTTTATTTGGAACATCCTTTGAGCTCGATAGTGAAATAGGTATTTTGATGAGCACACCAAGCATGTTTGAACTCCCTCATTGATTGAATGAACAATTGTATGAAATAGGAGACATGATTTGAGAGAATTAACCTCCAAGCCTAATCTTTTCCTAGCAAATTTGTTACTTATACTTTGATCTTCAAACTACTCCACATTTTTTTCAAGCTTAGATTTTTAGGATTAAAAACCAAATAATCATAATATGAATTCTTGTGGATACGACCTTGAGTGATATATATTACAACGACTTAACCGTGCCCTTGTGATTTGTGACCATTTTTGGGCTTGTTCGACACACATCATGATGCGGGAATAAGCTGCAGTTCCCGATCTAGATTGAAATTCCTTAACTGAGGTAAAAATCGGGTTGTTCTATAGAGAAAATCGATCGATTTATCTCAAGAACAAGTCGATTTTTTCGATAAACTCAGAACATGGATTAGTGAATGACATGGAAAGATAAGAAGATGAATATGGAATGATAAATGAAAGATATAGGAAGATATGAACCAAGATAGTTTCGCAAAAGAACCTTGACCAATGATGCGTCAAAACCCTTAAACGAGAAGATTACCTTAACCCACAATTCTTTAACCTTACACAAGTATTCTAATTAAGACAAGCACAAGGAGAGATTAGGATTGACCAGGAGCACCAACCTTCAATAAGATTAACACACACAAACACAATCTAGCAAGAACGTCACAATGATTCAACCAAAACTTTCCCTTGATTGAATAGCAATGAATAAAATACAAACTTTTTAAGTGAAGCCGTAAGTTCACAAATCTGTGGAAATATACAATCTAATCTACCAAACAATCTCCCCCACTAAGGCTATTTATAAGGGAGATCAATCCTACAGAACTAGGAAAAAATATTTCTATAAGATAATCTAAGATAGATATCTTTTCAAAGATAATCTAAGAAAAATATCTTTAAAAGATAATCTAGTAAAGATATCTTTCAAAAGATAATCTAGAAAATATATCTTTAAGAGATAATCTAAAAAATACAATCCTAAAAAGGATAAAAAAACTAACAACTTTCTTTAAGGTTGTTTGAGATCTTTAAGGAAATAAAATTAAAAGATATTTGCCAAAAATAAAAGATCACGGACGGATATTTTGCAAAGCTCGAGCTAGTGAAGGAAATCGGACACGAAAATCGATCGAGTTTTCCAACAGGAAAATCGGCCGAAATATTAGGTCGATTTTTCTGAGCATTGGTCGATTTCTTCATATTCCATTCAATATTCCATTCCACCGATTCACCCCATGTTTGCAACTTGTAAGCGCTCCTTTCTTGAGTTTCTCTCGCTTCTGGATTGGTGAATGATCTATGTAGCGTAGTCGTAGATGCCAATGATGGTCCCCACATCATACTCCCCTTCTTGGAAATGATTCGACCTCGAATCATAGTCTTTCTTATCACTAATCACATGATGACTCAAGTATGGTAGCTTCCGGACTACATTAACTTCATAGGATGAAGTCATCAACTTTTTCTTGATCCCTTGTCGCATCCTAGTATGCAACCACTTAATAAACTCCGCTTGTTTTCCTTCGGAATCCACTTTTTGTATATCCTCCTTCTTGACTATCTCATCTTGCAATCCTATAATAAATCTCACTTGCTTCCTCTTGGACAACGGTGCAAGATTAAGGTTCGAAAGAAGTAATGTATTAACAGAGTCATGACAATGCAAATCATACAAAAATCTATGCCATCTGAAACTTCCATTAATAATCTCATGCATAACATACTTCCTATGGTAATATAACAATGCCACAACTTGAGGATGGACTACATAAAACTTAGACACGTCAGAAGATAGATTACTAGGACTTTGTACTAAAAAACCATCTAAAGATGAAAGCTGCAACTTAGGGTCATGCACATCACATCCAAGAGAATGTTCTTTCATATATATGTCTATGTCATGCTTGTCATCAACAATCAAATCAAAGTCCGTTAATTCCACATGATCATTAATAGGAATTGAAGGTTTAGAGTCATTAACCTTGCTAGCTTGGATAACCTCCATGAATGCGATCAACTGGTTACGTACTTCCCCCAACTCATTTATGAGTTCCTTTATAGTTTCATACCCCATAACCGAAGGACGTCTAGGTGGTTCCGCCCTCGGGTAATAGCGTTTTCTACAATAATCCCCCTCATCCGCGAATTCCTGAAAATCAACAAACTTTAGAGCGTTAGGCATATCATAATATTGATTTGAATACCTCATACCTTGCTCATAATGATTTCGTGGATGTGGTTCAGGGGCTGGAGTTCTATACGGAACACGTGAGCGTCCATCATCCTCATTCATCGATCTCCATTGAGGAACGTACTGATTAAACCTTGACTGGGGCAAATCTCGGCCAAAATCTCGGACGAGATATTGCTTTGGGGGTCAAGATTCTCCTCTGGCATGATAGTCCGGATAATACATCCTGCACAATCAATTGATTTGAATACCTTATACCTTGCTCATAATGTATATTGGACAACAATAGTAAAAATCGGATGCAAAATCGGTCAATCTGCTGAAGAACAGGTTGATTTTCTTTGTAAAAAATCGACTCTTGGGTTCGACGTTCAAGAACTTTCTTTTCTTCTCTTTTTTTTTGTATTGGCGAGGTTTTAAAGGTCAACGGTTGGCTTGTGTTTGATTGATGGCGTTTCTCCCTTCCAAAACTTACACAAATCAACGCACATTAAACTCAAATAATCTCGCAAAGATGGCGAAAAAGAAAAGACTCAACTTTTAAAGACTTAAAGAAGACTCAAAACAAAAATCAAACCTTTTTATGAACGATCGGACTTCAATCGATTAGCTCTGATACCACTTTTATGCGGGGATAAGCCACAGTTTCCAATCTAGATTGGAAGTCTTTAACTGGGATAAAAATCGGGTTGTTCTATAGAGAAAATCGACCGATTTATCTCAAGAACAAGCCTATTTTTCGTTAAACTCAGAACACGGATTAGTGAATGATATGGAAAGATAAGAAGATGAATATGGAATGATAAATGAAAGATATAGGAAGATATGAACCAAGATAGTTCCGCAAAAGAACTTTGACCAATGATGTGTCAAAACCCTTAAATGAGAAGATTACCTTAGCCCGCACTTCTTTAACCTTACACAAGTCTTCTAATTAAGACATCACAAGAGGGAATAGGATTGACCAAGAGCACCAACCTTCAACAAGATTAACACACAAGCACAATCTAACAAGAACGTCACAACGATTCAACCAAAACACTCTTTTGATTGAATAGCAATGAATAAAATAAAAACTCTATAAGTGAAGCTGTAAGTTCACACAAATCTGTGGAAATATATCAATCTAATCTAACAAACAATATCCCCCACTATACCTATTTATAAGGGAAATCAATCCTACAGAACTAGGAAAAAATATATTTTAAAAGATAATTTAGGAAAGATATCTTTTAAAAGATAATCTAGAAATATATCTTTTAAAATATAATCTAAGAAATATATCTTTTAAAAGATAATCTAGGAAAGATATATGTAAAAGATAATCTGGCAAAGATATCTTTTAAAAGATAATCTAGGAAATATATCTGTAAAAGATAATCTAGCAAATATATCTTTTAAAAGATAATCTAGGAAATATATCTTTAAAAGATAATCTAAAAAATGCAATCCTAAAAATAGGATAGAAAACTAACAACTTTTACTTGAGATTGTTTGAGAGCTTTAAGGAAATAAAATTAAAAGGTAGTTGCCGAAAAAAGAAGATCATGGCCAGATTTTTTGCAAAACTCGTTCTAGTGAAGGAAATCGTACACAAAAATCAATCGAGTTTTCTACAGGAAAATCGATAGATTTATTAGGTCGGTTTTTCTGACCATTGGTCGATTTCTTCATATGCCATGCAATCTTCCATTCCATCGATTCGCCCCATGCTTGCAACTTGTAAGCACTCCTTTCTTGAGTTTCTCTTGCTTTTAGATTGATGAATGATCAATGTAGAGTAGTCGTAGATGCCAAGGATGGTCCCACATCTCATCAAGCCACGTGCATAGGTGCGTTCATTATGGGATTTTGGATTCATTCCTTTCTTCGTAATCTATATATTTGTATGTGTACTTTGTAGTTGCGTAGATGTATAATTAAAAGTTGACTTGCACCTACAAACCATTTTATATCTCTATAAACTACTTGGTATGAAGTAACAAGACTGAATTGATTATATATTGAATGAGATACAAGGTATATATATATATATATATATATACAGTAGATCCTATGTCTAATGCACCAATCATGGGATGACGATCTTGTGTAGAAGGCAAGTACAGTATATAGAGTAATATGAGAATCACTGAGTGATGTTATTGCCTAACATGCTCCCGCAAGATGGACAGGGCATTGAACCATGCCAATCTTGGAGAGGAGCATTTCAAGTCGAGCACGTGGGAGAGGCTTGGTGAGGGCATCAACAAGTTGATTGTCATTGGCAACATGTGATACCCGTAGGGTGCCTGATTGAACCTTCTCATGTATGAAGTGGTAGGCAAGATGCTTCATGCGAGAGTGAAAGATAGGGCTGGCACAGAGTTTGGTGGCGCCAACATTGTCACAATAGATGGTAGGGACTGTGGTTTGGGGAAAAACAATTTCCGCAAGGAGAGACATGAGCCATTGGACTTTTACAACTGTGTTGGCAATTGTTGTGTACTTAGTCTCAGTGGATGATCTGGCTACACTACGTTGTTTCTTAGAGCTCCAAGAGATTGGATTGGACCCAAGATAGACAATATAGGCGCTAGTGGAAATGTAGTCAGACTTGTCACCTGCCTAGTCTGCATCAAAGAAAGCATTGAGAGAGGTGGGTGAGTTACGTCTAAGCAGTATTCCATGGTCGGAGGCGCCAGCAAGATACCGAAGGGTGCGTTTGACAGCGGACCAATGGACATGTGTCGGTTGGTGCATGAATTGTGAAAGTGTATTGATCAAAAAGGCAATGGTTGGCATGGTGAGAGACAAATATTGAAGACTTCCAAGAGCCTGACGGTATTGGAGTGCATCTGGGGAAGGGTCTCTAGTGGTAAGCGACAAAGATGTATCAAAGCAAAAGGGGTGGTGACCGGTTTGGCATGGCTTAGGTCAAATCGATGAAGCATATCCTGGATGTATTTGTGCTGATTGAGGAAGATGTCGTCTAAGTAGTGCATGACTTCGACACCAAGGAAGTATTGTAGCACTCCAAGACCTTTGAGAGAGAACTTGGAGGTTAACTTTGTAATGATTTCCTCAATGAGTGATGGAGATGAGCCCGTGACAATTATATCATCAACATAGATGAGAAGAAAGATCTTGTGAGTCGAGGTTTGTAAATGGAACAATGAGGTATCAGAGGTGGAGTTATGGAACCCTAGATAATTCAGATGTGTACAAAGAGCAGTGTACCATGCACGGGGAGCTTGCTTCAGGCCATATATGGCTTTGTGAAGAAGGCATATGTGACATGGTTTGTCTGATTTGAGGAAGCTAGGTGGTTGAGTCATGAAGACTTTTTCTTAAAGAGGACCTTGGAGGAATGCATCATTCACATCAAGCTGACTAAGAGGCCATTTGTGAGTGACTGTCAAACTTAGAATCAGTCTGACAATAGCAGGTTTGATGACAGGGATAAAGGTGTCCCCATAGTCAATGCCAAGACACTGATGGATTACTTTGGCAACCAAGTCTGCATTATGGCGATCAATGGAACCATCAGGGTTGTACTTAGTGCATAAGACCCACTTACAACCCATAGTATTGGAGGCTTGGGAGGGAGGAACAAGCGTCCAAATCTAGTTTTGAAGAAGGGCATGAAACCGGACAGTCATGGCTTTGTGCCAAACATGAATGGACAGTGGTTGCTTGGTTGTACGAGGTTCATGGTTTTGGTTGTAATGTTGTTGTGAGATTAAGTTTGTGAAGGGGTTTGTAAATGTTGTATTGAGAGCGAGTAACCACCGTGCGGAGATGAGGTGGTGGTGATGGTGATGAACCCGGGTTGTCGGTAGAAGTGGAGGATGAGGAGTGTGTTAGGGTTGTGTGGATGAGAATAGGAGAGGTTATAGTTGATGGTACCGGCGTCACTGGTGAAGAAGTGGGTTGAGGGGTCGTAGATGGGCTGAGAGGTGTAAGAGGAAGCGAGATAGAACACCGGGAATTGGGCTCGTAGTCGGGTTGGGCCAAAGTTGAAGGGTCAAATGTTGAGAATGGAAATTGGTCCTCAAAGAAGTGGACATGCCTGGAAACAAAGACTTTGTTCGTTTGAGGGTCAAGACAGTAGAATGTGGATTGGGTGGGTGAATATCCAACAAAGACGCAGGGTCTAGATTTGGGATCAAGTTTGTGAGTAGTGTAGGGTCGAAGCCATGGGTAGCACAAGGATCCAAAGTTGCGAATGTTGGTGTAAGAGGGTGGTTTGTTAAAGATTGTTTCCTAGGGTGTTAGGTTGCCCAGAGTGGGAGTAGGCAACCTGTTTATGAGATAAGTAGCGGTAGTAAGGGCATGAGTCCAATAGGTAAGAGGCATGGATGTCTGGGAAAGCAAGGCAAGACCAGTCTCGACGAGGTTCCGGTGACGACGCTCAGCGTATCCATTGTGCTCAAGTGTATGAGGTGGACTGGTTTTGTGAGGAATAACGTGGTGAGCAAGGTATATTTTGAGACTGAGATATTCTCCGCCATTATCGAAGAAGAGGGTTTGTATTTTGTGAGTGAGATGATGTTCAACAAGCGTTTTGAATCAAACAAACACCTCCTTGGTATCCGATTTTTTCTCAAAGGGTAAAGCCATATATATTTGAGAAATGGTCTACAAAGATTATATATATAGTACTTGTAATTATCATACATCTGAAAAAACAACTTCAAGAGATATTTGTGTAGTGAGAGAAGAGGATGCAAAGGATAACTTGTGACTCTTATTAATTTGGCAAGAATTACAAAAATCTTTAAGTAATGGTAGGTTTAGTTTAGTGGAAAGCAATTGAAAGACTTTGGGCGATGGATGTCCCAATTTGTGATGCCAAATTGAAGATGATAGTGTGGATGTGAGCACAAGAGGACGACGAGGCAACACCAAGGGCACTTCATAGAGTCCGTTCTTGGCTTGGTCTTCCGGGAATAGGCGATTGGAGTGAAGTTTCTTAACAAAGAAAGAAGAGGGTGAGAATTCAATGGTTACAATATTTTCTAGTACATAGCTTGTGAATGGAAATGATATTGCGGTGCATTTGTGGAACATGTAGCATATCAGATAGTTGAAGGAGGTGAGAGAGTGAAGGGATATTAGATGAGCCAACGTGTGATATTTGCAAACCTGAGCCATCACCAATGGTGATTTTGTTTGAGCCGTCATAGAAATAGTGCAGGGAGAGGTTGTTCAAGTCGGACGTGACATGGTGCGTAGCACCAGTGTCTAAGAGCCAGTTGGGTGCAGAAGTAGGTGGTGTAGGCAGGATGGCAGTGGAGTTAACCTAAGGAGGCGTTGGTTGTCTTGGCTGACAAGGGGGTAGACGGATGTTTGGATGAAGGCGTTGGAAGATTGAGCAGCGGGAAAGAGAGTGTCCCACAGTGTCGCATCATTGACATTTGCCAAGGCATGGCTTCGAGGGTGGTTTGGAGGACGTGTTGGAGGACACGTTTGGAGGGGCGATTGTTGTAGGATGAGCATGTAGTGGAGTTGACAACTGCAGGAAATTGTGTCATCGGGGTCCTGTGGAGAAGGGAGAGCTCCTTGTTGATTAGCTTCTCCATGAGTTCAACAAAGGAGATAGGCGAGTCTCTAGCATGGATTGTGTCAATCACATACTGATAGTCCGAATCAAGCCCATCTAGCACACGATCTGTGTTGTCTTCCGGATCTAGTGGTTTGCCAAGCATTGCAAGGTCATTCACAACACGCTAAATTGATTGCATATACATGGCAATGGAGGAGGATCCCTTGGTCAGATGATAAAGTTGGTCCTTCAATTGCTTCATGTGCCCCCGAGTAGGGTTTGCAAAGGTTTTGGCAAGCACGTCCCAAGCTGCTTTGGAGGTGGAGGCTTGGTTGAAAAGGTGGGTAAGTGATGGGCTTGTGGTGCCTACAATGGCACCAAAAATAAGCTTGTCCTGTCGAAGCCAGGAGAGATGGGTTGGGTTTGCCATTGTGGCATTAGCCTCCATGATGGTGTCATCAGGAGCAGTGTGAGATCCGTTAATGAATTTGAACAATCAATACCCAACAAGGATAACTTCAAGCTGGAGTTTTCATGATAGATAGTTTGTGGTGGTAAGTTTGGCTGCATTGGAGAAGGAAACAACATCAAAGGAATGCGATGAGTCATTCTCGTTGGGGATGGTAACAGTGGGAGAAGTCATGGGAGGTTGGGTTTGAGTTTTGGTGGAAAAAATTGCTACTGCTGTGATACCATGTAGGAAGTAATAAGACTGAATTGATTATATATTGAAGAACATACAAGGTATATATATATACAGTAGATCCTACGTCTAATGCACCAAGCAAGGGTTGACGATCTTGTGTAGAAGGCAAGTACGATATATAGAGTAATACGAGAATCACTGAGTGATGCTATTGCCTACTAGTATTAATACTTTTGAAAAATGTTTGCTTAGCACATGTTAGCCTAATTATACGAGAAAAAGTTGGTGGGGTAAATTATGAATCTGAGAATATTCTCTTTGATATTTTTTTTATCATTTGGTTTTAACCCTTATTTAATAAAAGTATTTTTTTTGTTTTGTTTTTTCGAAATACATTTACCGAAAAAAATTCAAAACTTTTGTTGACTATACGTGATGATATTAGTCAACAATTATCGGTAGTCCATAATTTTATTATCAACAATTGTTAACTATCCATAGTTGTATTATTAATATTTGGCGACAATCCATAATTGTCAACCATTCAAATTGTATCGTCAACAATTGTTGACGGTACATAATTGTACGGTAAAAAAAATTATTGACAGTCTATAATTGTACTATAAAAATTGTTGACAACTTATAATTGTTTTGTCAACAATTGTCGATAGTCCATAATTGACAATCCGTAATCGTATTGTCAATCGTTAACGGTAAAAAAAATTGAGAAAAAAAAAATCCTAAAAGCAAAGGTAGTTTTTCAATTAAGGGATCAAAAATCTAAAGATGAAAAATTAAGAGAAAATTAGCTAATAAAGCACTTTTTTTAATTACGCATACTAAGGGTGCAATCTAATTTTTATTGTGAAGATAAAATATGAACTAATAGTTTTTAATTATTAGAAGGAAA
>BSUD01000007.1:48489943-48565877 GCA_033239045.1 Fagopyrum esculentum | reverse complement strand
AATTTTTATTGTGAAAAAAAAAAATGAAATAATAGTTTTTAATTATTAGAAGGAAAAAAAAAAAAAAAAGTTGGTGAGTAAAAAAAAAATTGAAAAAAAAATCCTAAAATATATATTAAAAAAATAATTAAAGGGTCAAAAATCAAACGATGAAAAATTAAGAGAAAATTAGCTAATAATGTACTTTTTAAATTGTATATAATAAGTATGCAATCGAATTTTTATTGTGTAGACAAAGTATGTACTTATAATCATTAATTATTATAAGCAAAAAAAACATAGGATATGTAAAATTGGGTATGTAAAACCAGGTGTATAAAATCAGGTAAGTAAAATGGGTTTGTAAAATTGGGTATGTAAATTTGGTAATAGCATTGGGTAGGTGAAATTAGGTATGTAAAATCGGGTAAGTAACATCAAGTATGTAAAATCAGGTAACTAATAATGGGTAACTGAAATTGGGCAATCGAAGTTTGGTACGTGAAGTTGGGTATACGAGTGAAGTTGGGTACGTGAAGTTGGATACGTGAAGTTGGCTACGTGAAGTTGAGTACGTGAATGTTGGGTACATGAGGTTGAGTACGTGAAGTTTGGTACATGAATGTTGTGTATGTAAAGCTGGAAACGTGAAGTTGATATGTAAAATTTGGATATGTGAAGGTTGAATATTGCAATTTTTTTCCTCCCTCTTAGGATTACTAAATAAACCTCATTTAACTAAATTAATTTTTCTTTTTCCTAGAATTATTTGAAATAATCACTCATTTGTAAAATAAAACATACTTTATACACACTATAATAAAAGTGCCTACTTTGTATTCACTATAGATAAAGTCCATGCTTACCAAATTCACCCAATAATTAAAGATTAGATTTCTAATTCAAATAGATGAATTAAAAAATTAAGCAAATTACATGTAAGTAATTTGCAATTTAAGTAATATTATAATGACATGAAGTTTGGATTGTTGTTTTAGTTGAATAAGGTAACTTTATACCATGACTTTAACATTTGAAGGGGGATAACAATTATAAGTAATATTATGGTAACTTTAGCATGTTGTCATGTAGTTGAATAACGCAAGTTTTACTATAACTTTTAACCTTTGAAAAAAGTATAACAGTTATGAGTAATATTATGGCAACTTGTTTTTTTTTTATACATAGGTGAGAAAATAGGTGGATCCCAATCGGCCTATGGCATCCTTGCGGATGAGGTCTTGAACATCTTCTGAAATCTCTTCAATGTGCAGGTCGGTATTATGTCTATGTGAAGTTATCTTGTCCGCAACCAAATTAATTTCCCTAAAAATATGCCGAGTGATGGAGATAGTAAACTCAGAGATGATATTCGAAATATCGTTGATAATCTTATCAAGTTCCCAAGGTGGTTTCCAGATACGATTGATCGAGTTGACGAGTGTCAAATTATCTCCTTCAATCTCAATGAATTTAATTCCAATCTCCTTGGCCTTTTGGAGGCCATTTCGTAAGGTCAGAGCCTCAGATTCCAAAACAGATTCAGCATCACACTTACCACTTCCAATTTCGATTGGGATGGCATTGTGATTTCGGATGATAAAACCAAAGGAAAATTTTCCTAACGAGTTTTGTGAAGCATCAAAATTAAGTTTGTGAAAACCATTTTCTGGTGTTGTCCACTTAATGTTCTTCTTTTTTCTTCGTGATGATTTATTTGCTATGTTATTCATGTTCTGGTTCATATTTGCTCTGTTCCACACTTCTATTTGGTTCAATGCTAAATCTTGTATATTTTCCGGAATTTTTGTTTTGTTAAAAATGAATTGATTTCTTGCCATCCATATGTTCCACCATGTGACGACAGTGAGATTCATTTCTTTTGTTGATAATAATCCTTTTAGGTCATGAAGAGCCTCGGCGATTCTCCAATTAGCAAAATCGTAGTTTTTTAAGATCGTTGTTTTGATGGTTGATATCATAAAGGGACACTGGAAGAAAAGGTGTTTGGTACTTTCAGTATGGTGATTACAGAATTCGCAATGCATTACGACAGAGATCTTTTGTCTGTCGAGATTTTCCTTTGTTGGTAGACCATCCAGAGCTAGTTTCCATAAAAAGTTTTTAATTTTGGGCATTATGTCCATTTTCCAAATCCAAGATTTATCCGTAGTAACTCCGACCTTATGTTTTTGAAAAAATTCTAAAGAAAATTTAGTCGAATATCCTTCCTCATTTCCTGACCAGTATAGTCTATCCCGAATGTAACTATTGGGAAGATTATACTTTTTTATTTTTTCGATAATGTTCAGAGTTAGTATTGTACGTAATTGGTTGATTCGTTGGATGTCCCATGAGTTATCCTTAAGGTACTCTGAAGTAAGTTCCACCTCGTTTAAAAGGTTTGTGTTTGTCACCATATCTTGCAAAGGTTTATCCAGTATCCATTTATCCTTCCAGAATCTGATTGTTTTTCCGTCCCAAACCCTCCATGTGAGACCTTTGGTAAATTCTTCGTTTAACTTAATTAGTTTCTTCCATTGCCATGATCCGTTCGTCCCGCATTTGTACTCCCAGAGTCGGGTACCCTTAAGGTATTTTTCTTCTACAATTTTAACCCAAATATTGTCCGGTTTCGCCAAAATTTTCCACAAAAGTTTCATTTGAAGGGTTTTATTCATGTCTTCTGATTTTCTAATCCCAGTACCGTCAAGGGAATGTGGTTTACAAATTTTATCACAACTAAACAAATATTATGGCAACTTGTAGTCATGTGTAAGTGTTTGATAAAAGACTAAGTTATTTAAAAAAAAGTAATCTAAATAAAAATTATATAAGTCATATTAATAATTTCATCTACAATCATCATCTCTTCCAAAAACACTTTAAATTATAATCTCCTTAATATAATCTAAAATAATTCCAATAATCATTTGTCAAACACACCCTAAGTCCTTCTCTCATCGATCTCTAATCTATATACAAAATTAAGGACATTTAAAATCAAAAAGTACTCAAGTAGTTAATAATTAATAATTTCAGTGTTAAGCCGTCAAAAAATATCTTATTCAACCACTAACATCATAAATATAACATGAAGTTGGGTGTCTGAATGTAGCGTGGAAAATAATAGCTCTGAATATGAATTGCAACAAACAAGTTCAAGTTGGAAGTGGCTTAGGCATAACGAGTTAACACTCGATCTCTATCAGATTCCTATGTACATTTCAGAAAAAGAGAGATTCAATGATGTGTTGAAACACAACACCTTCGATCTTTATGCCACGGTTTGCATAAAAGCACACCACATAAACAAGCCTGAATTAGAAGGAAACACTTGTTATGTACTCTTTTTATTTGCAAGTACTTCCCAGCCCTCAAATTCGACTAGAATCTCTACCGAAAACGAACTTCTTTGTCCAGTCGAAAACCACCAGAACTCTCGTCCGCCAACTCACTTGTTTACTGCAAGGAAGACACAAGTTGTTACTACCATGGACAGACCCGTCCAACAAGGGTGTGTCATTAGACCCAACAGCGCAGGGCCCCAGTTTTTTTGGCCCTCGAAAAATTTTATTTTTTGGTTGATTTATCAAGAAAAAAAAAAGTGATTGCCATATCAGTTGACCCTCAACATTAAGGACAAATGGTCATTCTTTTATTTTTTTTTAATTTGAAACATATGCATATTCTTAAGCAAACTGAAGTAAGCAAGGAAATATACCTTGCATAAACAGAGTACCAAAGCCACTGGGTACTGTGACCCATTGACACCCAATCCCCTGGCAATTCAGCTGCTGCTTGTTCCCCTCCCAGCGGTGCAAATTGACCAAAATGCTTGTACCTGTTAATTCAGAACAAACAGGTACCATAATTTACATCTTATTCTAAACAAACATGACAATGACTTCTGATTTCACAAATATCAAAGTAAGCAGACTCCTATTAGCATAAATGAAGAATTAAATTTGATCTTTAACTCCAAACAGTTCTTTAGCTTTTCTTAAAACAAAATTCAGACCCTGCAAAAGACAAAAAGGGTTTTCCCGTTGCTTGGCTCAGAAGAATATAGAGTACCTGAAGGGGCGGAACTTGTGGCGCCCAGAACTTCTGATGCGTCGAGGACCTTCAGGCTCAAGCTCACATTTATCCATGCGATTGAAGCAGTGAGCAAGATATGAACCTTGCTGAGCAGCAACCTACGATCCCAAATTTCAAAAATTCACACAGGAACTTCATTATTCATAAACTATTTCATTGTACTAAAGTTAACAGACAGGCGGGAAAAAAAAAAAATGCACCTGAGCAGTCGCGGGGAGACACTTCATTTGAGAATCCACGTGAGATAGAGCTGACTTGAAGGCTTCAATGTCAACAGCCTTTCTCTCTTTGCCTTCAGGATCCTTCAACAGATCGCTCATATGCGCCATATGATGGCTTTTCAAGTAGACCTCCACTTGTGGATATCTCACAAGGATGTCTCCAACTACCTCTTGAAATTCTTTCACATCCAATGTTCCTGACTTGTCTGTATCTGCAACCTCAAATATGGTTGATATATCATCCTGGTGAAACCAAAGTAATATGAAACATCAGCATTTTGCACATTTAGCTGCCGTCATTCCGTTCAGAAAGAGGTGAGTAAACTGATAATAAAAACAGACCACGGATAAGGTGTCAATTTTTTAGAGGAACGATTAACATACCATGATCTTCCGTTGGTCTATTGTAGCACAATCACCTAAAGCATACACATCACCAGAACCTTTTACACGAAGCCATTCATCAGTTGCAAGCACAGCTCTATTAGCCTGTTGTGATGATAAGCAGACGGTTAATCAAAAACAGAAACTGCAGAACCTGCAAGGGTGAAAACCATTTAACTGGATATTATCTCTCAAAAAGATGAAACATTTAACTACACAACCTGTCCAATTTGCTCCATGAAGTTCTTAATAACAGGTCGAGTTCCAACTCCTGTGGACCAAACAATCATCCCATAGGGAACGCTGCAAATCTCTCCATTCGCTTTTACAAGCATGCTGATCTCTCTGTCAGAAACATTCACAACTCGACATCCTGTAAGAACTTCAATGCCATCTCTTGAGAATTTAGATTCAGCAAATGAACTGATTCTCTCATCAAACCTGAAAATTATGCAATCAGATAATTTGGTGATGAATGTACACTTGAGTGCAGACAAGTTAATATCTCAAGTTCAGATGACAGGTATATTTTCTAGTATAAAGCCGCAGCTGCTAAGATAACTACTTATATATCAGAATACTTGCCTATGACTGTATAGTGTATAATGAACTTAAGATACCAAACACTCAATTCAATCGGCATAATAAAACAGTGTAATACATTGACCAATTAAAGTGTACTAATATGCAGACCCCATAATGACTTGAGTTCAGCTGATGGATGCTTCTATCAGTATTAACCAACGGATACTGATCGTGTAAGATTATATATGCCAAGAACTTGAATACCATAGTGAGAGAACATAGGTTAGCTAAGCATTCCATTCGGTCTATATAATAAGGCAAGGTCATGTACGGATATTTTAGCATGAGAGAAATGTAGCAGAAAAAGATATAAGTGGAATTAAAGAAACAAAGAAGAGCATTACTTTTTAAATGAAAAATTTAGAGCTCAAAAGATCATATATTTCTGTATCTTAGATTTGGCTGATGGAAATTTAACAGGGGCCAGTGTGAGTAAAGATAACCAATCCATCCCTTTCGAAAGAACAAAAGTAATTGAAGGGAGCCAGGGAAGCAACGAAGTGCAGTATAAGACCGGGCTGATAGTTCAGCAAAATGTAACAGCAAGAGAATATATTGAAGCAATAAGGCAAAATGCATCATCACAAGTCACTCTTACGTGTTCAAAATATGATCTCCTGACTGGATAAGTGATATTTTAACCAAGTCCTGAGCAGCGGGGTAGAGATGTCTTAAATCTTCATGTACGTAATCATGCAGCTCTGCAGCAAACTCAACACCAGTGGGACCGCCTCCGACAATTACAAAATGAAGATGTCTCCTCCTCTCTTCTTCACTTAATCCAGGTAGCATCGCTTGTTCAAAACAGTCTATCACATGTTTACGGATCTTCTTAGCATCCTCAACTTCCTGCAGAATTACAAATGTATCATCATGATCCTAATTAGTAAATACAGCTTTACGAGAACACAAAAGTACCACGTAATGTTATAGCAAAACAATTCCGAGATCCGAAAACTCATATAGAACTAACTGAATGATGGTCTAGAAAATAACCTTAAGAAAATGGCAATGTTCCGTGACACCAGGTGTGTTAAATGTATTTACTTGAGCTCCTATTGCTATGACTAAATAATCATAGTTTAAAGAAAATTCACGGGTAGGATCCGGACAGTTCTTGGAGGAGGATTTGCAAATTAGTTTCTTGTCTTCTGCAGCAATCGTGATGCACTCAGCTTGACAAAATTCAATTTCTCCATTCCTCTGCAATAGCAAAACATAAGTAAGCAGTATCATAAGGTAGAGCAAAAATACCTGAGCAAAGTCTTTAGCATTCTGACAGAAAATATGTGTCTAACATCGGAGTACAAAATCTTGTAGACATCAAACTTGTAAACTCCAACAGTCACAACAAAATGTAAGACAGAGATATCAAGCGGTGTCAATCAGAATGCATCTGTGAAGAAACTCATAACTGCGGCTCTTATTAGTCATTTTTAGCTTGTTCAGGACTCAAAACATAGGATGAAGGTACCTTTATAATATTCCGAATTGGTTCCACTACGCTCCGCGGTTCAACTGTTCCACAAGTTACACTAGGTAACAAAGGAGTAAAAGCAAAATAGTTCCGTGGAGAAACCACCTTGACATCATAAAGTGAAGCATCAAGATCTTTTATGAAACTAATGCCAGCCCATCCTGTCCCCAGTACCAACAATTTCTTCTTCTTGGGCTCCATTTGCTTGTGTTCGACATCCTGCAAACCACCTCCCTGTGATTCTGAGTATGCCACCACGGTACCCCCGGTACTGAACAAGAAATGTAATAATCTGATCAGTGACAATGCTCATGATACAATTAACAGGCAGCCCTCAACAGGTATATTTAAGCTCAGATACTTAAAATGGCCCAGGAAGGATACAAGATTCTAATCGATAACCCAAAAGGCATCAGGATACAATTTCACTGGGCAAACTTGAAAATTTATTCGAGACAAAAAGACATTTTAAATATAGGATCTGATAAACCACTTTTGAACTAGCGTAATATAACTACACATCAATAATGCACAATCTAGCATCATCCTTAGAGATTCGACATAGAATTCGCGGAATGTAAAATCTAAACAACTCAAACCCTCTCCTAATTGTGTTTTTTGAAGAGTTGCAAAAAGCAAAATGTCTGGATTAAAGCGCAACACAAAAAACAACAATAACAACCAACAATTGGAAGAGATCTTTGAATCCGGTGAGGTAGAGACAGTATAGATGCGATCAATTCCAAAAATAACGGAAATAACCTTTTCAATTACGTAACGGAATGCGTTCAAAATCTACAAGGATTATGATTCCCACCTGACTGCGCAAAGAAGAAGTAGCTTAGAGGAAGAAGAGTAGCCATTGGCGAATTTGGAAGCTCTGTTGATGAAGGAGTTCATTTGAAAATTTGAGTGTTAGAGAAAAAATATGCCAGTTCGCAATCTGGTAATTGGCAATGAGATGGAATTGACCGGTAAAAGAACACTTTTGTTGAGCTGTAATTCGTCGGTGCAAGCTGTGATCGCAACCTCTAACCGTACCATGTGTCGGGATATGGATGGGGAAGAGATAGGGAGAATCGGAATATTTTGTTCACTGGAATTTCGCGAGTGGACTGCATTCCCCTTATCTAATTAGGGCTAAATTACACAAAATGCCCGCGATTCAAGAAAGGTTTATATCCAAAGTCCAAAATAGCACTTTTTCCTTCAACATTTCATACTTGAAGAAAAGTTTACATAGTTGTGATTTAACGCTATTAAAGTATTTTTGTATAAATTAATTTCCACATTAGGTGCATGTGTAATTTAATGTTATAGAGCTAGTTTTGTAAAAATCTATACGTTGGTTTTCTATAGTATATCCTTAAAATTTTGCTCACGTGCTATAAGAATGACTCATGATAACCCGATTTTATTAATATCTTTTATTCCTTTCTTGAACTGTTCTACAAATGATATAAAAATACTCCGTATTTTTTAACTAAAATGTGTTAAACAAACAATGTTATCTAGATACCGATTCTAATTAATATGTTAAAAAAGTAACATGCATAAGAAAAACTATTAATTCCTTCTTGATCAAGTGACTGCTTTTAACATTAACTGAGTCTCTTTTTTTTTTGGGTAGTTATCGCAGTTTTTGAGATTATGCATCTAACAATCATTAAATAAGATATTTGATCCTAATATGTGTATTGTTTCGCTCAACTGTTAGTCTATTTTAGATCGGATATCAACATAATTTGATTTATTAAATAAAATAAAATAATATATATATATATATATATATACTTACAATACTAAAAGAGAGAATCCTTCTTATGAATAGTTCATAGACGAAAATGCCCTTAGGGCATGACTCACCCATATGAATAATACGTGTTGCCTCCTGCCGCTCGTCTCTTTCACCGATTTTTGACCTTCCTCTGCTTCGACAGCCAGTTCTTTATCGGTGAGATCAGAGCTTTCTCTCCCTTCCTCTCTTCTTCGTTCTTCTTCTTCTTCTTCTTCTTCTTCTTCTTCTTCTTCTTCTTCTTCTTCTGTGCCTCGCTCAAGCCGCCGACGTCCTTCTTCACCCGCGCCACCCGATTCATCATCTGTAAGTTAGAGTTGTTTCTTTTTTATGGTTGCTTTCTGTACACCTTCTCTGCAGACCGGATTTTTCATTTCTCACTATGTTGGGTTCTACCATTCGCTTCTCCTCATCAACACCATATTCTACACCTACAACTGCTGATTGAAAACCAAGCGGTTGAATTCCGGAACCGCTTCTATGACTGAGATTCGTCTCTTTCAAAAGTCCTGGGAACCCTTATACATGCTGCCCCGTTCATTCGAACTGTAAATGCACTAATTCTCGTTCTAATATGCAACGTCTCCATTAAAGGTATTATGTTTCTTCTTCCTCTCAAAGTCAAGGTCTGAATCCATGAGTCGCAGGTTCCCTCAACCCAATTGACGAGCTGGTACCGAGTATGCACTTTGGATTGCATACGACATTGTGTTCTGAAAAGGGAGGAAGTCATTCGTAGGACTGCTTATGTTTCTGATATTGATGAGCAAGTAATTGATTGACCTTACATTGTTTGATTCTTTGTGCTCATGTGTTTTTGTTAATGTTGTTATTTATTAGTTGTTTTTTTGGGTTATATAGGTTACTGAAGAGCAACTGACAGCTTTGTTGATCAACTGTGGTCAGGTAATTGAATTTGTGGTTTTTATAATTGTAAGAGCTAGGATTTTCGGATCCTAAATAATCATGATTAAGGTGGCAAGTTAAACCTAATCATTGATAGTAATATTGGGTCAACTTGTGAACGGGGTGAAATTGGCAAGCTTAGATACCACCATTGAGTTTTTGGCCGGAGATTGACCTTGTGGGGAAAATTCTACTTTTTTATCTGGAGAATAATTTTTACCCCAATGTTATTTGGAGCATTTGGGAGCTTCAATTAATAAAAAGGTAGTTGAGAGAAATGATCAGGACATCGGACATGTCCTAGATATGAAATAACATGGAAAGGCAAAATGGTCAAAAGAGTCGCTATTTTGTTTCTTAGCAGCTAAGAAAGATGGCTTAGGAATATGCATTTATAAGGAAATTGCATAATAACTACCCACACAATATTCCGGAATTATTATTCCAATTCCGAGAAGTTTGGAGAAAGGACCCAAACCATCTTCGGATCGGTAAATGGATAATTATCGATTTTGCTAAAGGATAATGCTAGAGGATAATTATCCACTTTGCTAAAGGATAATGCTAAAGGATAATTATCGATTTTTTTAAAGGATAATGCTAGAGGATAATTATCCACTTTGCTAAAGGATAATGCTAAAGGATAATCATCGATTTTGCTAAAGGATAATGCTAGAAGATAATTATCGACTTTGCTAAAGGATGATGCTAAAGGATAATTATCGATTTTGTTAAAGGATAATGCTAGAAGATAATTATCGACTTTGTTAAAGGATGATGCTAGAGGATAATTATCGACTTTGCTAAAGGATAATGCTAGAAGATAATTATTGACGTTTCTATAAATAGAGGAAATTCCTTCATTCCATTTCACATTTCCTCGTAAAAGCTCTCATTTCTCTCAACCTTCAAATTCAGATTTACTCTTCGTTTGTAATCCGATTTCTAATCCGTTTGAGCTTTCGGATCTCTTTCTTCATCCTCTTCATTTTGGTACCGAGCATCTGCGTTTCCGTTGAAGTTAAGACCAGGTCGAGCCTCCCCCTTACATGGCCGGTTCCGTCGCTCAGATTCCGGTGAATTTGATGGTTTCCGAGCATAGCCAGCGTCGTTGTGATTCCGAATCTTCTTTCGGATCGTCAATCGGGTTAGTAACGAATAAGTTATGAATTTATTCGTTTTCCGTATTGCGATTTGGCCTAAATTGACCTTAGGCTTCAAAATGGATAATTGGAAATTCCATTATGCTCGTTACATTATTCTGGTGATTATGGGCTATTTGTTTGATGAGATTTGATGACTGTTGGGTACAGAAACTGCTTGCGGACAAAACGTTATTTTGGTTAAATTTAATTAGGAATGTAGGAAAAGTTATAAGCTAATTAAATTCAAAGGAATGAATTTAATTGATGTTTGAAGCAAGAAATTTAATAGGAGGAATATGATATTCTCGACAGGTGTTGTTGAAGACGGTAGACTAACTATAGCTTAGTTGCTCAGTGAGCGTATCCAGATAAGTCTTCGGACTTACTTAGCTTCGATCTGCAGAAACTCGTGCCTGAGAGATTTATATCTTGTTGTGTTGCATTGTGATTGATGTTATGCATTCTGATGTGTTATGTGTGATGCATGCTAATGTTATTGTTGTGTTTTATTATAAAGATGATGATGTGATGTGTTTTATGATGAAAATGACGTTATGATGTGTAAAGCATGCTTAATGTTGTTGTGATTATTATCATGTCATAATTATGAGAAATGGTTAAATGAACATGTGTTAGCCTATTGAGGCGTGCTATTGAATGACATGATAAGCTTGTTGAAACATGATAGTGTATGAGATGATAAGCCTTTTGAGGCATGTGATATGATGGCGACCTGTAAAGGTCAAGAGTATGTAAAGTGAGTATTTTGCAGTGAATACCGGAGCTTGGCCAGGCCCGGATCACTTGCGCGTGTATAAGAATGATGCCGAGTCTGATGGACTTCAGGCTCGGGTCGCACACCTAATTAAAATGGTAAATGTTTGCATTAACATGAACGGAAAAATGTTGCATGTGGTTAGAGGGTTAAGACCATAACCCGCCACGAGAAATCCTGGCCCGTAGACTTGATCAGTCTGGCTACGACCTAAGAGCAAATGTCTGAATTAACCTAATCTGGGCAATGGTGAGCTCACACCAAAGCCAGAATCGTAACGAAATGGTTCCGGATTAATTGGTCCGGGATCGCAAATTGTAAATTGCATACTGCATTCACGTGCATCATATAAGCATGATATCATCTCATGAGCACGATATATGGTATTTGAATATGTGTGTTGTGTTGTGATGTGTTGATATAATCTCTCGTGGATAGATTATGATCGGTAGCTAACGGTTTTAAACCGAATCTTTTTAGGTAATGTCGACCATAGGAACGCTTCAGGGATGTCAGTTGTAGGAAGTGGACAGCTGGGGCAGTGTTAACCCAAGGGTTGGTTGAACATCTTTTGAAATTAATTGCTTGCAAGCGAGTCTTTTGTTGTTTGTGTGCAATTATGTACACGTGTTGGTTTCAGGCTGATGTTTTAAGCAATGGTTCAGGTGCCATGCTGTGAAATGTCGTTTTGGGATATACATACTAACTGCATGCATGATTGTTATGTAAATGTTTTCTAAATGACAGGTTGAATGTTTTCATTATTTATCGTGCTTCTTGTTGCAAGGTCCTATTTGTGAAATTGTTGTCAGGCTAACTGATGGGACCCACTGTGTGGTCCTTAGCCTAGTGACGTCTTGGGTTACTTAAAACCCGAGTCGTTACAATAATTATGCTGCTACCTGGTATCTTTTGAAACAAACTTGAAGAGTGTCAATTTATGCCCTCCAATTTTTTGCTAAGTACAAACCTAATTCAATTCAGACACATTCTATTTCAAGTGATTTTGTGTGAGTTTCTTTGTGTTGATTCGAGTATCTTTGCTGTGATTTCAGGCGACTTTGTGCTGGCATTCGGTATTTTGACAAACATGGAAACCGCCAAAAGCTATGTGCTGATTTCCTTTCCCAACTTGAGTTACCGGACTTTACCATTACCACCAAAGTCATGTTTACATTATGTTATTGGAAACTGATTTTGTTTGCAGCCAAAGGACTGGACATGATGATATCAATGATTTTGAGATCTACAACAAGTATGACAATGACAATATTGGGCTTGTCTGTGAGTACTAACTTTAGTATCTGAGTATCCTTTTATTGTGGATTTCACAGTATACAGTTTTGTCATCTCATTTACTTCATTTCAGTTGTGATATACTGATATTACACAAACTTAGAACAATTAGATGCCTATTTTAGTATCGGGGATGGTTGGGATAGAGTCACAATACACCGATTTATGTGTTTTTGCTTGCATTTATCTTGTAAAGTAGTTGCAGTTTAACCAATACACTGATTTATCTGCTTTTTCTTCAGATCACCAACTATTGTCCCAATTGATTTGTTTCATGATTGATGCAATTTTTGTGGATTGGGGGCTCTCCTCACAAACCCATCAAATAGCTAATATTGTAAGGTCAAGTAAGATTCAGCAAACTAAGCACACTAATGACTTTCTTTTGCTTGCTTCTCTTCAATTTTTGTTTGTTTAATTCTTGTTTATCTTAAAAGTCCTGACTTTGGTAGTGGAGAGCTGCACTAGCTGCTACAATTGGTATTTGACACGGACTTCCTTTAGCTTAAGATTGCAAGTTTTCATCGTTCTTCTCATTCCTTAAATTAATAACAATCTCTTGTTAGATAATCTGTGCTCTTACTCCTAAATCCTAATAACACAAGACTCATCAAATATGATCTCATAACTGATCAGAATTGAGATCTCGTAATTGATCAGTTTGATGACTGATACAGGATTAATGGCCTTGTAGAGTGTGGTCGTCATCATAAGCACATAAATTGAAGAGCTATGCTACTGGATGATCAAGGGTTCCTCTTAGAGCTTACCATGCTAATGGCAATGAGAGGCTTCTGGTCTTTGATTACTTTCCACTAGGAAGTCTGTCTGCTCTTTTACACGGTAAGTTTTTTTCTCCTCTCCTCAATGTTTTTGGTTGGTTAGTTTCATTGATCGATTTTGATTGCTGAGTGGATATAACATGTAAAATTGTGAAGATCTTTATTCCAATTGGATCAATTGTAGAGTTAAGATATGTTTTGATATGACATTGCTTATGTGCTGTAGCTTTGACATTTTACTCAATCTGCTCAGAATTCTTCTTGAACTTCATTAGGCTAGATCTGTCTAGAAATTCAATAATGAAATACTATTGTTTCAGCATAATAGAAAGTTCATTGATGAGTGAGAGTGACAACCATGTAGAAATATTGTGCAAGCTTATGCAGAGTCTGTACAAGTATAGCTTGGGGACAATGTCTTCTACAACAAGGGTTTGTAGTTTTTATGCTATGATATGCTGTCAGATCAGATCTAGGTGGAAATTGCGGAGTTTTTATTTGCTTCAATAATTCTTACCGTTTTTCTTGTCAATATCTTTGACAAATTTGAATTTCTTAATTGTTTATATTTTGTAACGTTCATATTTCATGCTGGACAGATGATTTGATAACATGCATACTTATCATTGTTTTAAAATAAGATGGTATGACCATGACCTTATGCTGCCGTCTATCTCCATTCATATCCATGAAATTTGTTGTGCCATGTGCTTGTAATTCAATTTGTGAACCCCACCATCATGGCCATTCCCTGCATTGAACATCTAGCTGTGTATCCCCATGGTTGTTCTTCTCATAGTGGAAGCCTATTATTAACCATTTACTATGACTTTTCAATTGGTAAACTATTTGAAAATGAAATCATCTACTATGCCATTCACAATCAACAAAGGAAGTGGAAGAACACTACTAACTGGGAAACAAGGTCAATACTCACCCTCAGAGCAGCTCGTGTGGTCCAATACATTCACTCACAAGGACCAACAATCTCCCACGGAAACATAAAATCATCCAATGTTCTCCTATCCAACAGCTCTGAAACTGTCGCTCTTCCTCAGCAAAAGCACAAGAAGAAGATTTGGAAGAGGTACTGTAAATTGGGTAAGTGAAGCTACTGGTCAAGGTGAAACCTTTGGCCTTAAATTGAGAAAAATGATCAAGAGAAGAAACAAAACCATTATTACATTATAGTGGTGCTTCTATATTGATACTTTGCCATTTGTTTGTTCGTTCTTGGAAGCAATTATTGCTTGGCTTGAGATTAAACTGTCCATGTTTTTTTCACTATTCTCTTATAATATTTTTTAACTTTTTTCTTTCTTGTTTTTTCCTATTACTATTGATTCTTTTTATTGGCAGTAAAGTTTGTCCTGTTTCTATGGTCTTGTAATTTCTTATGATAGCGGTAGCCGGTAGGTCATTGTTGATTAAGTAATCGGAAGTGTCATGACTTTAATCCAATACCTTCATGAAGATTAAATCAAAACTTATTTTACACTGTCAATTTATATACAAAGAAACAATGTACAAACTCAACTCTAGACCTACATTTTCTCAGCTTGCAATTTTATAATTACTTTTCCATTTGTAGTCAAGTGCCCCATGGTACCTGTGGTTCTTATCCTCGTGAGTCTGAGGACTTCACTACTGGTTAGTCCTCTTAAGTTAGTTACACTTTTTTATAATAATGTAAAAAAAACCAATTTGAAGTTTTGAACTGTCATGACTTGATGCTTAAAGAATGACGTTGAGGAATTTCCAATGGAAAGAAGTCATCAACATAATGAAATTTATAATCACTTATAAAATTGGACGTAGGTTTGGGGCGTATTGCTGGACTTCTGTCCCTAGAAGTCGAATATCCAAATGCTTCACTCCATGCTCTTCAGAGGGAGGATGGACAGTCAAAGATCCAAATGCTTCACTCGATGCTCTTCAGAGGGAGGATGGACGGGGATGAGGAATGAAAAAACATAATGAATATCTGATAACAAAATGATAATCTCTTCCGCATATGTAAATTAAATACGTACCTACCTTTCTTCTATGCAACATTTGCTTTAGCTCACCGCACATATGAAACGAAATTAAATCACGACGGGCGCGACGCGCGCGCGGCTACAACTAGTATATATATATATGTTTAAATCAGAAGCGATTCGTGTCAAGTGTCATTTTCTTATGAACTTCACAGCTTCATTATAAATAGATAATTTACTAATTAAAATAATTTGTTTCGGTCAACTGTTAGTCTTATGAACTTCACGCCACATGTCATTTGATTTATTAAGATATTCTTATCATTATTAAATCCACTAATTAAAATAATTAGATAATTTACTATTCTAACTTTAATATAAATATATATGTTTCTTATATTATTCAGGAATTAATCACTAACATGACAAATGTATAAATTAATATAATATGATTATTACATCTTCTTCGTTTTAAGGAATTTTTTAAACTACCTAAGATAATTTTGTAATTGAAATTTTTAAATGTTCTTTTTTAACATTTATATTTTAATTTTTGAAATATATTTCTATTTTTCTTCTAAGTTTTTTATTTTATTTTTATCATCTTTATAAATAGTTTACTAATATTAACTTTAAATAAGATATATAATATTGTCTAAATTAGTCTATTTTTATTGTTAATCTAAAATTATAATTAATTTAATAATAATTTTTTTTAATTATTCTTTGGATTATTTAATTAAAATCATTATGTAAAAAATTATATATATATTTGTTTTAAAAAAATATGTATCAATTAAAATTTAAAATTATACTCGTGCCTTAACACGGGAACTACACTAGTTACCTTTATGGTTGGAATAATTTTGTTAGAATTTTACGATTTTTGGATCGATTATATCATTCATGGTTATAATAACATATTTTATGGTTAGGATATTTTGTTAGGATTCTATGATTTTGTCGATTTCATTATATCATTCATGATTATAATGATATATTTTATGTGTTGTTAAGTTACAAGAGTTATATAACTAAACCTTTGTAGGCAGTCCTGAATATAAATCATTGTCATGTCTTTTTATTTGTTACATAAAACTACTCATCACATATTTTGCACAAAAAACTCTACAGCAACAAATCTTCAAGCATCGGGATTGGTTATAAAAGGTGAGAAGACATGAAAAGGGAAAGGATGGTAAAATTTGAGGCTTAATAGATACCCTTCTTTTGTCCAATCATACAATTAATTTAACTAATCATTAGCTAATAATTGTGTAAGAGTTAGCTAATTCAAATTGGAGAAGAATGGGTCTCACATATGATGTTGACAAGAAGATGAAGAGGGTCTTAATATATAATATAGGGTGAAGTGTTATTATTATTTAAATTGTCCAATCTTGTCTAATCAATGTATTAATTATATTTCAACACTTGTAACATAGCACTTGTTGCACAGCTCCCTTAGCTAAAACCTGTTGTGACTGAACGTATGTCAGTCGTGGATCAAGCCTCCACGGATCACGCTCACACACCCTCTGCACCCTCTGCTCGCGTGCTCTCCCTCCGACTAGTCTTTTCCCACTAACCTGCTCCTTCCCGGAAATCCTGCAAGATCAAAATATTTTTGTTCAGAAAAATTTCGTGTTACTTGTGTATATATACTTGTCTATTTCTCTTCAAATTTTGTATCAATTTTCCCACGCCTTCATATCTTCTTAAACTTTAGATTTTCGTTATAAAACAACTTTTAAGCTTCTTATTTCATAAATTAACAAAATAATGTCGTGGTTGCGGTCATTATTCGGAAGTAAGGGAAGTAGGAGACGGAGCTCTATACATCAAAGGATCAACCTTAACTTGCCCGAAATTTCGGTATTTTCTAATTCGTTTTACTTTTTAACTTGTATAAATGAAATGAATTGATATCATAATCGTCACTAATAATATAAAATAGGCAATTTTTGTTTAATTTGTTACTTCTTTGTTAATTATCCGTTTTTAACTTTATTATTTGTATATTAATTAATTATTGTTTTTAAATGTGTTAAAATGGATCGAGGATCTCAAAATCAAATGATAGACCTTAACTTACCTGCACTCCCGGTATTATACCTTCATTAATAACATATTAGTTAATTACTCATTTTTACCTTCATGATTTATATTTCCGCAAATTATTTGTTTTTAAATATGCTAAAAAGGAACAAGGATATCAAGGATAGACCTTAACTTCCCCGCAATCCCGGTATTATACCTTCATTATTTACATTAGTTAATTATTCGTTTTTACCTTCATGATTTATATTTCCGCTAATTATTTGTTTCTAAATATGTTAAAAAGGAACAAGAATCTCAAGGGATAGACCTTACTTTCCCGCAATCCCGGTATTATACCTTTATTATTTACATATTGTTAATTATACATTTTTACCTCATTATTTACATATTCGTCACATATTCATTTTTTTTATTGTTAAAAAGGAACGAGAATCTCAAAATTAAGGGATAAATCTTAACTTTCCTAAAATTTTAGTATTATACCTTCATTATTTACAAATTGTTAATATTACATTTTTACATCACTATTTACTTAACTTGTTAAAAAAGGCCAAGGGTCTCAAGATCAAAGGGAATACACTAGCATGCCCGAAGTTCCGGTATGAAAATTCTCTATTGTTATTTTAATTATAACTTATTATTAAATTCTTGACTATCTTAAATGATGAAACCACTATACATGTGAAAAGACTATTCTGACACATTTTGTTATTTCTCCTACCTTTTGTAGCGGTATGACCCATATACGGTGGGTTTTGAAGGCCCGAAGTTGCGATGCCAGAAGAAGACTATTCAGATGTTTTTACAATGGACGAATGGTGGCCTGACAATGAAATTTGTGATAGCTTGGGCTCGTAGTCAAACTCGTCTTGAAGGCATGGTTCTCGCGATTACTCGATCGTGGAAGTCCTTAGAGACACGGAAGTACGGGATGGTTCACCTAGCGTGTGAACAATATGGATCTAAGAGAGAATTAGAGGGTAGGGTTCTTGGCGATAACGATCAACCAGTAAAAAACGGGATTGTTCGTCCAGAAAGAGCAATTGTACATTTATGCTACATTGTTATGAGGTTGACAAGAGCGTTTGGAGGCTGAAAGTTTACAACGGTGTCCATAACCACGAACTGAACAAGCACTTTGAGGATCATGTGTATGCAGGTAGATTGTCAACCGCACAATATAGCGAAGTAGTTGATCTCACTTTGGCAGGTTGCGGACCAAAGCCGTCAGTTGAAATCCTTAGGGTCCGATATGATGAAATATTAACTTCGAGGCAACAAGTATACAATGCCCGGGCAAAATTTCAGTGGTCCAAGTTTGGGGGTGTTATGACCCCCATGCAAGTACTACTCAAGATGTTAAGAGTAGGAAAATACATCTATAGTTGGTGAACGACAAGCCATGGGAAATTGCAAGACATTGCGTTCGCAAATCCTACTTCCTTGCTTCTATGGAAGAAATTTCCATGTGTCATGATCATGGACACAACCTATAATACAAACCTGTAAGTGACGGTTATTTTATATTCTTGTAGGACATAGTGTTTGGACAACAACAATACTGATAAATTACATACTCTTGTAGGTACGGTATGGCCCTTCTAGAAATTGTAGGGCAAACATGCACACAAAAAAACTTTCACGTTGGGTATGCATTCCTTTCCAAAGAAACGGATGAGACGTATAATTGGGTTTTGCATCAAGTAAGAGGATGGTGCGGTGAACAAATGTCTAAGGTCGTAATGATAAGCAGAGAGCTTGGTCTTTTGAAGGCGCTTCCATATACAATTCCAGAGGCCTATCACATGTTGTGCATATGGCACGTGGAGTGCAACATAGAAGATAATGCTTACCGTAAGAGTCGTAATGCAAGCGCAAAAGTGAGTTCTTGGCACAATGTTACGCTTTGTTTAGATCTCAATCGAGGGAGACATATGAAGAACGACTCCGAAAAATGCATGATGTGTGGGGGATCGTTGGGAAGTGATGGAATATCTAACGAGAGTTTGGTTGTGCCACGTTGAAAAGATTGTTAGCTTCATGACAGACCAACATATGCACCTTGGAAATCGAGAGTCTAGCCGGTAAATCCTTACCACAAGACTCCAAACGTTTAGACATGTGTAATGCTAAAAAGATTCTTCTTCTTCTTCTTCTTCTTCTTCTTCTTCTTCTTCTTCTTCTTCTTCTTCCTCCTCATCCTCCTCCTCCTCCTCCTCTTACTATTATTATTATTATTTGTTATTATTATTATTATTATTATTATTATTATTATTATTATTATTATCATTATTTTTTACTCCTACGTACATATTTACAAGGTTGAGTCCACTCACTCTATAACACCCCGAATCCGTGGGACTCGGAGTGTCACATTGGGCTAGGATCTCACAATGGATCCTGACCCTAACCTGGCAACAAGTTCACTGGACCTTACAACATGTCACTGATAGATATAAAACAAATACATAAAACTGTATAAAACTGTACAACCCAAAAGGTAAAACAACATAGCCGAGTATGAAACATAACACCCTCACACAAGAGGTAACAAAAGACCATCCTCACGCAGGAGGGAAAGATAACAAACCCAAAAGCTCACACAACCTATGTACGAGATGTCCTCGGCCTGCCACTCTGCTAGATCACCCAGCAGCATGCCTATATGGTAATAAACCATTAGCTATCCATACACATATATAGAGTAATGCATAAGCACAATCACAGGTAAGGGAAGATAAACACATCAGCATGCTTCCACTCATTTACCTATTTAATCATCTTTATATAAAGGTCATTCACTCAAATCGTGTATATATATATATATATATATATATATATATATATATATATATATATATATATATATAGGGCGGATACATCCTCGCCTTTGAGTCTGCTAGCCATCTGGAGTGGAATCGGTCACACAACCCGTGTACCCTATGGGAGTGGTGTTGTGCCCTCCCCGTATACCAGGTCTGGCCTGACTCAAGAGAACCTCTTAAACTCCACGACGGGATGAAAGGGAAAGGTTATCACAGTCACGCATACGGGGAAAACCATATAAAACATAGGTCGGTATAAACGACATCTCATGCTATCATAGCAAACATACAAAGCACACACCACTCATGCAAACACCCAATATAAGGATGGAAGCTAAGGAAGTCCTATGGACTTACCTCAACCTCGATCACAACTCAACCACAATCACCTCTACACTGGAGGGACAACACAACCTATAAACAAGGCATAAAGAGATATATCAGACTCCTAACCACATCAGGGTCACACCTAGACCAAAGGGATCCAAAGGATCAACCTCAACCTCACTCACAACCTAACGAACCTCAAAAGCCATACAAGGCATAAACCGATCATAACCTCAACCAAACTCAGCCTCACACATCTAGCATGATCCTAAACACTCACACTAGGAAAGGAGGGAACAAAGGCTCCCTAAGGAAGGCCTAAAAGCAACGCACACCTGCAAAACCAAGGGAAATACCAAGCTGATGCAGGTGGGCGCAGGGGCGGCTCATTGGTGGCGTAGGGGCGGTGCACTGGCCGGCGCAGGGGCGGCTGTAGGGCGGCGCAGGGGCGGCTGTAGGGCGGCGCAGGGGCGGCTGTAGGGCGGCCGGTGTGCAGAAGACACCACCTCAACTCTTTCTTCACTTCTTTCTTCGATTCTATACCCTTCTTTACTCCAACAGCAACATATATGCAGAACATACATATATATATATACATCAACATAAGCCAAACTTGGCTAAAACAAGATTAAATCCTAAGGAGTCTATGCTAGACTAAGGAAAGGAAGAAAAAAGAGATAAGAAGATGCAAAGAAGAAGAGGAAGGAGATGGAAGCCATAAAAGCTTACCAAACTGAAGATCCAGAAGCTCACAAACTCACCAAACTTCCTCAAGCTGGCTCACAAGGCTCAACAAGCATAAACATCATCAAAGCCAAGCAAAACTCACTATCTCACACCCAAACTCAAAGAAGATCAAGCAAAGTGATCCAAGGAGAAGAGAGAAGAAGATGATGTGCGTAAGGAGAGAGAGAAGTCTGAGAATTGTAACCCTCGTCAAAGAGGAGAAGAAGAAGTATAAATAGGAGGTAAAAGGGTAAAGCACGGGTCAAAGGGTCAAAGAAGGCGACTGCAGCACACAGAGCCGTGGGGGCGGACCCTGTGAGCCGCAGGAGCGGACCAGGCTAGGCGCAGGGGCGTTCCCTGGGTCACGCAGGGGCGGCTCAGGCATAAATCTGGCCCCTCTGCTCCCTCTCTCAACACTCAGCAACGTTAACTAGGCTCTTACACACTCGGTCTTCAAAAGTGAAATGGACTCCCGAAACAATCGTTTAGACACGTGTCTAGAGCATATCCACATGATGTTGAGGGGAGTGTTTCGCCAATTGATGGCTTCTTTAGAGCAATCACGGATCCGCATTCAACATAAAGTGCGAAATTTGCCGATCTTTAGACTTCTATTGAACAAGGTGTCTCATCAGTGCATATTCATGCTCCTTTAAATATTCAATGTTGTCTGCTCTGGTGACTATAATTTGTATTGTAGAAATTGCTACACCAGGACAATATATGGGATGTCTTGTATTCATGAAGTGGCAATTATTGCTCATGAAGGACGCGCATTCATGAAAACATATGTCGATATCTTTTGGCATCAAATTCACTGGTTCGATGATGCGGATAATGAACCGAGTGATCAAAGATACGTGGACGTGAATGAGGTGGCCATGGATGATCTCCAAGAAGCCATCCAATCAGGTGAGTTAATAGATCACAAGATTATGCAAATTGGCACAATATGGCGAACACTGAGAGACCCAGAAACCATAATGCTAGAAGCGCTAGATATCAAGCCGATCCCGAAAGGGAGGCCAAAGAAGGGTGTAAATGAATGTAAAAGATCGAGTTTTGAATACACTTTCAAAGTCATGGCCAAAGCAAGGGAGGAAAGAGAAAGGAAGAGAGCGGCAGAGGTGACGGTGGAGGAAGAGGAGGAGGAAGAAGCGGCAGGGGAAGTAGCGGGGGAAGCAATAGATGATGATGTAGTAGAGGAAGTGAGTGCAATGAAACACCAGTCTTTATGTACCCGCCGGTTGTCATAGGGAAGTACGAGTTTGGATCCAACAATTTTGAAAACTTCATGGTTCCTCATGTTGAATGCCTAGTAGATGTTCAAGGCAACGGAAATTGTGGATTCCAAGCACTTGCTGTATTGTTGGGTCGCGGGGAAGATAAATGGCCTCAAATTCGAAGAAGTATGATGAAGGAGCTTCGTAATCACCCGGATCAATATGATATATTTTAAGACACTGAAGACGTCAATCATAAACAGATGATGGCAAAGCTCAAATGGTTCCGCCAAAAAGTATCGGCACCAAGCAAACAATGGATGTAGATTTCCATATGCGATGTATTGTTTGTCATGATCTACCAATGCACTCTTGTATTCTTGGACTGGAACGCGGCTCACACAATGCTCCCATTGAGTAAACAAAAGCCTCCCAAGGGTTCCCCGACCCCCGGATCAATCGGATTCATCGCCCGAGACATGGTTTATCATCATTATGTTGCGGTAAGTATTAAATATCTTATGAAGTTAAAACATTAACTAAATTTATTAATACTTTAATTTTTCTCTCCTAATTTTCATTCAATTTTTGTACAGCTGAAATGTACGACAAATTGTCCAATGCCGTCCGTTCTTGAATATTGACACGTGGCTCACGACCAAAGCGTTGAAGAATTGGACAAGACATACAAACCGCAAAATTCAAATGTTTAGAGACCTTCGTGCGCAATATGGTCGCCCTGTACCTTAAACATTCATATAAAGTTATTTCAATAATATATAATTCTTCATCCAATTGCAAAAAAACTTATTAATATAATTAATACTAATTATTAATAATTAAAACTAATAATAATTAACTATTTGTAATTGTTAGATTTTGATTGTAACTTGTATACTATTATTATTCGCTATTATTATTCGGATTTACAAAAAGAGTTTGAAAGTCACGCTCGGATTTACAAAAAGAGTTTGAAAGTGACGCACAGTGCGACATAAGATTTGCACCGTGTACCTAACAATTCTTTTTATTCGATTAAGATTTGAATCACTACATACAAAAAAATTGAAATATGTTTTGTTTTAGAAAAATAGATTAAGCAACAATCTTTATCATTTACATAGCGTATCTTAAACATTATTATTTTTCTTAACATAATTATATTATTGTTGTTATTAATTGTGATTGTAAATAATAAAAATATATAAATTATAAGCTTATATCCATCCAAATATATTTGTAAAGTATTATTTTGTCCATGTAATTAGTTACTAATAATTTAAAAATATCGACCACGTTACATATTACAAACCCTAAAACAGTTTGCCTCTCAAACTTCCTTTCCTTGTAATACACCGATTGAGATTATTTTTTAGGCAACGTAACCAAAAAACACAAGGTCAGACAACATTATAGCTTCCCTTCCTATAATTTAAATTGAAAGGAGGAAGAACTTGGCAAAAATGATCCCGTTATGGCTCATCATCCATATGTTGCATCCGCAGCTTGCTTCTCCTCGTCGCCTTTCTCCTCCTTGGCAAACTCCTCGATCAATTCTCGCTGTCTAGGAGTCAAATTCCTGCCAACCAAAACAAATCTTTGTGAGATACTTTGATAGAAAACAAAATGCATATGAAAGAATGATAGATTATTCAAGCAAGGAATTGTGGTTTAAAGTAATTGTAGTAGAATTTGATAGCTTTAGAAAAACAAATACATTGTACATGCAACCACAAGGAAAGATTCCAAAAAATATTCCTAAATAAGGTAAACATGGACTAAATTCATTTCTATTCCATCTTCGATATTCCGGAGTTCCAAACGCGGGTTAGTGGTATCACTCACACATACCAACATTTGATATCTTTGGTATAATTACCAAAAAGCCCGAAGTGAATGAAACATATTAAGAGACTAGACATCTTACGTCGGAATGCTGACGTTGAAGTGCACATACTGATCACCATATGAATACGAGCCCCTGGATTTGATCCCTGCCAGCGTACCCCGCAAGTATTAGCATAGATTAAACAAACACTCGTAAATACTATGTAATTTAGACAGCTTCTGGTAGTCTGATTACAACATGATCGAAAGTTTTACAAAATGGAAACATTCATTTATCTTAAGACCAGATCGCAATATCCCGCTGAACAACTAAGTGATCAGAATTGGGCTCCCTCTCCAATCTCCACTTACCAAGCAACTAGTTTTGTATGGATAGATGTACACAACTACAAAACCATACTTTACTGTATGTAAAACTATGCAGATATCTCTAACGAAGTCACCAAGCACGGATCTAATTGTTTAGGTTATGAATGGTTCTTATATCTCTTGCATTATGTATGATTGAATGTTTTAATAGCTATCTGACAGGACCACAAAAGTGGGTTAAGCACTTACATTATTCTGCTGGTAAATCTTTGGGAGTTCAGGGAACATTAAACAAACAACAAAAGTAAAAATGACGAATCTGTTTCGTTACCTTTCTTCTTCAAGAGAACCTTCTGTCCAGGTTGAGTGCCCGGACGAACCTAAAATGCAGACGAATGGGTTACATAAGATCGTTTAAAGGAATAAAACAGGCAGGATGATGGACAGGAGTTGCACAAACCTTAAGAACAACATCTCCTGTTAGAGTTGGAACTTGGATGGTCCCACCAAGAATTGCCTGCAGCAGGAATCAAGCATAATGATATCCACAATAAGTAACATCAACATAGCCACAACTTTGCTAGATCACACCATCAAAAAGTTAACAACACAACTCAAAAGTTCACAATTAGCCATGCCCTGGAGTGGACAGCACGGACTCCAGAAGCAAGAGCTACAACTTACAAGATCATAACCATCAAATCTAGAGGAAAAAAAAATTATAATGAGACCATAGCGAGAATTAGGACAGGACAAACAACAGTTAACGTGACTACCATAAACATGTGATATGATTTATCATTTGATTTTTGTCTGACGCAGTAGAACCAACCTAAAATTCAATATCAAGTTTTATCCTATTAATTGGGTAGCATTAAATTACTCATATTTAATATCGAGCAAAGGGCAGCAGGTCCAAAGACATCAAGCCTTGAAAATTCACAGAAACAAATCCCCACATCCACTGTTATCATTAAGAATTCAAATCTCAGCATATATACTATTCATCCAGAAGCATTCATATAAAGGTGAGCAAACTCAACCGACTACACTAGGAAACTCACCTGTGTAATACTAAGAACAGCATCAACATGAATGTTCGAGCCTTCTCTACGAAATACTGGATCATCCTTCACCTGCACAAAAGTAGCATGTTACTTGCATAATTCCTACATATTATCAACATTCGTTGTAACCCAAAACGGGAACATATAAGAAAGAACCTTGATGGTAACATAAAGATCCCCAGGGTCGTATCCATCAGGGTCTGCTCCAGCACTTTTAGATACCTTAATCTGTTCATTATTGTCCACACCTACATATATTATAATATTGTACAATGTTATTTTTAATTGGTATATCACCAAATTCTTGTATAATCATAATATATAATTTACCAACAATATTCAATTTCAACTGAAAAGACAATCACTGATAAAATATTTAAGTTACTACTCAGTCGGGTTTATTTTGAGTCCGATTCCTTTCGGGTTGAGGTCATTTCTGGGTTCAGGTCATTTCTGGGTTCAGGTCATTTCTGGGTTTGGGTCATTTACAGGTTCAGGTCATTTACAGGTTCTGGTACCGGGCATGTTTCAGCTCAGTTTGGTTTAGGTACGTTGCGAGTTCAGGTTTAATTGGGTTTCGGGTCCTGCGTTTTGACGAATATTCAGGTTCAAATCGGGTCTGGGGAGGATGGGTCTGTTTTTCAGGTTGGGTTGGATCAGTTTTTCACATCTCTAAATGTGAGGAAGTTGAAAATGTATGAAAATCCCATACAGTTCCAGCCTTTACATATAGTATGGACTGGAAGGGACTATAAGATTAGCTCTAGGATTAGATATTTGGGTTTTTTACATCTCTAAATGGAGGAAGTTGAAAATGATATGAAAGCATGCCTTTCATATTTAAGCAGCGAAAGCTGGTATTAATCCAAGTGATATTTGAGCATACAACAAAATCAGTTACTAGAATATACGACTAGCAACATTCTCCAAAACTAAACATTTTGATATATATGCAGATGAAATGAAAATTGAGAGGAATATGTAGTTATCAGATCAATATATACTTGATTGCTTAGTATGTGAGGATTGTTGAGAAGTGAACTATTGGCACCAATCATATTCGGAGAATTTCATAACAGCTCCGAGAAAATATCTAGTGGCAAGCAGACAGATATTGGTTTAGGTTGCAGCGAAATTTTACAAAATTCTTTAAACTCTACAACCAATAACATGTTGAGCACATCATCCTCCCGGGCCATGACCCAGCCAGACCCTCCTCCCCGAAAAAATGTAAGGAGTGCATAATTCAACTCCAAATATGAAAAATTAATAATAAAGTTGATGTATTCATCTCACCATATAATAATTGAAAATTTAGTGATTCTCTCTCCCTACAAACAAGGAAATTTAAAATATCTTCCATATCCATTGATTATCAAAATGAATCAACGTTTTTTCTATATATGTTATATTTCGTCACGATGACCTTACTTGCACATTTTCATGAAACTGGTTATGCTTTCGTTAATATGAATTCATTCACTGCTATGTAGTTCTTCATTCACTATTATCTAGTTCATTCGTTATATGTTATTTACTTCACGTCATTTTAAGTTTTTTGACTTCTATATACTTATTTTTCATATTTGTTTGTAAGTAATCAAGCAGTGATTCATTCTCAAACTCAATGATGTCTAAGTGTTACAAACACATTTAAAATCAAAATTCATATCCAGTAGTGAAAACAAACACTCGCAATTAATGAACAACTAGTTGAGAGGAAATGAACAAACAAGATACCATTCTAGTCTTCCTGTCAAATGAAAATGGAAAACCTAGAATAACGATATCAATTGTATATGTGTGTGTGTGTGTATATAATGTAAAGATATAGATATTGAGAGAAATGGATGAAAATTCTGTATTTCCTTGATAGAGAATTAGGGTATAAATACAAGAGAGTTAGTTGGAGAGAGATGAACCTAGAGAAGAAAAAAACTAATAACTACACCTAGGAAAAGAAGAAAGTAATAACTACAGCACATAACAATAATTACAGCATGCCTACCCAACTAATAATAATAACAATAACAATAACAATAACAATAACAATAACAAGTTATTCAACATATATATGTGTGTGTGTGTGTGCATACACATGGCATCATTAGATATTATAATATTCAAAAGAGTGTAGTATTGATAGCAGATAATATGCCTAAAATTGCAATATTCTGAATGCAGTAAATCGTGAAACATCTTAATTTTAATAAAAGACTACAATTTTGGAGAAAGGGAAGCACCTGGACTAATATCCACTTTAACTGATTTGGACCCAGGCACAACCCTACGACCATTGCAAGATCTGCAAAGGCTCTGCACAAATTGAAAATAAACGTAAAACAATGTTGCAGATAAAACTGCATCTAACTTTGCAATAGTATTTACAAAATTGAATATCCATCGAAGAGAGACCATGTAACACCTTTAAGCATCTTAGATACTTGACTCAGATTCAAAAACTCTGGCAGCGAGAGAAAGCAACACAGCAGTTCTTGTCATAGCATAATTTGGTACAGCATCAAAATTCCACAATGCTAAGATTGTAGATACCAAACACAACGATTGATAGCAATTTTATAAGAGGATATCAAACACATAAGCCAGTTATAACTTATATGCTCCGTATCGTAGGCACAGAAAGCATACAGGCTTACAAAACCTATTCAAGCAGGTCTAGGTCACCTTCACAGGCCTGGAATCAGTTATTTAGTAACAGAAGGAAACATAAAACTACTACCAATATGTAAAAGGATTTCAACAAAAGAAATCCTGTGGGAAAGAATCTGGATCAGGCACTGCACTACAATGGTATATTGTAAGAGAATCATTGACTAAGCCTCGTGAAGAAGGCAGTAAACACACAAGGCATGTATCCATGAAGAAAACAAGTAAACTCACATGAGCAACATAGATCTAAGTCATGAATGATAGGCAACTTAGAAGAAAGCTGTTACAGAAAGGCCACAGCTGGACACAGTAGATTTTCCACGTGTAAAAGACGGAAAAAAGAATGGGATATAGTTAATGAGATGAAAAATGGGATTAAGGGAAGATATAGGACAGTATGATGTCATCATGAACATACATAATCAACATTGCAAAAATATGATTAAGCCATGTCGAAAAGGATGCAAGAGTCATTTAATTGCATTTGTTTGCATGTAAAAACCACACTATGCTGGATTCTGGGGGAACAAAAGAGAAATTTCACCATACCGTGAATGTCTTCCCTGTTCCACCGCACTGCATACAGGTAGACTGCACACTGAATGGTCCCCTTTGCATAAATGTCTGAAAATTGATCAAATTCAAGAATCATATTATGAACTGACCTGTAAAAGTGAATCTAAAACGTCATCTCCACTTACCACGCCTTTGCCTCTACAGTGCTTACAGGTTTCAGGTTTAGATCCAGGGGGGACACCAGCACCACCTACAAATACAATTTTTTAGCAGCAATGAGAAATCAGGATGGTCATGCATCTTGCATAAGGCAAGTCATGGCAAGTTCAGCAAATAGCTTTCCATGCAATGCAAGCTAAGATGGTTTGTATCTAAGTATGAGAAAAAACTTGAACTATCAAAACAAAATTATAAGTAATAGGCAGTGAGAAATAGCAAATATTAAGATCACAAACAGAAGGAGCATTCCCTTACCACAAGCCTCACAGGGTAAAGTAGTTTGAAATGATATAGTCTTAGTACATCCCTGAACAGCTTCCATAAAGGAGATCTCCAATAACACCTGTTTACAACGATCATCGGTGTGAAGTGATCAATTTAAATCTTTTAAAGCAGATTAGCACCACAGGAAAAGAAAGAATACCTGAGCATCCTGGCCACGCAGTGTGGCACCTGCTCCAGGTCGAAACATATTGAAGATCTACTCCGAGAAGATAACCAAACAGGTTCAGATCAGATCAGATCATATCATATCATATCATATCATATCATATCATATCATATCATATCATATCATATCATATCATATGTATGAAGAAACAAATGAATTATGACTTTGAAGTATACCTTAGAGAAGAAACATATATGATAATATTAGCATGCCTATGCAAGTCATCAGTTATCAAAAATGTACATTTTAAATATGAACATGTTTGTAACACCTTATCTTAAAGATCATCTTACACGAACTCAACTGCAAATAACAATTGAGTTTAATGATTTTTTTTTCTCATTTTTCAGTTAGTTTATTCACCTTCCCCATGTTCCCCACTTTCTCTAGGTTTCCCATTAGTCAGTTCAGTTGTTGAACTTTTAGAATGAATTATAATTTTCATTAGGACTTTCTTTCAGAATTCTATTCTTTTATTTCTTTACCTGTTCCTAACATCATCTATAGGGGTCACTAGAAGCACTAATGCCTTCGTGAAACTACAAACGTTCAAAAAATGGATTACATGCGCACACAGACACACACACAAAATTCAAGGCAAGTCATCATTCCTCTATAACAATTATGAGATTCATGAGACGGTGAGTCAAACATATAACAACAGTATTGGCCCACCACATAGATGAGAACAGGTGTACAGGTTCATAACTTAAAATAATCCCTGCAAGTCCCTTTCTTAAGCCAACCCGACTCTTTCCTCAAGCAGCTATTGACATTGAGAAATACATGAAGGACAATACTCACATCCTCAAAGCCGGTGCGAAACATATCTTCAAATGGATGAAATCCAGCACCACTATAAGCATCCCCACCTTGACCCTTGTTGTGTTCATATGCATCATGGCCCATCTGGATTGATAAGTACGAAAGTAAACTATAATCGTCATGAGAATTCAATACAAGCAGCCATGTTGAACTATTTAAAAGGAGAAATTTTCTGTGTTGCAAGGAGATATTATCCTACTAGTAGAACTTCCCTTCCTTGGAAACAAAATACAATAAACAGCATAAACATTCAACAAACATGAACAACGAATGGAAAGGTGTCAAATGAAATCAGGTGGGGTTGGATTCAGATGAGGGTTGACCTAAACCGGTAGCCAAATCGCCAGCCACTGGTTTAAGACCCATTACACAAAACAACATAAAGACCAAATATATAATGCAAAATGAATCAACAATAGTCACCTTCTAACCCACCTCTACATAACTTCACCATTGCCTCACACAAGGGCAATAATATCACCTCTTTAATATCTAATGACACCCATTTATGTATTTAAAGACAACATTTGGCAATACACGCTAGCATCATTGTCAAAGTCCGATACTGACGGACCGGTTGAGCGGGGTCGTGTGCATACGAGCGCACATGCGCATTAGACCCAAGCCCAGCACATAAACCCGGCGAGGTTCCATCCTAAAACCAATTGGCAATAGGAGGAGTAGCCCACCGACCTTATATACTAGGCTCGGAGTGTCCCCATCTTTCGATGTGGGACTTTATTATTTCCAACACGCCCCCGCAAGTGCAACTAGAGGATATAGACCGAGTTGCACTTGTCCACAGGTTAGGATCGCGAGCCGAATTGAGGCTAACCGCTCTGATACCATGTCAAAGTCCGATACTGACGGACCGGTTGAGCGGGGTCGTGTGCATACGAGCGCACATGCGCATTAGGCCCAAGCCCAGCACATAAACCCGGCGAGGTTCCATCCTAAAACCAATTGGCAATAGGAGGAGTAGCCCACCGACCTTATATACTAGGCTCGGAGTGTCCCCATCTTTCGATGTGGGACTTTATTATTTCCAACATTGCAATATCAAACATCTTGCTTATTGTTGTCCAACTAAGCATCCATTCATTCTGATAGTTCATTGTCCCATACCACGGGATCATCAACTATAAACTGTCTTATCTTTCATTTCTACACCATAAAGCTAACTTTGTAATGACATTTCACAATTATTAAGGATCAACAGCTATGTACCTCTTCATCTTTGAAACAAAACCAGGGTTTGCATGATAAGAATTTCTTCTATAAACAACGAATAATAATAATTAAACTAATGAACAGGATTGGTTTCTTTTCTCTATACAAGCATGAAATTTCATCTTTGAAATTCTTGTATGTAGTAGAGGTGATACACGAAAATTCCACAATAGTGTTTAAGTTTGACAATTGATAGCATCAAAATATTGTCAAATTCAATTATGAGCATCTGCTACTTTGATCCAGACAAAGGAATTGACTTTCATTATGAATTTGGCTTGTTTCTATTTCTGAAATATAGTTGCTCTTGCACACCCATGATCAAAAAAAGAAAGATTTGAGATGAGTATATGGAACTGATTCCTCTTTGCCTACTGAAATTGTGTAGGATGAATACCAATTAAATTGGTTTTATACGGAAACTGATATAGCAACGTCAATAAGCATATAAATCACTTGCTTGGTGGTTAGTGGTTGGTTTATATCAAGGTGGAAAGTTTCAGAACTGACAAATAGATCAGCATATACAAGTTGAAAGTGGGTGATGAATGTGGATGCTGGTAGCGTAACATTACCTAACACATCCCAGGTCCTCTGCCACAAAATGATAGAGAGCACTCACTAAACAAAGACCATAGTTTTAAGTAGCCTTTGTATATAACTTCTTAGACTATAGGCATGTATATAGAAACTTAGAAAGCTAAAGGATCAGAGATTAATTGCTAACTTCATTCCTAGTCCTACTAATTGATGCCATAATTCGCGCTTACAAAAGAAAGACTACAAGTTTCTATCTAAGCATGAGAACTTGCAACATGCCTTGATAACATAGATTGGAGATGATAAGTAGGAAAACACGAGGGGATAAACTAATTTACACGAGGAGATAGACTAATCATTTATGGCAAAAAATAGTATCCACTGGAAAGTGTTCTTGATCACGGCCCTCAACTAATGTCCTTGGGCTGTCATATATGTAATAGTGTAACAGGCTATGTAAAACTCAGCAGCAGCATTTCAAGAAAAAATACAATCATAAAGTGAGATTTTATGTGTAGGAACCTGATCATAAGCAGCCCGTTTTTCCTCATCTTTCAAAACCTACAAAGGATGAAAAACAATAGTTTTTGAGTATGCATGGAAGAAAAACCAGATAAGTTAAGAAGAACCGATCATCAAAGGATGTAAAAACACCTCATATGCCTTATTGATCTCCTGAAATTTCTTTTCAGCTTCAGGATCTTCTTTGTTCATATCTGGATGGTGCTTCTTTGCAAGCTGAGAATCAATTATAACTGATGAGCAATCAACATTATATCAAAAAGAAGCAAAATAATAATATGCTATGCTAATAAAACTGGTCTTAAGAAATACACACCGCATAAAATGCTTTCTTAAGCTCAGTAGCAGTGGCATTCCTGCTGACACCTAGTACGTCATAATAATCTTTGGAGAGGAAAGCTAGCAAAAAACAAATACAGGAAGAACACATGAGATGTCGATTGCATGAAAATAAACAAACTAATTCATGAAAATGTATTCTAAGGAATAGTGAATACCTGTGCTATGAATTGATCTGATCACCCCAAAGAATCCGTGTCTATGCATACCTCCAGATAGTAACCAGTTTCTGGCTTGTACTAGACGATGAATAACAGTAAAAATTAGCATATACATGATTATGTAACCAAATAATAAAATAGCCAAAATAGGAAGAACAAATTCAAGTAAAATCAAGGGAGAACTGAGAAGTACCATCTTTGAAAACTGTGTTGGAGGATTTACAATTTAAAGAACTAACAGATGTACGACTAGTGCCTTTATACAAACCATTGACCTGCAAAAGGATTTTAAAGAATGAATGCTTATAATTTTGGTTGAAACTAACCGCCTTGATGCATATATTATAGAGTAAATCACACAATTGCATAATTTGCATTAAACATGCATTAGCCATGCTTTGATAGTAATTCAACGCTCATTACAATTTAAGTTATACAGAGATGCTATGAAAAATTATAGAATGTCCTGCAGGCACCTCACTGATGATAAAATAAACATTTAAAATGGGTTTGGGCGTTACCTTGTTATCAAAATATAAATGGTAAATTGTTTTATGCAACTTTGCATATTAAGGAAGATGTTTGGGGTGGTTTCGTTTAATTCATGCTTTACAATCGCAAACTGAACCACAATCAATTGTAATCGACAAAGAAGGAATCCAGAGGATACTGACCGCTGTTGAGATTGATCGAGCAACAATCAAGCGAACGAGTCTAGTACTAGTTGAACCAACCACTGGAAATCAAAACTCATCGATTTACCAATATACAGAGAAAAAGTCAAGAAAAGGGAGAGTAGAAAAGAGGAACGTAAATATAGGGGGAGAAAGACTCACTTGGGGTCGCCAGAGTACAATTAAAGACGATGAGTCCGCGGACCCCAAGAGTCCGGAGGGCCAACGACGACGAATGCACCGATTGGTGACTAGACCGGCGGATAGGTTGAGTGCGAGTGGTTAACGACTCCGTCCGGCGACGCTAAGTTACGACGGGTGGTCTGACCAGTTGGGGCGGCTAATTGGTGTGGCTGACGATGGCAATGGAGAAGCTCCTAGTTTAGCTAGGGTATGATTCTGGAAGTTATCGTTGTTCAGAAGGGAAATGGACGGAAATTGGAAATTTGGAAGAGTAATTTCCTTATAAATTATATTTAAGGATATTATTAAAATAAAATTTTAAAAATCCTTGTCCTTACTGATATAAAAGAAGATTTCCCCTTATAAATAGTCAATTTTCAATTTTGTCCCTATCTTTAGAAAATAATTTGCAAAAATGCCCTCTTCTCATCGTCTCTCACCTGCAGCGTCCATGATGCGCACCTGTTCCCTAACGTGTCGACTATCGTTTTGATTCAGACGCTCTTTCACCGCTACATTCTAAACCCCAATTTCTTTCTCTTCCGTCGTTTCTTAACTTCGCCTCCCTCTTCCCTCCTTTGTGCCGACGCCAATTTTGGCATGTCCTGGTGTTGCCATCGTTCATCGATCTCCAACCGCCGTCTACCTTAAGTTATGCCGCAACGAAGAGATCGGATGTCAAGTACCATTGTCGCCAGCTTCCCACCGTTGAAGAGACACAACAGAACGAGGCGTTAGAGATATGATAGGGTGAAACTGAAATTGAGAGGTGTCGAAGTCTATGGTGTTGTCCCAATCCCTTCTTCTTCCTCTACAACCGTAAGTTCAATGCTTTCCTCTTTGTTATTCTTTGAGTCTTAAATTTATTTGGATCTTAATTCCTTTCCGGCCTTTGAATCGATTTAAGGGTCTATAAATCTATTTTAATTTATTTTTCTAACTTTTTTTATTATTTTTTAATGAATTTTAATGTAATATATTAAGAATGGGTATAAAGAGGACACAAATGAAACCTTCTGGGCATCAAAAGGAATTTTAAAACTTAGTGGATACCAAGAGGAAAAGTTCAAACCTTAATGGCACCAAGAGGAAAAATCCTAAATTTATTAAATTACACACCAAGTCAATACGTGTAGAAGTTAACGAGATTTCTATGGCTTAATAGTGTTCAAGTATATGATTCAACGATGAAAATTGATATTACACTTGAGGTGTTCGATGAAGTGGCCAAAAGAACCTATAGGATGTTGTCGGACATAATAATAAGAAAAGATTATCTGCCAATCAACCGAGAGATCGTGGTTGCTTTTGATGTTTGAATTCTGGGTTACTGAACTAGTAAGCATTTGTTTTGACCGCTTACAAAAAATATTTGATTGTTCACATTTGTTTGGATCACAACGTGTTGTTGCTTATCTTCAATTATTATCACTATTTTGTTATTGGAATTCACTATGTTCAGCTTACAATACAAAGCAACCATTGGTGCTGATTTTTTGACAAAGGAACTCCAAATTGGTGATGAAATATTGAACATACAAGTAAAAACAACATTCAACCTTCAATCTCCTATTTACCACATTATTTATCAAATATTTTTACTCATAATTATGGGGAAAAAAAAAAGATATGGGACATAACAGTTCAAGAGATGTTTCAAAGCCTAGGACCTGCATTCTTTAGAGAAGATGATTGTTGTGTACTTGTGTATGATGTGAATCACCTCAGATCATTTGATACCCTCCAAAATTGGCGCAAAGAGTTCATCTAGCAAGTAAGTCAATACTAAATACAATCTATCTGGTTTTGTATCTTGATCTAATTTGAAATTGATTGATCGGGAGGGTATATTAGATGCGTTGAATTTTCCATTTAAAGTGATCGGCAACAAGATTAATGTCGATCGATCGATCGATCGATAGATAGATAGATAGATAGATAGATAGATAGATAGATAGATAGATAGATAGATAGATAGATAGATAGATAGATAGATAGATAGATAGATAGATAGATAGATAGATAGATAGATAGATAGATAGATAGATAGATAGATAGATAGATAGATAGATAGATAGATAGATAGATAGATAGATAGATAGATAGATAGATAGATAGATAGATAGATAGATAGATAGATAGATAGATAGATAGATAGATAGATAGATAGATAGATAGATAGATAGATAGATAGATAGATAGATAGATAGATAGATAGATAGATAGATAGATAGATAGATAGATAGATAGATAGATAGATAGATAGATAGATAGATAGATAGATAGATAGATAGATAGATAGATAGATAGAGGTGAGAGAGAAGGAATGGTGGAGCTCAGTAACAACAACAACAACAAATACTTCTTTCGGGATAATACTCTTGACATGCTAACAAGATGTGATGGGCTTAATCTCTATCTAATTTTCAGTTGAAAAATAATTTTATAACAAGGGCCTTTTTGTTCTTCTTCAATTACAAGCTCTTGTTCTTCTTCGATTACAGGCTCATTAACCCTTTCTGGAAACTAATTTAAGTTTGTTTTTTTCTAATTGTTTGATTCAAACAGAGCTATTGGAAGAGTGTCAAAAGCTTACACTGTTCGATCTTCTGGGCAAGGTCTGATTTGAAGAACGCCGCTCGGGAGGTTCATACACAATTTCTTTGAATTTCTCGTGTTTATTTTTTTTATTTTCTTGTTCTTTGATTGATTATTTTTGTTTTTAATTGTTTTCAGGTTTGAGGAGTAGTTAAGAATTTGGCCGGGCAAGGCGATCACAAGAAGATAATCGTTGTGATCAAGCTGTTGGTTGATGAATTCACCTTATCGGCTCAAGCAAACCACCAAAAGGTTACAAATCTTATTTTACTTTTTGCTTCGAGTGCCAATATTTGACTCTTTTGTTGATTTCTTTGTGCTTGCATTGCTTGGTTAGATCCTCTTGTTGTTTGTAATTTAGTCCTCTCTAAGTCTATATGTGGAGATCCGTGTCAATTTACTTTAGGTTTTATTTTGCACATAGTTGTCTAGCTTTTTTCTTATACACACTTACTGTCAATTGAAAATTTGGAACTTCCTCTTCTTTTTATTTATTGTAAGTTTGAAAAATGATTTTCAATAGGGTATATACAATATCGACAATACTAATAATTTTTTCTCATCTATGGAAATCATCCTCAATAGTTTGATTGAATAATCAATAGAATAAGTTTATATAACTCCTATGAGATTTGTTGTTGTTGGAGCATTTATGAAATTCTATAATGAAGTTATTGTGCTTCCAAGTATTTCATTGACTGATAGATATAGGCTTCCGGTAACACTAGAGTTTGTGTGATACATATGTAAAAATTTAGGAGGACTGTGCATGGAATCCAATGCGCTCTTACTGTTGCTTTGACTCTTCAAATTGTCTTAGACCTAACCTCAGTCACCTTTGGTGTAATGTGATAAGGTTTGTTTTGTGCTTTTTTCATACTACGAGCCTCTGAGGTTTTAAGTAAGGATTCGTCAAAGTAGATCATTGTCCCGTGCTTTAATACTTTTTTTTGTAAGACATTTGCATTGATACTTAGTGAGCCTAGATCAAGTAATGGAAATCATTCATTTCCCTGCACGCTCATTTTCTGTCTCCATAGATTCTGAAGGTTTGAGTGAAAATGGTGGATACTGAGACATTTGCCTTTCAAGCCGAGATCAACCAGCTTCTCAGTTTGACCATCAAAACCTTCTACAACAATAATGAGATCTTCCTGTGTGAGGTTATCAGTAACTGCTCTGATGTAAGTCTCTCGCTCCTTTTTTTAATAGGGTTTGTTGATTTTCCTTTGAGAATGATAGATTTGAGACTTGATACTATTGATTTTCAATTAAACTTGGCTACTAGCGCTAAACACATAGTACAATTATCGTTTCAAAGCTGACACTTCATTTGCCTTCATGATCACTTATGCGTGCTCTTTTATGGCTTTCATTACACTATTTCTTTTCCTCGATCTTTTGGGTATTCATCAAATAGACAGCCTAGGTTTTTCCTTGATGTTTTCACATATTGTTCTCTCCAAGTTACTATAAATGATACATGAATATAGCTTCCATCCGTGAAGACTAATTTAATCTTTGTCTTCTGGATTTAGGCATCAGTTCAACAAAGGACTTGTTTGATAAACTTAGTATCGCTCTCGTCAGTGAAGAGCTACAAGTCATCTAGAGGCTTTCAATGTGTATTGGATATTGGAAATGCTAATTTTAGTTCTTGCTTTATGTTTTTTCAATCATGGGGAATTCATTTTGGTCGGTTTCAATATTACCTTGCACTTGTACTGTAGGAAAGTTATTTGGAACGAAAATTGCAAGACCGAGAAGTTACAACTTCACAATCTACTAGCAATATAGGGTTGAGGTTAGTTATAGCTCTATAAATTGATAGGAAAATCAATGCTCTACTTTCCTGTATACAAGCCACATACTGCAGGTAATACTTACTTTCCCCTTTAATTCATATTTTTGAAATGTCTGTTAGGTTGAAAGTTCTTAATATTTCTTGTTTTGTGTATTATTATCTCAATAATTTGATTTCTCTGGTTCTGATTCACAACTAAGGTTGATTCTTAAAAAGTTTGTTGGAGCTGATTTTTTATGATCTTCTGATTTTGATTCTTTCTTGGATCCAAGAACAACTTTCAAATCCACAGGCAATTGAGAGGAAGAGTCGAGTTTGAACCGGCTTACGCTCGCCTCAGTTTGCAAGAAGGCGAAAACGAATAAAGAAGAAGAGGTTGAAGCACAATATTGCTCGGTTTGCCTTGCCGGGTTTGAGCCAGAATCCGAGATAAACCATTAGTTGTTATGTTCGATTCAAGTGGAATCTTTCTCTTAATCTCCTTACTCGAATATGCCTTTGATCTTCCTCTCAAATCTTCACTCTTCTTGGTTTAATTAATTTGTAGTTTGTATAGTACGTGTGTATATTTTTTCTGCTTTCGTGTCTGAAACACACATCTAATCTAGTAACTTCAGTTTACGTTTGTATACAAGTATTTATTGATTACATTTCTTTTACACTACAGTTGCTCCAATGTACTATAACTTATGTTCACCTCACATATGAAACGTAATAAAACCACGACGCGCGCCTCGTGCGCGCGGCTACAACTAATATATAAAAGTAATTGATTATATATTGGTGTATATATAAATATATATAATTCAATGTATAAAATTTTTATAAATTACACCTCCTCAGTTAATAGTGAAATTTTATTCTTACTCGGACCTAAAATAGTGGATTTTCGAAAATGCTCTCACATCTCTAGTTTAATTTTGTTAGGTTCAATGCTAGAGATAGGGGTGGGCGTGTATGGTCCGTCGTCCACCCCGACCCACAAGCAGACAATAGAATGAGCCTATTTTCTTTTAGTTTTTTTTATTTGCTCTCATTGTGAAGTTGTCGACCTTAATTTGCTTAGTCCTTGTATCTAAAGCTTTGTTTTTCCGCAATAATCAGATGTGACTATGTGCAGGCTACTAGGGTAGTACACAGTTTTCTTACACGTTTATTCTAGTACTTTTCAACCAAAAGCAGTAGGTTAATATGCCTTCTTTACTTATTTAATTGATTGAGAGTCTTTCATTGTGATCATGACCCTATTGCATATTCTTTTTATTCGGTTTTTCCTTTTTATTTGTGCATTATTGTAAGATCCGGTGAAATTATTGTCATGCTAGGGTCAAGACCCATTGTGAGATCCTAATCCGTAGCGTCCCGAGTTTTGAAATTTTGGGGTGTTACAGGTTGAAGATGAGAAAGGAGGTTGTTGAAGGATGAAGGTCAATCCAACATTCACTCCATTAAAAAAGAATTGAATTATTTTCTCAATTTTAGGAGATGTCTTGATTAGACTTGTACAAATCCGGGTCGACCCGCCTGGAAAAATATGGGTATGGGCAACTAGTTTGACCCGTTCGGACATGACCGACTCACTTTTGAAGGGATGGGCAAATGTTTTGAGTATTTTGGCGAGTTATACTCGTTTGTAATACAAGATTGCAGTGATAATTTGGTTGTAATTGTACTTGTTGTTTTTCACATATTTGGATTTATTCACTTTTGCATGTTGATGAACTCGTTGAAGTGCACTATGCATGTATAATTGGATTAAAAATTTGTTAAATGCATTATATTAGTTGTTTACTTTCAATTTATAAGACTACACTTGAGATTATAATTACGTGACTTCACTTATATTTTTGTTACAATAAACGGGTACAAAACGCTCTTGAGATCATTAACACAAAGATGACGTTTGCTATGAGTTTTGTACTTCTGACAAAGGAGAACTTCAATTGCTACGAGGCTTATATATATCTTTGCAACAACAAAATACCAAGGTTCATTGTTATTGATAGAGAGAGCCTAAAAAACAAAATTTGATGTTCGATTTGGTAAAAGCATATTCCATTCGCCGTCCGTGGGGATCGAACCCACGACCACGTGGTTAAAAGCCACGCGCTCTACCACTGAGCTAGGACGGCTTCATTGTATACTAAATAATATATGTTTTTAAAGACCAAAATTCGTTGGTAGGCGACCTTGCCAACTGCTGGCACTTTAACTTTTTTTTTGACTCCAAAAATGAAGTCCTGAGATGATTTGATGGGCTTCTATTATTTTTCTTCCGTGATGAGCGCATGCTTTTTTGGTAGCAGTTAAATGATTATCACAAATCATAGATGATGATACAAAGTACACAACTAATCTCTAACATATAGGAAATGGAGGTACTAATTAAACTTGAAGATAAAAGACCGGGATACTAATTATACATGTAAACTATCCTGGGAGAAATCCATAATCTAACTTTGGCCTGGACTATAGCGGTGTAGTAATAATTCAAACATCCGGTGATTTTGCTTTGTGGGAACCAGAACGACGTCGTGTGACGACTACATAAGAAGCCGCCATAGCTAAGAACAGAGCAAAGGCAATGCCGAGCACAATAACAGCAATCCCCCCACCTCCAATTGATTTCGGCGTTGGTGAAGCAGGAAGCGTAGGCTGATGCACTTGGCTTTCACGGACTTGAGCAGCTTCACTACTCAACGGAAACCGCGAGCATTTAGACGATGCACACACATGATCGTTGCTTGTCGCGGCTGAGGGCTGATGGGCGGCATCCGGATGGAAGAAGTCGTATGCGGATGGAGATATGAAGACGGGGTTTTGGTTTGCAAGGCCGTGCGGAGCTCGCTCCTCCGCTCCCGACACCGATATGAAGGGATTAAAGAAGAGTATGAGAAGGATTAATGACGTGGTAGGTAGTGTCATGTTTTTAGATGTGTTGAGTAGAATAGCATAAGCAAGCTAAGGGCTATATATACACACACATGTATGAATGCTAGCTGACTCTACAAGTATCATATAAAGGGCTTAAGGGCGATAAATGGTGGTTGCGTGGAGTACAATTTTGGGCATGTCTAGCCAACACTATCATGCTCAACTTCTTTCCTTTCTATAATATTAATTTACCTTTTATATATGGCGGTTTAATATGCGAAGGTTTGCACGTTACACATAAATTTTCGGGTTTAATCCTAAAATCAATTGTAATTGGATCTCTATGACTTATATGTTAGGTTCACATTGTATCATATTATCGATGTGAGACTCGACACTCTTTCTCAAGTGCAACTATCCTGAACTAATTGACACAAAATCTTAGGTCGGCTTAGTCAACTAGACGAATAACATACATAGTTGATCACAACCCAAATCAGGATAATGAGACCCGAATCAAACTTGTTATGACACGATGTTACAAAAAGCTTTTATTTGACAAATCTATACTTATAATAATAATGTTAAATGAATAAACTTTTCATTTAGGTAATTTTTCCACATTGATGTAAAAAGTATGTTTAGGTGTAATTACATATACTTAAAATATGAATAATCCATTATTGTTAAATTATTAAAGATGAATGAATTAGCTGGTAGGTTGAGTTGCGACATGAAGAATGATGACAATTAATTTGTTTGGATGGCCCTCATGTTTGAGTGCCTTGCAAATGCAGCAAAGTGTCTTGTTGTCACTCAAACACTAAAACTCTTCTTTACAAATATATAAGGGTATTACGGGCACAATTCAATATTAAAAAGTAAATAAATTAATTTAATTTAATATAATTTAATTAATTTTAATATCATTTAATTTTATATTAAAGTAATTGTATGAAATTAAAAGTAATTAAATTATTTTTAATTAATTCAATTTTAATTTAAATTATAATTACATTAATTAAAATTAAATTAATTAATCTAAATTATTATTAATTTAAATTAATTAATCTAAATTATAATAAGTTAATAATTTATATCATTTAATTCAAATAATTTAAATTAATTAACTAAATTATTATAAATTATAATTTAATATTTCTTAATAAATTTAATTAAAATTAAATTAATTAAATTAAATTAAATTAAATTAAATTAAATTAAATTAATGCATTGGAATGCATTATAATGCATTTGAAATATATTATAATGCATTCCAATGCACTGGACGATGAACAGTGGCTCCACGGTTACGGAACCCGTGACCGTGTGCCACTGTTCATCGACTTCGACAATCCGCCTTCAATGGCGGATTGTCGAAGGTTAAAACGATTAATTCAACAATCTCTTCTTCAATCACCCTAAAACTAACTAAAACAACAACAATTTAACCTATTCTCCTCAGTTTCATACTCAATTATGAACCCGAAAGTAAAAAAGAAAACCGAATAAAATCGAAACAAAAACCGAATAAAAATCAAACGATACCTCTCGGGATTTGAAATGGCTTCCTCCGTTCCATCGCTTGTTTTTGTGCGAAAAAAACGAAAAAAATACTCAACTTTAAGGCACATTGTAACTGCGCGGTAGAGCTGTGCAAAAGTGCAATTGTTGACGCAAGTTACAATGTTCATCATCCGTACATTATGTAATTTGATGCTATCCATTTAGCAGTCCACTAAAAAAATAAAAACAAGTGAATTTATTTGGTTAGAATAGAAAAATGAATTTGAAGAACCAAAGAAGCATTCAAATTATGATGAGCAATCACTGATTTTGTTATCAAGGGAATGATGAATGGGGACTGCACAAACCACCCTTTTTCTTCAAATCATTTCCCAATTCCTCTCACAAATCACAATGCTTTAGGATTATTAATATTATATATCACTCAATTCACTTAACATTCATATAATTTCATTCAAGTGCGTAAACTTTATTTCCCAAACCATATTTCACTCAATTTTATTTATTCTAAAATAGACTCTTATTTACAATAATTATAAATAATCATTTTTCCCCCTACGTCAGGGATTTATTTTCATACTCAGGGGTTTAACATTGATATAATTTCTTGGTGGGCAATATGCGTGACCATAGCAATTAAATATAATTTTAACTTACATATATTCTAAAATAAAATAATTCATATTTTGTGAATAATTGTCTATTTTGGATAATTAGGGAGGAAGCATGCATGAAGAATTGATGATAGGGTGGTGAGGTGGGGGTTGGATCACATGATCACATGATGTTATGTTATTGCTATGGCCATGCCACAAGGGGGCACTTAGACCTGTACAAATCCGGGCCGGCCCGTCCGGCCCGCCCGCCCGCCCGCAAAAAAAAACGGGTATGGGCAGCGTAATTGGCCCGTTCGGGCCGGGCCCGGCCCGGCCCGGATTTACACGGACCGGACATGGTTACCAATGTTAGCCCGCGGGCTGGCCCGGCCCGGCCCGTATATATATATATATATATATATATTTTTTTTTTAAAAAAAATTTGTAATCAAACCCTAACTTCTTCGCTCTTCAGCTCTTCATCCGCCGCTTCCAGCCTTCCCTCACTTCTACGACTTCTAAACCCTAAGCGAAGAGAGTAACAAACGACTACTCTCCGGCGCTCCTCTCAATCTCTCACTCATCCCGCTCCGGCGCTCCTCGCTGGCTCATCCCGGTCCGGCGCTCCTCGCTGGCTCATCCCGGTCCGGCGCTCCTCTCTCTGGCGTGTCTAGTCGTCTCGTTCCTCTTTGGCTCTCGTTCTCTTTGGCTCTCATTCCTCTTTGGCTCTCGCTCGTCTCTCTGGCTGAGTCAATCTCGAATGCTCTCTCTGGCTGAGTCAATCTCGAATCCTCCATTGACAAACCAGGTTAGTCTCTTATCATCCCGCTCTTCTCTGGCTCTCTCTCGTCAATGTCCTCTCTGGCTCCATTCTCTTATCGATATCTTTCTAAATTCTATAGTCTCTCAGGTCTCCAGTCCACTCTACAGCTTATCAATCTCGAATCCTCTCTGGCTCTCGATTGACATACCAGGATTACCAGGTTTGTTGCGATTCTATCTTCTCTCTAATTGATTGAATCACTATCCTCTCTGGCTCCATAATCAGTCACTAATTGATCTCTATATTGGTCCAGTGACTGGAAATATTGAAGGACCGTCTCTCCCGGACTGCAGCTCGACTTCACTGCTCTAGTCTCTCAGGTTTGCGTCTCTTCTCTCTTATTTCTGATTCTTTATTTTGTAAACAAACTATGATCTGCTGCTCTATCTTTGTGTGGTTTGCTCAGTGTGGTTTGCTGCTCATTTTTTTTTATGTAAATGAAGCCTTCCTGCATATTGTTGCTACTTATCTCGGAATGACTGAATCTCTTTTTTTCCTGATTTTGATTGACTGAATCTCTTCTCTGTTTTTATGTAAATGAAGCCTTCCCTGTAAACGGTTTGTTGCTATGTTTTTATGTTGTTTTTATGTAAATGGAAACAATCTTCTCTATTTTGTGAACAATGATTTCTGATTCTCTATATCTTAAGGGGGAAAAACTTCTGCTGTTGTTTTTATTTAAATAAAGCCTTCCATGTAAACTGTTGCTACTTCTCTCTTATCTCTGATTGTTTGAATTTCTTTTTTTTTTTCTGATCCTACTGTTGTTTTTAAATCTGATATTATTCTTATTGTGATAAGTTTTAGAATGACGGAACCACGTACACAAAAATCTTCTGCTGCTGATAATGAAGAAGATAACGAGACAAATTCTCCCAATGACACTCAAACTGTCAACGATGCAGCCCCAACTCAATGCACTGCTAAGGGGAAAAAACTGAAGTCAGATGTATGGGAAAATATGACTCGGAAAGTTATGCCGGATAAATCAGTTAAGGCTATTTGTAATCATTGCAATAGTAGCTTCACCGGCACTGCATCGAATGGTACGTCTCATTTGAAAAGACATTTAGCTAGTTGTGCTCGTCGTAAGTATCATGATATGAAAAATTACTGCATTACTTCATCTCCTAGCTTATCAATTCCATCTGAATCTGGAAATATTGTTGTTAACCCAATAACAATAAGTAGTCCGATACCCTCACCAGAAGCAATTCGTGAGGCTCTGGGTGTCTTCTTCATATCTACAAATCAGTCATTCCTTCTAGCTGAGTCACCGGGATTTAGGAATTTGATCAGCGTTTTGGCACCTCATTTTAGTCAATTGAGTAGGGTTACTGTGCAGAGAGATACAATGAGTAGTTATAAGGCCCAAAAAGTTATTGTTGCTCAAGAATTACATGATGCACCTGGACGTATTTGCTTGACAACTGATAATTGGAGGAGTGAACACCAAACTGATGAATTTATGTGTATAACTGCCCATTGGATTGATAAAAACTGGAAGCTTCAAAAGAGAATTATTAAGTTTGCTGCTTTGTTACCTCCTCTTGATGGTGTTTCTCTTGCTGATGAGATTTCTTTGTGTTTGGGAGGATGGAAAATCAGTGAAAAGGTCTTTTGTATCACTCTTGATAATGCATCATATAATGATACGATGGTTGCTGCCCTTAGGGGTCACTTAGTTAGAAAAAATTCATTGGTGTTGAATGGAGAATTCTTTCATCTACGGTGTGCTTGTCATATCATTAATTTGATTGTGCATGCTGGTTTGAAGGCCATAGATGAAGTTGTTCTTAAGATAAGAAGGGTAATCAATCATCTGAAGCACTCTATGCCAAAAAATAAGAAATTCTATGAAATTGCTTCAACTAGTTTTGGTTTGGACATTAAGAACAAGCTGCGTTTAGACACTCCTACTAGGTGGAACTCTACTTTCATTATGCTTGATCATTATGTTTATTTTCGAGATGCCATTGATAGTTTTGTTGGTAAGGATTCAGATTTGAGAAGTTGTCGCCTTAGTACGGAGGAATGGGAAAAGGTGGAGCAACTAAGAAAGTTTTTGCAAGTATTTTATGATGTGACAAATGAGTTTTCAGCTTCTAAAACTCCTACATCTAATCTGTATTTTCATGGTGTTTGGAAAATTCACAAGTTGTTGACAAAGACTTCAAAGGGGCCTACTACTATTATATCTCCGATGGTAATAGAAATGCATGCAAAGTTTGAAAAATATTGGGATGAATATAGTCTAATTTTATCTTGTGCTGCAGTCTTAGATCCTAGGATGAAGTTGGTGGGTGTTGAATTTTTGTACAAGAAGTTATTTGGGGAAGTATATGCACATGAAATGGCTGATAAGATTAAATCTGTTTTGGTTGATCTATTGGATGAGTATAAGCTTGCACAAGGTGAGCATGTTAGTTATGTTGGAGAGCAACATGTGGGGATCAATAGTAGATTAACTGCTGAGTATGATAGTGGATCAGATGGTGAGACTCTTGATGACTTCATGAGTAAGAAGTTGAAAACAGAAATCAGCTCGGAGTTGGATTTGTATTTGAATGAAAAGCCTTCTCATTTGTCTAAATCTGATTTCAACATTCTGCAATTTTGGAAGAGGGCTGAATCTCGTTTTGTTGTTCTATCTACATTGGCTCGGGATATTCTTAGCATTCCAATCTCTACAGTTCCTTCCGAGTCCGCATTTAGTATGGGGAAAAAAATCATATCTTGTACTAGAAGTTCACTTGCATCCTCAACAGTTGAAGCACTTGCATGCTTAGAAGATTGGTTACGTGCAAGAGGATTCGAACCCGGTAACAAAGTTGTTCATATTATAATTTATACCAATTGTTTCTATAGTTATTTACTAATGTAATTGTGTTTTTTTGTTTATAATTTGGTAGGTCCTTCAAGTGTTTTCAAGATTGGTAAGGCACCTCGAATTGAAGTGAACGATGAAGAATAAGAGAGGATCTTCCACGAAATTGGCATTGTCATTGATTTCATTTTGTTTGTTTTGAATGAGTACTTTCCACGAATTGTATGACTTATGTTTACTCTTTACCGGTATCGGTAATACGGTATGTAAGACTTGGTAGTTGTGTTGGGATTGTGTCATTTGTTTGTTTTCTGCAGGATTGTGTCATTTGTGGTAGTTCTGTTGGTTTTTTAGTTTATAAATTGTAATGCAAAATTTCAGCTTATGCAAGACTGCACTATATAGGGTTTTTTAGGTGCAAAATTTCAGCTTATGCATTGCACTTTACAGGATTTTTTAGCTGAAAATTTCAGCTTATGCACTGCATTATACAGGGTTTTTTAGCTAGTAGAAATGCATCATTTCAGTTTTCAGCTTATGCACTGCAGAAGAAATGTGTCCATGTTGCTGTCCAGTTAAAAAACAAAAGCGGGCGGGCGGGCCGGCCCGTCAGCCCGCCCGATTTTTTATATGGGCGGTCACGGACAGATGCAGTGGCCCGAACAAGGCGGGCCGGGCCGGGCCGGCCCGTACATTTCGGGCAGATTTTTAATTATGGCCCGGCCCGAACCCGGCCCGAGCCCGGATTTGTACAGGTCTAGGGGCACTAATTAATTTTGCCCAACCTCTCACCACTTACCTCTCATGCTAACTATTTATTGTATCTTACATTCCCACTATATATATATATATGGTTCCCATTAGAACACTCCTAACGTGAGAACATGAGAACAATCGTACACTGTTGGATGTGAGTATAAAGGGTTGAGATTTAGAGTAGATATCAAAAATAATAATAATTAGGAATCCAACAATAACTACGAATAATCCACTCAACCAACAATAACTACGAATAATACATTAAACGATATGGCACATTCGTAACAAAACTAATAATAATTACGAATCTGTTCTCATGTTCTCACGTTAAGGGGTGTTCTCATAGGATCTATACTCATATATATATATATATATATATATATATATATATATATATATATTTGAAATATAATGTAGAGAATACGGCTTAATTATGCGTATTTTTGTTATCAATGATATTTGCATATTGTAGAATTGAATGCCATTTTTTTAAAAATGTTTTATGCATATTACTTTTGTTATCATGAATTCATATTATAATGAATGTATATATATTATATTGGTGACCTATTGAATTCATTTTGAAAATATTTAGTGATAATCGGATCATCTGTGTTATGCCGATGTAAATTATTCTATGTTTACGGATTCACGTATGACACGACCAAGAAATTTTGTTGGGTTAGACTCGGTTTATGGAAAGAACGAAAATCATGGTGTTGACCATTGCTAGATCATGGTCAAATAGTGCCGGATTCCGTATAAATCGAGTGACACGTGAAGCGTGAAATCAGTTCATACATCAAACCGAAAAATATTCTAACATCAATACAATTGGATGAGCCGAACAATATATGTCACCTCCATTCAACAAATGTATAACATCTTGTTGAAGACGAGGATGAATGTAGCCAAAGGTAGAAGGTCAATCAAACAATCACCATATGCTTCAATTACCATGTTAATGTTAAGCAATCTCACGTTTTCGGTGAAATCCCGATTTCTTCCACATGCACTCGGCTTGAGGCATTTGTTGAATATATCTCCCTATGTCACTGTCATGAACTCGACATACAAGATTAATGGGTAAATATTATTTTCCGATTAGTAATTTATACTATATCATGTCATCTTATAGAAGTCATCTTCGAGTAAATTCTAATTTTATACTATAGCATGTAATTTATACGCGACATACAAGATAGCGGGAGTGATTGTTATAGATCGAGAGTTAGGTCGTATAAGATACCGGGAGTGAAACATGTGTTTTTGTCGATGAATAAAGTTTTCATTCCTTTTGTACGTATATTGTTTTCCCGTTTCCGTTGGGATTGAACCGTCGAAAGTAGTCAACTATTTAGAAGTATCAAATGGATGGCAAGCATATTAATTCTGCCCACTATTTCGTAGCTACCAAGTACGCAACAAATTTAGTAACCTTTCTTCTTATGTACATTTCCAATTAAAGAAATTCCTATTTCCAACTCCATTACCCATATAAAAACGTTCGTTCAACGCATATTCCTATTCACTAACTCACCAATCTCAACAGAATTCATTTCAACTACTCAATCAAAACCTTAATTTACCCGAAAAAAGTTAAAACATGCCGAGGGATGTGGAGAGTCGCGATCACGACCATGATCACGAAGAGGACATGGATCACGAGTACCACGAGCCACCACCAGCTCCGTTAATAGACATGAACGAGCTAAGAAGATGGTCATTCTACCGAGCCATCTTGGCAGAGTTCATAGCCACGTTGCTTTTCCTATACGTCACCGTCCTCACCATCATCGATTACAAGCGCTCGTTTGCGACCAACATGGGCGTCGGCGTAGGCACCCTTGGAATTTCATGGGCCTTTGGTGGCATGATATTCGTCCTTGTTTACAACACCGCCGGCATCTCCGGTGAGTTTAGCTTAATAGGATTTGCAAATTTTGTATCCGTCAGTATCGGATTTGACAAATAAACTTCAAATAATGCATGCATGCAGGAGGGCACTTGAACCCAGCGGTGACATGGGGGTTATTCTTGGCAAGGAAAGTGTCCTTAACAAGGACAGTACTGTACATCTTAGCGCAATGTGGAGGTGCCATTTGCGGTGTAGGGTTAGTGAAGGGCTATCAATTGGAATACTTTCAAATTTATGGTGGTGGCGCCAATGAGTTGGCTCCAGGCTACAACACCGGCGCCGGCTTGGCTGCTGAGATCGTCGGGACCTTCTTGCTTGTTTACACGGTCTGCTCCGCCACCGACCCCAAGCGCAAAGCCAGAGACTCTCATGTTCCTGTATGTACATGTATATATATTAATTTGTAGCTACTAACGAAGTTGAGTGAACTTATACATATATACATATATAGATGCTGGCGCCATTGCCAATTGGGTTTGCGGTGTTCATGATTCATCTGGCAACCATCCCCATCACCGGAACCGGAATCAATCCTGCACGGAGCTTGGGATCAGCCGTTGTTTACAACCAAAAGAAAGCTTGGGACGATCACGTAAGCTAGAATTGGAATGAAATTATTTTATGTTTGAATTTGGAGTGTAGTTAAAATTGGAAAATATGTATGCAGTGGATATTCTGGGTAGGACCAGCCATAGGAGCGACCTTGGCGGCGATCTACCATCAGTACATATTGAGAGCTGGATCAACCCTAAGAGCATTTGGATCATTCAGACACCATACAGAGACTCATCACTAGTCGTCACTCTGTGTTTGTATAAGAATAAAATGTGAAATATTCTTCTGGCCTAAATAAGAAGAAAAGAAAAGGAATGGTGTGGGTGCTGTCAAAGCTACAAAGTTAAAATAGAGAGAAAGAAATGAAAGCGTTTCTGTATATGTCCCCGAAGAGGGCTTTGTAACACACATCCGAATGTATGCCAACAGCTATCGATATATACTCCTCATTTTAAATCTACTTTCAATTCCTTATTTTCTTCTCTATATATATTTTGTAGCTTTTTCATGCATCATTTTGATTTTGTTTCATATTAACGTTGTCCAAATACCTAAATCTTTTAACGGTGAAATAACTAATTAGATTTTTTTTGCCACTATTACTCTATTAAAAGTATATGGGAGAATTTGACATACTAGGCTTTTTTTAGTTTTTGTTTAATAAAATGTACCCCAAATTTTTTACCACTTTCATTTAATAGTAGGTAAAAATTATTAACCCTTCTAATTAGAAAGAAAGAATAAATGATGTTTGTTATTTGTTATATAAGTATAATTTTTAATTTTTAATTACTGAATTTGTTTTCTTTTATTATTTTTCTTACCTTTTTTTATTTATTTTTTATTTTCTTTTTTATTTTCTGGACTGAATTTCTCATACCGGAAATTCTCATACCAGAATTTTCATACCAGAAATTTCATACCAGAAATTATCATACGAAAAGTTCATGCCAGAAATTTCATACCAGAATTTTTTTCATACCAGAATTTTTTTCATACTAAAATTTTTTCATACCAGAATTTTTCATACGAAAAGTTTATACCAGAAATATCATTCCAGAAATTTCTGAATTAAAACTAGCGGCACAATCAGCACTTGATCCTTGTGTTTTCCGTCCGCTATTTATTTTTGTTTACATAATACTTTTATTTTGAGACAATTTTAACATATAATTCTCCACTCAAATAATGCTCAACTCCTCCACGTCTTGTCAATTTGTCATTGTCAACTGGAAAAAAGAACAAGTCTTTTGGAAACCAAAAGAGACGGTGATGGACCCATTTTTGCAAATCGTCATCATATACGCAAATTACAATAAAAAAATCGCAAAATTACAACGAGCCCCCTAAAATTTGCAAAATTAAATATTAGACAATTAAAAATTCATTCCGGTATGTAAATTTCGGTATGTAAATGTCCGATATGTGAAATTCTGGTATGTAAAATTCTAGTATGTGAAAATCCGGTATGTGATAATTCCGGTATGTGAAAATCCGGTATGTGAAATTCCGGTATGTGAAAATTATGGTATGTGAAAATTCCGGTATGTGAAAATCCGGTATGTGATAATTCCGGTATGTAAAATTCCGGTCCGGTATGTGAAAATTCCGGTATGTGGAAATTCCGGTATGTGATAATTCCGGTATGTGATAATTCCGGTGTGTGGAAAAAATTTTCATTCTAGAAAATAAATAAAAAATAAAGAAAATAAAAAAGACAAAAAAGATTAATAAAAGAAAAAAAAAAATCAGTTTTTAAAAAGCATTCGGAAGAAAGAATAAAACAAGAGGAAGGAGAAGGTTTGATGGTAAAAAAAAATAAGAGGGGTATATTTACTTAATTGAAAAACAAAAAAGCCTACTTACTATCACTATTTCTCTAAATAGCCTACTAACCAAATTTGCCCAAAGTATATAGTCTAAACTCATTTAGTAAATATATTCCTATTTAACTCAATTCTTTCATCATTAAAGAAAATTATATACATAATAAAATTAAAGGGGAATACAAAACAAAAACTTATAAAAAAAATCTATTTAACCTCATTCTTTCATCTTTTAATGATGTCTTGCATCTATCTCATTCAAATCAATACTTAAAATATTAGTCTTTTAATGTTGTCCAAATACCTAGATCGATATTGATGGTGTTGTGAGAGGCAATGAGATAGCTAACGTTGTCGGGGTTATTAGAAATAACGTGATCAAGTGGCGAACCTTAGGATGTGTACGGTACCAATGGTCAAGCCATGAAATGTTACATGTGCTCAAGTTTTCTCGGGAGTATCGCTAGCTAGCTGCATGTCATCCTGTAAATAGATGCACAACATGTACTGATTCTACTATAGCCGGTATAAAAAAATGTCACGGCCCCACCCGCTCACTAGTCATGTATGTAACTACCAATAATTATAAAAAAAATATAATATTCAGTTTGGTCATGTGTTATGTGAAGTTAATAGCGTGACGAACCACCTAACTAGCTTATCCATATATATTTTGTAATGTACGATCTGTCGAATGATGTAAGGGGTCAGTTTATCTCAAGTGCGAATTATTTACCCTTTTGATTTATTAATAAAGTGTAATAGAAGCACAAAATCTTTAGTGGAAAATTTCACCAAACATAACACATAAAAATCTTAACTTTGGTGTATACAACCGTTTATTTCTAATGAAGTTGAGAAGACATATAGCATTATTCAACTGCAGTTGAGCAAGCTCAATAAGTGATTCCATTTGAAGATATATCAATCAAAGCAAGCCCTTCTCCTTGCAGCATCGGACTGCATCTTCATACATGTCATCACGGCCATGTTTGAACTCAAAGCCAGCCTCCAACAGCTTCTTCGCCGACAAGCTAGGAGGAACCGCTCCTTTGATCTCCTTCAGGTAACCGTCGCTCTTCTTCTGATAGAGCTCTGGGAAACGGGTGGCAATGTAGTCGGAAAGCTCCAACAATTGACCATGGTAGTTGGTAACAATATAGCGTCCTTTAACAGCGGGACATTCCAGGAGAAAGATGAAGGCTCGAGCTAGGTCATCGACGTGCACCATCTTTATGTTGAATAGACGAGGATACGCATTCACGTTGCCGAACAGGAGAGACAAAGGCACAGTGACAGAGCCAGGGATCCAAGGGGTAAGAAAAGCGCCGGTAACATAAGAAGGAGCCACCGTCACCACCTCCACCCCATTCGCCTCCCCATACTCCAACGCCGCCTTCTCCGTCAGCGTCTTCGCGGTGGCATACGACCGTAACATCTTCGGCATAGTCTCCTTCATGTAATCCACGTCGCTCCACGAGGTCTCGTCCAGCACCAATGGGTTCACCGTCTCCCCATTCCCCACCGGCTGGGTCGCCTCGCGGTTGTTGATGACCGAAGCCGCGCTTGACGCGCACACCACGCGCTTAACCGTTCCGGAGCTTGCGCTCGCCTTTAGGATCCCGATGATGGCATCGACGTTGCGTTTGGCGACGGTCTCGTCTGGCTCCGCGTTTAGGAGGTCGGTGGCGTGGGCGAGATGGAAGACGCCGACGCAGCCTTCGATGGCAGGGGCGAAGCTTTGGGGCTGGTCCAGGTCCGCGTGGAAGATGGTCAGGTGCTCTGATGCTCCTGGCAGGCTTGTTAGGTAGCTTATGTCTTTCTTCTTCTCTGCATATATAACAAAATAAATGGATATATAAAATCAGAGGGGTATTACGTACCTGACCATACTTAAAAAATTTTGGGTTAGAATTTACAAAGAAAATTATCACGGATCCGGAACCCATAATTATGACGGCATTCGGATCCGTGAAAATTTGTCACTTTTTTGGGTTAGAATTCACATAGGAAAATCATAATGGATTTGAACTTGTAACTATTACTATTACGGATTCCGAATCCGTTAAAAACCTAGTACGGATTTGAAACCCGTAATCGTGACGGTGGATTTCAGATCTGTTATGTGTTTGCGAATTTCATCGCCATGTGTTTACTGCTTTCGTAAAATAATAAATAAATTAACATAAGTAAGACTGACCAGGACGAGGATAACGAATAGTTGCGTTGACAGAGTAGCCATTTACGAGTAGAGTTTTGACAAGCCATGAACCAACGAACCCGGTTGCTCCTGTCACGCACACTCTCCCTTTCTCTCCTCCCATCATGTATGTGTGTATGATGTTACAACTCCTCCACAACTTATATGGTAAGTATTTATTCAAGAAAGTGACCTGCATGCATGATGCATCCGAGGTAGATCTGTTTTTTCAATAAACAAATGCACAAAAATTATTATTTTATTGTTCGTTTGGGGTTACCATACTTACCTTTTTAATTAATATCCTACATTCATAAAGTTAGGTTTATAATGTACGTACCTACCTTCGCTATAACACTATATATGGACCATGCCAATGCACTATTATTAAATGTCATAAAGTTGTTTGTGAGTTTGGTTTAATATATCTCAACCTTTCATCCCTATACTAGCTTTCTACTACGTTTGTTTTACGAATGTTATCAAAATTTACGGATTATTTTATTACCAAATTTGATGTCGTTTCTCAAACATAATACAACTTTGTGAATTTTCATGGGTTTTGACAAACCCCGTGAAAATAGTTATATAAGATTGGAGGGGTCAAACAGGACTGACGGGTCGGGTTATAACAAGTTCGAGTTGGAATTGGTCGGGTAAAAAGTAGGCTTGGTTTTTAAACAGTTTGTTTCGGGTTGGGGCGGTTTGAGTCGGGTCGGGTACCAAATGTTCGGGTTAAAACGGGTTATCGGATAACATCGGTTCTTTTGTGATGTCAAACGGCGTTGACAGGTCGAGTTTGGGTCGGCTCAAAAGGGGTCGGTTGGAATCAAGTTGGGTATAAATAGGTTTGTTTTAGTTAGTGGGTTGTTTCAGATCGGGTCAATATGGGTCGGGTACTAGGAGGTTGGAACGGGTTATCGGGTAGACTTGGTTTTTGGGCCATAACAAATTGGTTTAGTTGGTTCGCGGGTCAATTCGGGCCGGATTATTTTTGTTTTTTAATGTTTCGATTAGAGGTGTCAATTAAGGCGGGTCAAGTTCGGTTGGGTCAAAGATGATATGATTTCCTAACATCTTGATTAAGGTCAGTTTTGGATGGTGCAATTTCTCGAGTCAAACCAAAATGACCTAGTTATGTGAATATTTTGGACTAATAAAATATTTTTGGGTAATCGACTAACCGTGTATGAATTATGACAAAGTTTAGACAACAAATCGATCCGACCCGAATTCAAATTTTTTGAAACATGGAATCCAAAGATGATTTTAGTTGGATCGGATAATTATTCGCCAATATGATTAGTATGGGTGACAAAACCAATTTAATCCGCCGATCCGGTCCAAAAATCCGTTGACTCGATACGAAAACCCCCGATATTTTAGGACCCGTTTTGATCCGGTGCAAATCCGATACGGGAGATCTTCATGGATCACCAGATCGGATACGAATCAGGGTTTAGGCATTCAAATATCCACGGATATCCGAATAATCTTGGATATCCAAACAATCCTGAATATCCGCCGATCCGGTCCGACTAACCGTGTATGAATTATGACAAAATTTAGACAACAAATCGATCCGACCCGAATTCAAATTTTTTGAAACATGGGATCCGAAGATGATTTTAGTTGGATCGGATAATTATTCGCCAATATGATTAGTATGGGTGACAAAACCAATTTGATCCGCCGATCCGTCCGAAAATCCGTTGACTCGATACGAAAACCCCCGATATTTTAGGACCCGTTTTGATCCGGTGCGACTCCGATACGGGAGATCTTCATGAATCACCGGATCGGATACGAATCAGGGTTTTAGGCATCCAAATATCCACGAATATCCGAATAATCTTGGATATCCAAACAATCCTTAATATCCGCCTATCCGGATACTAACGGATCAGTGGATAATGAAATATCCAAATATTTGTGGATCATCGCCTCATCGGATCGTCTTAGGCATCCGAGTACCCGTTTTATTTTATAAAGGATAAATCAACATTGTATGTACTAATATTTATATTTAAAAATATATGTATTAAATGGAAAATATTTGAGTTAGACAAAATAATGAATTAATAATGTTAATTTGTTACAGTTTAATAACTTATGCATACTTGGTTACTTCATAAGTTCATAATAATCTTTTATTATAAGTGAGTCTGATTTTAAAATATTGATTCTTATAAATATGATTATAATTTGGTCTTAATAATAATCTTTTAATAGAAATTGGTCTCATTGAAATGAACAAATGTCTATAATAATCTTTAATTATAAGTTAGTCTCGTTTTCAGATATTGTTATAAAATATTTTCATAGAGATATCTATTGTTTTAAAAGTCTTAATTTTATTTTCTTATTATAACGTACTTTAATATTCTATTTTTTATCATCTATGTGATTATCAATTTTACTTTGATTTTGTTTTGTGCCTTTTAATTGTTTTTTCATTACATTTTGTGATAAACAAAGTAGCAAATACATATCCGGATCAAACGGATATTCAAATCAAGAGGATATCCAGATCAATCGGATATCCGGATCTGCTAAACCATCTTTGCATATTTAGATCAAGAGGATATCCGGATCAATCGGGTCAAACAAAAGTCATTCGGATCATCCGGATATCCGTGGATAATAATCCGATCCGATCCAACCAAATCATTTTCGTATAATATAATTTGGAATCCAGATCAGCCGGACATCCGAATTATTATCCGATCCGATATTGGGAAAAGTGCCGGATATCCAACCAAATACGGATCGGAATGGGATTTTAAGAAAGTTTCTATTCGGGTATCCGGGTATTTGGATCGGATTGATCCATTGCCCACTCCTTTGATTAGTGATCCGAATGACTAGATCCGTTTGATTGAAAAGGACTTTAATATGATATGAATATCCGATTGGTTCTTTAGATTATGCTAATCCGTTTGATCAAAATATCGGCCGATCCATTTCAATGTAAGGTTGCTACAAATTTCCAATATTCAATGTGATACTTATCTTTGATACTTGAAGACATGTCTTATATACAAGTATACAACACGAACGAGTTATAAGAATATGAATTAAAACAACTCGCTATAGATTTATAGTATTCAATTCAATATGTATAATAAACCTTAAGTAAACCAAAAAAAAAAGAAAGAAATTTGTAGAATTAAAGTAAAATCGTATATAGTAAACCAAATCTTAAAACAAGAAATATTTAGCACGAGTGATCATTACAATTATCTTCATCATAAATTCATAATCATCGTTCTTTATATTAATGAGAAACTTATCTTTGATAATTGATATTTCAATACATTATACATGTCTTATATTTAACACGAACTAGTTATAAGAATAAGAATTAAAACGACTCGATATAAACTTGTAGTATTTAATATGTATAATAAATACTATCTATTTTCTCTCTTGACAAATCATGTCAAATTATCAATTTAACTCAAAACTCCAATTCTATTAATTCAAATTGAATAATTTTTTATTTTGTAAGAGAAAAATAAAAGATGAAAACTTAACATATTCTATACATATTATGAACTTATGATACATGTAAGAGTAATGAACTTATGATACATGTAAGAGTATTATTGATTTAAAATTTTAGGTTTTAGTTGTGTAATTTTTTTTTATCAGTTTACTCCGAATTAACATGTCATATTGGGTCGGATTACTTCATAGTTCATACTTCATACTATCACATCATTTTACTTCACAATATCAAGGTTATCTAGGGTCGGGTTATTTTGGGCTAACGGGTCATTTCAAGATGGGTTACTTTGGGATAACAGGTCATTTCGGGTTAGGTCACTTCAGGCTATCGAGTCATTTTGGGTCGGGTTACTTCGGGCTATCGGGTCATTTCGGGTTGGGCTACTTCGGGCTATAAGGTCATTTCGGGCCGGGTTACTTCGGGCTATCGGGTCATTTTGGGTCGGGTTACGTTAGATTGTGGGTCGTTATCGGGTTATTGTACTCAGATTTTATTGGGTCCGGATCATTTTTGGGTTTGACCGTTCAGGTTATTTATTATTTCGGGTTAAATCAATATCAAGCGAATCGGTTCCGGGTAGATTTTTTTATAAAAAAATCGGGGTCATGTCATGTTCGGGTATGTCGGGTCAATTTTACGGCTCGGGTCAACTTTTGACAGCTCTATATAAGACCCATATACTACAAAGAGATCTTACATAATTCTTTGCGAGATTTGAGACACTTGTTCCAATCCTCACTTTAATACATGGTCACTCTATTGACATACATATGCACTCTGCTATCACATGTAGATGCACTTTACTCTAATACATTTCTTTTTGATAACGGAAAGCGGTTATGTCGGTATACCTTCTAGAGGTAGTCCAGCTTAAGACATCTTTTCATATGAGAACATGAAGTTCGGGATCATCAGAAAAACCGGTGTTGAGTGAGGATATTTTCAAGTGGGTCAACGGGTCAACAACAACGATAATTTCTTTGAAAACATGCATGATCTGAACTTCGTCAAAAAAATAAAGATCCAATCGAGAGTCGGATAAAATAAACCCGACTTCCCACGACTAGTTTTGTGGCCGTTGCACAACGTTCAAAAGAAGGTTTGGTCGCAATCACAATGTGAGTGTGGGCCACAATTGCAATGCGGGGGGTGGGGGGGGGGGGGCACACTCGTGTTGTACCCGGGAGGCACACTCGCAATGCGAGCATGTTGCCTCCTTCCGTCTGTCCAAATAACAATCCTAAATAATAATTATATTATCTTAAATTAAAATTTAAAATATAATATTATACATAACTATAAATTATAATTATAATAAATATTTATAATAATTTCGTATAAGAGATTAGAGAGGATATGTTGAGGCGAAGACGGCCTACTGCCTCGGCCCGTCGAGACAATCGACCTTTTGGGATCCTGCTCAAACACCTGTCCCGTTTATGTTCAAACACCGGTACAACCTACATGACTACTCAAACCATCCTCTTCTGAGTCATCCCCAACAATTTGAGTGGATGTCTTCCCAAACATTATTTATCGGACATAGTCCAATAATGACGATGAGGAGGTGGTATCATTAGAACATACTTGTACGAGAGAGCCGACTGATGCGCATGGTAAAGAGCATACTAAGGTACATACAAAAGAGGTTGTTGAAGTTTGTATGAAGGAGGTTATTAGGGTGCATGTGGATGAGCCTGTTGAGGTGCCTATTAATTTGCATGTTGGTGAGCATGCTCATCTACATGTTGATGTACCTACCACCCCACCCGTAGAACACCTGACACTACAACTCCCTTTATTGGAGATCTCATGATTTGTTATTCCAGATTGACAATACCATTATTAATATATTTGATCATGATTAAGTTTCATTCACTTTCGTCTAGAGCAACCAAAGGATACGACCACATAAAGGCACATTATGAATAACCTTTTGTCATGGTATATACTTTCCAAACGGAGTGGGCTTATTGAGTTAAGAAATGTGTTATTCTACTACGTTGAACATTCTTTGATTCACGCATTTGTTGAGAGATTTTAAGACTAGCAGCTTTCACCTTCCATGGGGTGAGATGATTGATTACATGTATTATAGTTTATATTTTGGGATTGGTTTGGACGTTTTATCTTCATGAATCTGCATGTATGGATGTATATTCTTTGATTATATTGTTGTTTTGTCTACCTTTGCGGGAATCGAGGTTTACACCTAGTTTCGTTGTAATTGTAGGAAAAATGGCACATTTTGGACCAAAATATAGCTAAGGATGTTAAGGAGTCATTGGAGCTACATTTTGGAGCATTGAGGAGTTATAAGAAGATCTCAAGAAGCATGGAAATGATTTGGAAGATTGATTTTGGACCATATTAGAGAGTTTCACTCTTAGCTGAGACTCACCTCGGTCAGCTATAGTATCACCTCAACCGAGGTGATCTTGAGGAGCGTTTGGACCGAGGCGAAGTGATGACCGGACACGAGATCTTTATTTTTGGCTGAGATCTGCTATTTTTGGAAAGTGAATATCACATATTTTTGGCTGGATTTCTGGAAGGAAGATATCTTTTTGACCGATATATTTTAGAAGATATGGAGATAGATTTTAAGGAAATTATCTTTTTAAGATATTTTATCTTTGGAAGATAATTCTCCTATATAAAGGGTTGAATTTTCTGCAATTCAGCCATCTTCGGATCATCCTTGGATCATCTTTGGATCACCCATTCTTTGAAGGAAGTTTGAAGGAAGTTTTGAAGGTTGAAGTTCAAGGAAGGAAGAAATCTAGTTGAAGTTGGCTTTGAAGGAGTTTGTAAGATTTTCTTAGTTAGTTTGGTTTGTTGTCTTTTCTGATTTGTGATTGAGGAACGCTGATTGTTTGTTTGATTCATTAAGTTATTGAGACCTTTGTGTTAAGGTTTTCTTGTTTGAATATTGATTTCCTTCTTATATATTTGATTATTATCATGATGATTGTTGGCTAAGTTCTTTATGCGATTCTAGGGTGATTGGCTGAAAGTTGTGGGAAAGACGGTGATAGAATGATCTTAACCCTAGTGGACCCTGAAAGCTCAAGCCTTTACCTTAAACGACAAACACCTCGGTCATCCATTGAACATCTCGGTCGGGATAGAACATAATCGAACAAGGTGAACCTTTTCTTAACCTTATTTGAGTTAAGAGTTTTTGTTTGCCAAATCCTATCCTTGTTATACCTTTCCTGGTTCAACGCAAGCCTAGGATTAGACTTACCCGGTGATTCCTTTGTTTGTTTACCCAAGATCATGAGTGTAGGTAATAAAGGTTTATCCTTTATTGGGGTTAGAGTGTGCCTTTATCCCATCTTTGTGAGTTAGCCTAAGACTTACCCAGTAAAGGTTAGTTATATTCTCTTGGGTAGTGTGTTGGTTTGAGATTATAGTTCCTTTCCTTAGTACCTTGAGACTAACCTGGTGAGAGGATCTTTGGTTTGGGATAGTGAGTAGTGAGACTTACCCGGTGATCTATTTCTACCTTAGAAACACCTTCCCTTTACAAACCTCAGCTTTGTCCACGTTATCCTTTGAGATTTTGAGTAGGAACTACAACTGGATGCTTTAATCCCTAGAATCCGCATTCTCTTTATCTGACTTTTATATCATCTTTGATAGCTTTTCTTTGCTGCTTGTGGTTATTTGACAACCTAAATTATCGATCTTTGTTTCACCATAGTCCTTGTGTTTGGCCCTGAAATTCTTACTTTTATACAATCGATCCGTGCACTGCGTATTTGCTATTTGCAATTATTCTTGGTATAGATATTAAAGCTTGCACACACCTTTTGGAGCGAACAATGATCCTCAGACTACACGATTTGGGCCTCATATTTGATGGAGATGCCCCTAACCCATCTCTAGGTTGTCGTTGCTAGTAGATACATACGAGATCTCCGAGGCTGATGTGCATACTCATCAAGGTTCTTTGTTTGTAGAGCCTTTGAAGACGACATTCAACCATTTAATCTCGATACGCAAACCCCACAAACGATATCGCATCAGTATATATTATCTTCTTCCTTCTTTCTAGGGTCCGTGTTTGTGGCCGCCAAGTTGATCAACCGGATTCATCCCTAGTTGATCGACTTGGGTAGAGATGATGAAAGGACAAGGTCTTTTACACATAAGGCACGAGGGTATTGGCTTATTTATACATGTTGGTTTCTACGAAATCTAAGTTTTTTTACATTTTAGTATAAATTACACAAGAACTCTAACTTATTTGTATAGGATGCTAGGAGACGTTTCACGACATAACGTGATGACTATTGGTGGTTGCACAGCTGAGTTACAGGTTGGTATCTACAAATTGTAAGTTCGTTCTTTCTATTTAGAACTAACATCGTGTATCCTTCTTTATAAATAAATAACTGGATCTACGCACATTTTCCATCACTTGGTTGTGCTGTGTCGGAGGATCCCGATTTTTATGGATCTATTATTTAAGCCTGGAGACTAGTTGTCTCAAAGACCTTGGCATTGAGCTTGTAGAAGTTGAGGCTCCTCCGTGTACATACCGATGAGATGAGAACCGAGGACGTCAAGTTTACGCCGTATGAGGGCCAACATTTGGACTTTGAGGGCGAGTTTAGAATATCCACCTATAGAGGTACAATCTAATTATTCGATATTGTCGAGCCCTACATGCCAGATAGAGTTCTTTGACAGTTTGGATTCATATAATCTATCCATTAGTCACATATCGCCCCTTACTTAGAGAAACATCTTTCTGTTGGCGGTTAGGGTTACAAGATCCAGTTCCATCATGACGGTGATAGATGGAGGATTAAGCACTAGAGACGCGCATGATTTCATTGGCAGGGTTGATCCCGACTACTATTCCATGACATGTATCGGATGACTACATGTCATGGTTCAGTAACTGGGGTCACCCAAATTTTTTTACGGGTTTTGCCTTCTAGAGTCCACCGGTCAATCATCTTCTTCTAGTACTTGTATCATATACTCGGATATGTGTTTGTTATCTATCACCCCTTAAATTTCATATTGAAATTTCTAACATTGATTCATTTTGTCACATAGCCCCCCATTCTCATCGGACGCATTTGTGATATCATGTACTGGAATGAGTCATCCCCGATTATATTGGGGTTGTAGGAGGCCGTTAATGAGGTTGCTACACATCATATACCTGTCACTCCTTTATAGATCCGGACCTTGTAGTCGGGCTCTCGTTTATGCTAGACTTTTTATACTTTTAATTGCGTATTTCCATTAACATTATATGTTTGGTTTAACCTTAGTACTTTGATTGTGTGCTTTGTATAACATCATATATTTTTCTATATCATTATGTACTTTATTTGTTTATTTCATTTTACATATTGATATTATATATAATTAAATATAAAACTTAACAATATGACGTTATTTATTTTTGAATATAAAATATAACAATATGAAGTTAGGTAAAAGATATACATTAAATTTAACAATATAACATTATGTATTCCTGGTATAACCTCCTAGTCTCAACTATTCTTCTTTCTTTTTCACCGATACTCAGACTATGCCTTCGAGTGTTATACTTTGCGTGATGTCATCTATGACATGTAATTATATTCAAAACATAATAATTTAACTATATCTTAAAATTAAAATTCATTAACATGACGTTATGTGTAATTAAATATTTTATATTATTTTGCGTTACATATAATTATATTAATATTGAACATTATATAATTACGGATTATTAAATTGAAATATTATCACAAAAAATAGAAGTTAAATGGAAATTAGTATATCCCACGCATAGTCTTAGTGGGCGTTAGGATATGAAATTGACGTTTAGTCTAAGTGCACGTCAAACCCTATCTTGGTGTGCAATCTTAGTGCGTGTTAGTGACGCGTTAGTAAATCTGACGTCGTGTATTTAACAAATTTTATAAAAGGAAAAGTCGAGATTTTGATGAGTCACCAACTTTAAGAAGAGTGAGAGTTAAATGCAATGATTCTAAATTAAGTTTGTACTAATTAAAGGTCATTTGTTTGACGAGTGCTCATCAAATTAACGTGGAGTTAACACTTCAATTAGACTTTTACAAATTCGGGCCGACCCGTCCAATCCGCCCGGAAAAAATATGAATATGAGCAGCTAGTTTATCCCGTTCGGGTCTGGTCCGGCCCGACCCGTATTTTGGTGGGACGAGTACGAGTAAATATTTTAGCCCGCGGGCTAACGCGATCCGACTCGTATATAATTTTATACATATAACTTTTTTAATAAATGTATATATAACTTATATTATTTTGAGTGTCACATACTTTGATTTTTCATTTAGTTTGTTTAGAGTATTTTGACGATTTATTCTCGTTTGTAATACAAGCGAGATTGCACGGCTAACTTGACTGCAATGATACTTGTTATTATTTGGATTTATTCATTTTCATGTGTTCATTGTTGTTGAACTTATTAATAGTGCACTATGAAAGCATAATTGGATTGAAAGTGTGTGTTAAATACATTATGTTAACTCCACCTTGATAAATAAGACATTACTTATGGTTGATGAAAGCCAAAACCTTGGTTTCCAGGTTTTGGTAAGATCTTACAAGTGTTGGTAAAGTCTTCACAGTGTCAGGTAAGGCCTTACCATGTTACAGAAAACCTTGGTTTCCAGGTTTCAGTAAGGCCTTACATAAACTGGTAAGACCTTACCAAAACTGGACAGAAACCTCAAGCGAATTACGTACGTCCAAATAGCTTTCCTTCTTGTTGAGTTATTTAAGGGATTTGATTTTAACAAATCTTTGATTTGTTTTAATTAAATCTTCTTAAAGATAAAATTGGAAGATTTCCTAACCTCAACAAAATATGATTGACGTACTTGACCGCTTGACTTCAACAAACAAAATCTCAACAACCCAAGATCTCAACAACCCAAGATCTCAACAACCCAAGATCTCCTAAGATCATGCAGCCAAGATCTTCTTCAACGTTAAAAATTGCTGATCTTCTTCTACGATCAAATATGCTGATACGCTTGCCTATTTAAAGAGACAAGGAAGAAGAAACCAAAACACACGATTCATTGCCTACTTCGAAAACCGAGAGATAAATTCTACATATCTCACAAAGAGCCGATCTCACATTCGAAGCTTCATCATTATACTTCCCTAAGAAGTGTGAGATCTTTTTCGAGCTGATAGTACAATTCAACTAGAGTCATACAAACCGTTATAATTTCTAGACACGTTGGATACGAGTGTTGTATCTGGAGTACTTTAGTTTTTCTTTTCGAGTGAGTGAGTTGCTAGATAGGAAGTGTAAGACTTCTGAGTTTAGAAGAGGGAAGGTCTTCTGAAGGTTGTATCTGGAACTCATCAAGAAGAAGGAAAATAAAGCTACTTGAATCCTAGGGTTGAATCAATCCTAGGCGGGGACTAGGTCGTGTTGGTGACCGAACCTCGTTAACATATCGTGTGTCCATTACTATTCTTTACATTCCTGGTTTGTCTAATCTTTACACTTAATTCCAATCTTATAAAGAAGTGTAAGATCTTATAAATTAGAATAAGACTTTATTTTAATCGATAAGGTCTTACCTCTTACGATAAGGTCTTACCTATCCTAAGATTGCAAAAAGATTCCATACTCTATTCATCCCCCCCTTCTAGAGTATTGGATAAACTATTTTATCTGCCTATTCCGCATTTCAATTGGTATCAGAGCCTAACTCACGTCTTCTTAGATATTATTATCTGTGAGGCTAACTAATGGCAGGTGAAGGTCAAGGTGGTTTTGGTCAAGGAAGATCAATTTCTCGACCACCTCTCTTTGTAGGAAACAACTTTATGCACTGGAAATCCTTGATGAAGATGTTTATCATCGATCAAGATTTGGAACTGTGGCATATTATCATGAACGGACCTCTCACTCCTACCAAGGAAGATCCCGACGGTAAAACAGTAAACAAGACAGAAGCTGAATTCAACCAGAAGGATCTTGAGAGCGTGGCGAAAAACTACAAGGCTATTAATCTGTTATATTGTGGTTTAAGTACTGACGAATTTAATCGTATATCTTCATGCAGATCCGCTAAAGAAATATGGGATAAATTAGTAGTTACCTATGAAGGAACCAGCCAGGTCAAAGAAACCAAAATCAGTATCTTTCTGAGGCAATACGAATTGTTTAAAATGATCCCAGATGAGTCAGTCAAAGTAATGTTCACCCGTTTTACGGAGATCATTAACAATCTTGACTCATTGGGAAAGACTTTCAACAATGAAGAAAAAGTCAGAAAGATACTTAGATGCTTGCCGAAAGCAAAATGGGGTCCCAAGGTAACCGCTATAGAAGAAGCCCAAAATCTCAATACACTAGCTCTTGATGATTTGCTAGGCAAATTAATCACCCATGAATTGATCCTCAATGAGGACGATGGGGATGTGCCAACAAACATTAAGAATTTAGCACTCAAGGCAAAGAAAGAGGAACCACTGGAAGATTCTGAAAGTGATGATGATGAAGACCCTTTTGCTCTTATCACAAGAGGACTAGCTAGAATATTGAAAATGAAAAAGCAATTTTCAAACAAAGAAAATGTTGGATCTTCTAAATACAGAGGTAAGTCTTCTAACCCCGTGAAGAAGAATCGTGTTCTAAATTGTTATGAATGTGGTGAAACAGATCATCTGGTTAAAGAATGTCCTCAAAAGAAGAAGAACAAATTCAAGAAAAAGGAATTTGGCAAGAAAGCCATGGTAGCAGCTTGGAGCGATTCAGACTCCTCAAGTGATTCAGATTCTGAAGATGATCATGCAAACTTATGTCTTATGGCAAAATCCGACAAAAATCAAGATCAACATTTGGATGGAATGGTAAGAAACCTTATATCTAGTCCTATCGATGTTTTATCAGAAGTACTGAAAAACATGATTTCTAATGAAGAATCTTACAGCAAAGAAATCAACATTTTACAAGAAAAGCTCAATGATCATGAAACTTGCATAAGAATGCTTTCGCTGAAAGTTCAAGATCTTGACAGCATACAATCAGATCTTGACACTGAGGTTAAGGCCTTACGATTGGAAAATTCCGATCTAAAGGCAAACCTCTCATCTCTTAAGACCAGTAATACTGACTTAGAGATTGAAAAAGTGAAACTTTCTGAAAAATGTCAAGAACAGCAAATAGCTCTTGTGCAATTTACTAAATCTAAAGCTACTCTTGATAAAATGCTTGGAGAACAACAATTATCCTTAAATCGAAGTGGAATAGGATATAACAGGAATTTTCCTGCTAAACCCACTACCACATTCGTTAAAGCAAAAGGAAATTGGAGATCTCCTACGTGTTTCTTTTGTTGTAGAAAGGGTCATGTAAAAGAAACCTGTCCATATAGGAGAACGGATCCATACATCATTAGAAATACCTTTCCTGTACGTCTAAATGAACGGGTAAAACACATATGGGTTCCCAAAGGGACTAGGCCATCTAACATGGTCTACCCTCATAATGGATCTAACTCTGTTTATTGGTCAAGCCGGAAAGGATGATTTTCTGTTTTGCAGGATATCACCAAGACTCAAAAATGGATAATGGACAGTGGTTGTTCAAGACATATGAGTGGGAAAGAATCTCTTTTCGATACTCTAAAGAAGAAAATCACTGGCACTATAACTCTTGGTGACAAAGGAAAATGTGACATTCTTGGTATCGGTAATGTTGGTCTTAATTCAAATAATAATATTAAAGATGTTTATTTGGTGGATGGCTTAAAATATAACCTTCTCAGTGTTTCTCAGCTTTGTGATAAAGGAAATTGTGTTAGCTTTGACAAGAGGAAGTGTGAAGTTCGAGATGAGATGACAGGAAATTTAGTGCTAACAGCTCACAGGGATAATAATATTTATGCTGTTAATACTAACCAAATTGCAGAGACAAATCTAAAATGTCTCAAGGTCTTATCAGATGACTCAAGACTGTGGCACAGACGACTTGGTCATATCAGTCTACATTCTCTTAACAAACTAAAATCAAAAGATCTTGTAAGAGGTCTTCCTGACCTAAAGTTCAAGGTAGATGAATTATGCAATGCTTGCTCAAGAGGTAAACATACTCGTAGTTCTTTCAAAAAGAAGCAAGTGGTAAGTACTACTAGACCTCTTGAACTTCTCCACATGGATCTTTGTGGACCTATGCGCGTCAAATCTCCAAAAGGCAAGCAATATATTCTTGTTATTGTTGATGATTATTCTCGATTTACTTGGGTTTTCTTTCTAAAAATGAAATCTGAAGCACTTTTATACTTCTCAAAACTTTGTAAGGAATTACAGACTTTGAAAAACCTACCAATCGTTTCTATTAGAAGTGATCATGGTAGAGAATTTGATCAATCAGACTTTGATGCATTTTGTGAGAAATATGGTATTTCCCATAATTTCTCAGCTCCTAGAACACCTCAACAAAATGGGGTTGTGGAACGAAAGAACCGCACCCTAGAGGAAATGTCTAGGACAATGCTATTAGAGAATGATCTGCCTAAGTCATACTGGGCAGAAGCTGTTAATACAGCAAATTACATTCTTAATAGATGTTTGATTCGATCAATTTTAAAGAAAACCCCTTATGAGCTTTTTAAAGGAAGAAAACCAAGTATATCTTACTTTAAACCATTTGGATGTACGTGTTACGTACATAATAATGGGAAGGATAATCTTGGAAAATTTGATGCTCGTAGCGACGAAGGTACATTTCTCGGATACTCGACTCAAAGCAAGGCTTATCGAGTATACAATAAACGTACCAAAGTAGTCGAAGAAAGTATCCATGTTTTGTTTGATGAAAATGATAATGGTATCTTGAGTGAGAGCTTTGCAGATCTTGATCTAAATAAACATGAGGAAGAGGAAGAAGAAGTTGATAAGAACGTCAGAAATATGCAAGAGCCATTTCAAGATCTTACAGAACCATCTCAAGATCTTACAGAAGGGTCTCAAGACCTTGAAGCACCCCCTCAAGATCTTACAAATGAAACCAATCATGAAGATACATCACCACCTGAGCAACAAGAGCCATCTTCCCCACTGCCTATAAATTCTGAACCCGATGCTTATAATCAGAGAAATGTCCGGAGGAAATTCAAACATGCATCATCTCATTCAACTCAGGATATTATTTCTGATCCCTCATCTGGAATACAAACTCGATCTAAATTAAAAGATTTGTGTGCTTTTCATGCGTTTGTTTCTCTTGTAGAACCTAAGAAATATACTGAAGCTCTTCAAGAACCCGACTGGATTATTGCTATGCAAGATGAGCTAAACGAGTTCGAGCGAAACAAAGTATGGACACTTACAGCAAGACCCAAAGGCAAATCAGTTATCGGGACAAGATGGGTTTTCCGAAATAAACTTGATGAAAGTGGTAATGTCATTCGAAATAAAGCTCGTCTTGTAGCTCAAGGTTACAATCAGGAGGAAGGTATTGACTACGAGGAGACTTTTGCTCCCGTAGCCAGGCTTGAAGCCATTCGCATACTTCTTGCTTTTGCATCTTACATGAGTATTAAACTTTTTCAAATGGACGTAAAGTGCGCCTTTTTGAATGGTTATTTAGATGAAGAAGTTTATGTTGCTCAACCTCCTGGCTTTGAAAGTAATGAATTTCCAGATCATGTTTTCAAGCTTGACAAAGCTCTTTATGGCTTAAAGCAAGCCCCAAGAGCTTGGTACGAGCGACTTTCAAAATATCTTCTGGAAAATAACTTCAAAAGAGGGTTGATCGACAAAACTTTATTCATTAAAACTCATGGAAAGAATATTCTTGTTGTTCAAATTTATGTGGATGATATCTTGTTTGGAGCAACTAATGAATCTCTTTGCAAGGAATTTTCTGACATCATGTGCAAGGAATTTGAGATGAGTATGATGGGTGAATTAACCTTCTTTCTTGGACTACAAGTACATCAAAGCAAAAAGGGGATATTCCTAAATCAAGGAAAGTACACAAGAGACCTTCTGAAGAAGTTTAAGATGAATGAATCAAAAATAGCCAAAACACCAATGAGCTCTACTCTCTCTTTGGATCAAGACCTTACCGGAAAACAAGTAAATCAAAAAGAATATCGAGGTATGATCGGATCTTTACTATATCTTACTGCTAGTAGACCTGATATTATGTTTAGTGTTTGTATGTGTGCTAGATTTCAAGCTAACCCAAAGGAATCACATCTCATTGCGGTAAAAAGGATATTAAGATATCTTAATGGTACAAAAGATATAGGTCTATGGTATCCCACACAAAGTAGTTTCGGTCTTATCGGATATTCCGATGCTGATTTTGCAGGATATAAAGTGGATAGAAAAAGCACTTCAGGGTGTTGTCAATTTCTTGGTACTTCACTAATAAGTTGGCATTCCAAGAAGCAAAATTCAGTGGCTCTCTCAACAGCCGAAGCTGAATATATTGCTGCTGGAGCTTGTTGTTCGCAAATCTTATGGATTGCGCAACAACTCCAGGATCTTGGATTCAACTTTAAAGATATACCAATAAAATGTGACAATACCAGTGCTATTTCTATCTCAAAAAATCCTGTACAGCATTCAAGAACGAAACATATAGATGTGAGACACCATTTTATACGTGATCATGTAGAAAAAGGTGATGTGTCTTTGACATTCATTTCTACCGATCTACAATTGGCCGATATCTTTACAAAACCTTTACCCGAAGAGAGATTCAACTTCATAAGGTTAGAACTTGGTATGCTTAACAGGGAGGCACAAATGTAGGGGGAGCAATTATTGTTTTACAATATTGATCTTATTCCCTACATTAAGACCTTAACATGCATTTCAAGGTCTTACTACAATAGTGTTACAAACACTGATCTTATTCTTTAGAATAAGATCTTACAAAACATCTCAAGGCCTTACTAAATAATAGTATGTTCTTGATTTTTGTTTAAAAGATTAAATTGGATCAAATCTTTTAGTTATTATCTCAATAGATATCTAACTAATAGATTATTTTATTTTTGGAAATCTTTCGGTTATAATTTTAATCTTTTAAAATTACTTATAATTTTACAAAGATTTTTTAAAAAAGATTTTCTTCTCTCTCTCCGTCTTATATAAAATCTTCAAAGATCTTCTATTCGGATTCTCTTCTCCGCTTCTTAAACCTCTCCGACTTCTCATCTCTCTCATTCTCAAACCCTAATCGACGATGGCTCCCAAACGCTCTTCGACTCAATCCTCTGCTCCAACATCCAAGAAGCAGCGATCGGCGGCTAGGAAAGGCAAAGCTGTTCTAAAAGAGTATAATCCGGATTCCGATTCTTCGATGTCTACTCCCTCTCCTTCTCGGCAAGTGGCTCAACCAATTTATCCCCCAGCCGCAAAGGATCCACCTCAACATCGTCTTCGATCGCCACCGTCTGGATTTGAGGTTAGTAGTGAAGAACCTTTTTCTTGGTTCTTGAACTATACTAAAGCGGGAATGTGGAAAGATGGTTTTGCTAATCGTCCCCTGAGTTTTTGTGAATCTGTCGATGAGAATTTCCTAGAGTCTATGAATCTGCCTTGTGTTAAATTGATGAAATGTTCGAATGTCTGGAGCTTGTTTAATCTGGGAGATGTTGCATTTCCACGACTTACTCGTCTATTCTATGTCAACCTTTCTGCACACCGAGAAAAGGGAATTTTAACCCTTCATTCCCAGATCAAAGGACGGCCAATTACCCTAACTGCTTCTTCTTTAGCAATTATTTTAGGAGTTCCTGAGAAAATCGACACCAAAAATCATCCTTCGAAAAATGTGTGTCTTGCCCATGCCCAGAAAACATTTTTTGAGAAACCAATCTCTTCTGTTGCTACTTCCTCAAAGCCAAAGCAAAAACAAACCCATAATGTCCTAACTTTAGAAGCCAAAATTGTGTTTACTTTGCTTGCTAGGTGTGTCTTACCACGAAAGAACTCCAGAGAGATTGTAACTGACAATCTCTTGGAAATTCTGGATTTGATCCTTACTGGGTATCCTATTGATGTTCCTAATCTGATTTTATCCTACATGGTGCATACTGTGAATACCCCTTTGACAGCCCCTCTTCCTTATGCTAACTTATTTCCAAAGATCTTCGAGTTCTTTGACATTGATACTACAGAGGAGGATAAGGTTTATCATAAGGGACAAATTGATGAGGACTGTTGGGGAAGACTTGGGGTTGAGAAAACTTTGTCTGGGGATTGGATTCTGAAGAAACATCAATCAACTGCTCAACTCTCATCTGAAGAGAGAATTCAAGATTTAGAAGCTGAAGTGGATGCTCTGAGGAAAGATCTGAACACTGCTCGTGCTGATATTGTGGATAGACAGGATGATATGCATGAGAAGTTGCTAATTGTTAATGAGAAGCTCAACCAGTTACTGTTTTTGACATCTCTAGCTCATAGGGCAACTACTACGATCATGCCTTTGGATGAGGATGCTGTGGAACACATTCAAGAAGTGTGTCAAAATGTGGTCATCAACTGTGAACGCAAGGTGCTAAAAAGAGGCATTCTTCGACCCATTGAACCTGAGCCGACTATCTTGACAGTGGAGGAATATGGTTTAGTTAAGAAGTACAGAAATGATCAGGAAAAACAGTTAGCCAAAATGATGGCTTGGACCACTACTGGTGAGGCACAGAAGAGATGGAGGGAAAAGGTGCGTGCTCGTTGTCGTAAAAGACGAGCTGGGTCTTCTTCAAATTACGGGCAATGGTTTGAAGAAGTGGTTGAAGTCTCGGATGATGAAGATTGACCCTTTTAAGTTCTAAATTTTTCTTGTTGAAAGACAAAAAGGGGGAGAATATTTGTCTTTTGAAATGTTTTGAAAACTCTTGGTTTGGTTTGGTTGTTTTTAGTTTTTGAAAAACTTGCATTGATTTGATCGTTTTCAAAATTTGATCCTACATATGCGCTTATGTTATATTATATTGTTTGTTGTTGTGTTGTTCAAATGCAGGAAATAGATCATAAGTTTTGTCTTTCATCAAGGGGGAGATTGTTAACTCCACCTTGATAAATAAGACATTACTTATGGTTGATGAAAGCCAAAACCTTGGTTTCCAGGTTTTGGTAAGATCTTACAAGTGTTGGTAAAGTCTTCACAGTGTCAGGTAAGGCCTTACCATGTTACAGAAAACCTTGGTTTCCAGGTTTCAGTAAGGCCTTACATAAACTGGTAAGACCTTACCAAAACTGGACAGAAACCTCAAGCGAATTACGTACGTCCAAATAGCTTTCCTTCTTGTTGAGTTATTTAAGGGATTTGATTTTAACAAATCTTTGATTTGTTTTAATTAAATCTTCTTAAAGATAAAATTGGAAGATTTCCTAACCTCAACAAAATATGATTGACGTACTTGACCGCTTGACTTCAACAAACAAAATCTCAACAACCCAAGATCTCAACAACCCAAGATCTCAACAACCCAAGATCTCAACAACCCAAGATCTCCTAAGATCATGCAGCCAAGATCTTCTTCAACGTTAAAAATTGCTGATCTTCTTCTACGATCAAATATGCTGATACGCTTGCCTATTTAAAGAGACAAGGAAGAAGAAACCAAAACACACGATTCATTGCCTACTTCGAAAACCGAGAGATAAATTCTACATATCTCACAAAGAGCCGATCTCACATTCGAAGCTTCATCATTATACTTCCCTAAGAAGTGTGAGATCTTTTTCGAGCTGATAGTACAATTCAACTAGAGTCATACAAACCGTTATAATTTCTAGACACGTTGGATACGAGTGTTGTATCTGGAGTACTTTAGTTTTTCTTTTCGAGTGAGTGAGTTGCTAGATAGGAAGTGTAAGACTTCTGAGTTTAGAAGAGGGAAGGTCTTCTGAAGGTTGTATCTGGAACTCATCAAGAAGAAGGAAAATAAAGCTACTTGAATCCTAGGGTTGAATCAATCCTAGGCGGGGACTAGGTCGTGTTGGTGACCGAACCTCGTTAACATATCGTGTGTCCATTACTGTTCTTTACATTCCTGGTTTGTCTAATCTTTACACTTAATTCCAATCTTATAAAGAAGTGTAAGATCTTATAAATTAGAATAAGACTTTATTTTAATCGATAAGGTCTTACCTCTTACGATAAGGTCTTACCTATCCTAAGATTGCGAAAAGATTCCATACTCTATTCATCCCCCCTTTCTAGAGTATTGGATAAACTATTTTATCTGCCTATTCCGCATTTCACATTATATTACTTGTTTTGAACGATAAATTCCGAAAAAAAACGCACAATCAAGTATATACGACCTATCCAGTCCGGGCCGACAGCCCTCCTACTTTTACATGGGTGGATATGAGCAGTTTTTGTGGGCCGGACGAGCCTGACTGGTCTAGCCCGCACCGAAAGTAAAATTTTTAATTATGACCCGACGCGAAACCGCTTTTATACATGTCTTAACTTCAATAATCCACCGTATAGAAAATTTTATCAAATCTTTTTGAGAAACGTACATAATTTGATGACGAAATGTTGTGAAATATTGTGATATAGAAGATTCAAATTTGCGTGAACATTCTAGTAGCACCTCCACCCCACCAAGGAAAAGCTACAAATCCTGGCGAGGCACTAGTGTTACCCTTCACCCTCCCTGCGTGGCCTCCAGGCTGCGCCCCACCCACTCCACTGCCGCCTCCCCATGGCAGGCTCCCGGAGGTCCCGTCGCACGAGCATAAAACTCTCGGATCTACCCAGACACCCATCCACCCCTTACCCCAGCATCAAAAACCACAAACCTCCCCCTGACGAAAAGACCCCCGAACCTATCCCCGACGAACTCATCCGATCAAACAACAACAGGCTCTACCCTAAAACCCCTGCGCCACCAGCAATAACATCTGAACTCCTCTTTCCTCCACTGATATCACCAAGTATGGCCTCACCGGATCCTGATGCAACCTCTGGAGATGCTCCCCCTACGTCTTTTGGCTCACCATCCACTGATACTCCCCCTGAGATACGCGACCCTCAAACTCCCCCTCCTAGCAATGCCGAGACTGCCCTTCCGACTCCTGCCATAAATGTCGGAACTGATTCCGAGGGGAATGTTTTCCTTGCAAAGGCTACTGCTAACCCCTCCAACCCCTCGCTTCCCACCCACGCCCCCTCTGTGCATGCGCAGATTAATGAGCCTGGCCCCACTAAAAACCCTTCAGCTACCTACAAAGACATTGCCTCGAGGAGCCTGGCCTGGAACCACGTCCCACTATCATTCTATCCCGGTTTTGATGATGGGATCATCCCCTTCACCCAAGAGGACATCGAAGGGACTATGCAGAAATGGAACATGTCCCTTATTGGTTTCCCCCTCGGTTCTCCCATCTCTTACCAAAGAATGCACAAGTTCATTACCGAGAAATGGAACAACATCTCCATGCCGAAAATGATCAGAAATGAAGCTGGGATTTTTGTGTTTCATTTCACCAACGAAGATGACATGAATGAAATCATGCTGGGAAGCCCTTGGATCGCAAATGGATCCACCACCATACTGCTGAACAAATGGACCGCGGACACCCCCCTGGATTACTCGAGCCTTAGCTCAGTTCCGACATGGGTCACACTGCACAACCTTAACTTCCGTTTCTGGTCTAAAACTATGCTTGCAAAAATTGGCTCTGCGCTAGGGACGCCTATCCTCACTGACGCATGCTCCGTGAACCAAGATCGATTGGGCTTTGCAAGGATACTAGTGGATATCCATGCTTCTCGACCTCTCCTGCGCGAGATCACCCTTCGTGGTCCTGACGGCGTCTCTTTTGTGCAAAAAGTCACTTACGAATGGCTTCCCACTCGTTGTGACTCATGCTTAACTTTTGGGCATTGCTGCAAAGCCCTAACCTCGAACCCTACCACTGGCAAGCTGACTCATGAGGGCTTGAAGATCCTTCCCAGGAAAACA
>BSUD01000007.1:48399463-48467200 GCA_033239045.1 Fagopyrum esculentum | reverse complement strand
AAAAGATATATATATATATATATATATATATATATATATATATATATATATATATAGGTATAAATATAGCTACTAGAGTAATGTATACATATAAGTATATAAAGAGGTATATGAGTAAAGTGGTGATGATAGGAACCAAGGAGACGGATGGTAGAATCGGAACCGGGAAGGATAAGAGTAATGTGATCGGATAGGGAACTAGAGAAGAAGGTTGCGATGGTTCCGAGGAGTAGTCAAGGGTTGCCGGTTAACGAGTTCTACTTATGAAAATATTTTAAGGGCTCGTGATGTATCATAAGCTAGGCTTGTTTAGGATTTGATCTTAGACCTAGTAGCTAAGTGTAAAAATCGGACCTTAGCAACCCCTTGATTTTCTAAACCTTGATAACTTTAAAATCTCTAGTAAACTATCCTTGAGAAACAGATTATGGAAATAAATTCTAAAAGAAAATATGAAAACTTAATGTTAGACTTTTGAGAGTTCCGGGATCAGGGGTAAAATAATCTTTTACCTTAAGAGAGTGTAATTTCGTAATTCTCCTCTTGAGATAGTACTTCTTAGAAGTTGTAACTTCTAAGAGTATGGGATGTGATTTTGATCCACATGCCTTGTGTAACAAGCATTTGAGTTTCTACGGTTGCGGACCGAGTTGGGACATTGAGAGTGTGATTTGATTAAGGTAAGTCCTTGCGACTTACTTAGCTAGTTGCTGGATGTTAGCTGAGTGATAATAGTGGTGTGTGCAATGTGTGTTGATAATAATAACTTGATAAGACGACTGTTATTATTATATTTTAAGGCCCAAGTGTATGTATAACGGGCCATGACATCACTGCCCAGCTTTGCCAGGAGACTGGGAGGTTCTCTATACCCAGACCATACAGGTACAAGGTGAGATGCATCGGATCCATTCCTGATGGTTACACGGGTGCGGAGATGAGGTTTGGGAATCCCTCGTGTCACAAAATAAGTATCATTAGTAAGAGTGAATCACCTAAGTAAAGATAATAAATGGATTGTTTGAAAGCATGATGAGTGTTCACTTGTGCCATGATGTGTGTGTGTGCTATTATTATTTATCTAATTTTTAGATAGCTAGCTAATGGTTGTTTTGTTGTGTTTTTAGATTCACCACAGGTTAGAGCAGCAACTGAGTGATCCGGAAGTAGTGGTCAGCCGGGTCTCCGTACTCCTTAGAGTGGGGTTGAGTGTTTACCTTGTGGTTTTTTTCTTCTTGTTAAAGACAATTAGTCTTTTTATGGTTTAAGTACTATAGGCCGTTAGACGTTGTTGCATTCATCTCTTTGAAATACTATTTTATGAATTTCGGTTTTTTTTATTTGTGTCTTGTTGCAAGATCCTAGTAATATTATTGTCAACTGAGGTCGGGACCCATTGTGAGGTCCTAACCAGTAATGTCCCGAGTTATGAGAATTCGGGGTGTTACAACATGGTATCAGAGCTCTAGGTTGGCAACAATGGCACTTGAAATCTTCTGAAAGACCGAATAAGTACTTAAGCAAAACCCGAAAAGGGATCTGAGTTTTAAAAAGAACTTTTGGTTTTCAAATGCATGCATAGACTGGTTGGGGATAGAAAAGTACGGCTGACCACCACTACTACCGCGGATCTCAGTATGCTTAGTATGGACTTTAGGTTTTACTTTAGTTGGACTTATTAGGTTGATTATAAAGATATGTAGTATATATAAATATATGCCAAAGATTAGTAGAAATTGTAGTTATGTTATATCCTTAACGGAGATAACATAATGAGTTTCTCACCCCTTTGACACATCTAAGTAGATTTTGAAGGGTGTCAACGTGAGGATTAGTATGCACATCTTATGTGCATTAGGGTAGACGAACGACGGATAACTCCTTCGAGCTTGTTGAGGAACGTCGAGACAGAAAAGTGAAGAGTAAAAGACAACACCAACTACAATGACAAGAAGGGAATTCCGAGTCAACTCAATAGGATCAAATGAAGAATATACATGAGGGTAGTTCCGGCAACGTGTTGGATGACCGGCAAGTATACAAATTGGAAGAGACAACCCATAGGTTCTTTCAAGATGGTGTAAAGCAACATTACAAACAAAGGGGATGCCTTCAGAAACACAAATAGGCATGAAGGTCAAGTTGAAAGATAGTAGCAATCTAGACAAAAGGCATTGAATCTAAGCTTACTGACGGACCAGAAGGTGAAAGTTTGAGGCTAGAAGCAGAGCGGAATATGATCACTCTCGACAAGCTACTTTCCACTACAATCAAGATGGGAAACCGAAACAATCATAAGAGTAGGAGTCAAGATAAGATACATTGCCCATCCCGATACGAAGAATTAAAGAGTCGCAAAACGAAAGCTTACAGGTTGCTAGAAAGGGGAAGGCCGATTTCACCAACATGGAAGTGGTGTGACCCCCTAGAACACACAAGAATTACAACAAGGATCGGGATACAACAAAGACCGGATTTTTATAAAGGCGGAAGTACAAGAAACACCCAAGAAGGAGGGTGTAGGAGAATAGTCTTGGGGAAAAAGAGGGTCTCTAATAACTTCTCACTCACGAAGGGATTTAAGTTAATAACACTAGCGGGTCATAACAGAGAACCGCAAGTGGACAATAACTCGGGTAAAAAGAATCATGGAGAAATGCCTACAAGTTATCGTAGAAGAATTTATAAGTCCGTTGACGGAAGACGAAGATACAACTAGACTCGTAAGAGTATAGTACTCTTATAGGAGTGTAATTTGTAGAAGGAGCTAAGGGAGTATAAATGGAAGAGATATATTTCCACCTTGTATATCAAACCTCAAAAGAGATAGAAGCAAAGTAACTCTACGATCTTATAGAAGGTCAACTACAGACTAATTGGTAACAATTGAGAATTTACACGTACTAGCTAACTAGCGATGGTTGGTTGACAGATAAGAAGAATAACCACAAGGTTATACAGGAATTTTACCGACATCTGGTGAATTTCTTCCAGAGATCAACGAAGACAAGGGTGAAGTTAAATCAATACAAGTACTAGTAGCCTTGATGGTAACATTGAATGAGTCCAATATGATAACTCTAATAAAGAAATTTAAGAGTAGCTCTTGACGGTCGGTAATGACCATTGATGATAGTAATAGTGTAAAGGTAATTGTTGGGAGTAGTTACTTACTACTGACTAAGAAAGATACATATAAAAGTTAGTATGAAGGGATCCCTGTAAGAAGAACTAGAAGACTAAGAAGAAGTAGATGATTGTGAACATGTCCTATGTCTTAGCATTCCACACAAGTAGGACTGATGGTGCTCCTCCGAGAAAAGGTGGGGTTAAACTGTCTATATTGACAGGGGAAACCCTTGTGATTAAAGATGTGACACAGAATAATTGGAATTTCAGAGGCATCACAAACATAGAGAGTATGATTTAAAGCCTTGGTGAAATGTGTGGTCGAGTTGTGAGGTGATTGCAGATGGAATCTACAGGTTGGCTAGAACAGGCATGAGAAGGAGTAAAGTTGAATGACTAAAGGTTGTTATATGGATCCGGTATTACCCCAATAAGATGATTACCGAAAGGTGTATATATAAAATTTTAATGAGAAATGGAGGTACTCCATTGAAAATTCAAACTGGACTGAAGACATAAGAGTTGATGAAAGTAATAAGACCAACCAACGTGGTTCGTAAAGCGAGTACGAGAAAACTCAAAGGGGGTAACTATCCTACTGGGAGGGTAAAGATTTAAAGAAGGTAAAGCGACACGAGCATAAGGACAACATAATAAATGCGAGTCGAGAACTTTGATTTTTGAGAAAATCATATACAATTGAGGTTTCTTATGCAAATGGTACCGATAGGTGTTTAATAAAAGTCATACATATCGGACCGATAACGCTAGGATGGATAAAGTGTAAACCAAAAGAATAACTTAATCAGTAAGAAGGAAAGTCATGTATCAAAAGGCGGGTCTTGCTAAATTGGGATAAAGTGTTGAGATGAGGATGCCTTTGTAGAATCTATGCAAGAGTACTACGAAACTGAGGTTCCAACATGAAATGGGCAATAATGATCAACTAAAAGTTGAGACCGATTCAGGGGAGGAAATTGTTATGAGACGAGTCACCTAGTAGAAGAGTTCACAAGACAAGCTTGAGAGACCAAAAGAGATAAAATATCGACCCGCATATGAGGGTCTGAGGTGCATGGAAGGGATACCTACAATGGAGTATAGAAACAAAATGTAGACTTTACAAGTGTGGAGAAGTTTTGACCTCCTCAAAGATATAGAAATTTGAAAGAAATCGCAATGCCGGTATCAAAGAGTTGAAGCCCTATAGCGGAAACAACGGAGTTTCATGAAGGCAATATTGCCGGTAACACCAGCGAAGGAATGTATATATGAGAATGTCCTTGGTGGACTCGAAAGTCCAAGGTAACCCCAATTATCACAGGACCTAAGTCATCAACACCGACGGTCCATGCAAGGGGAACTACAAGGGGATGAAAACTAAAGTCATCAGAACTACAAAGACACTTACCAGCTATCGTTGAAGACTTATAATGACTATTTATGTCAAGATGAATGACCTAGTTGGGCTCGAGAAGTAGAGTTATCCTAAGGAAACAGAAGTGTGGAAGATAAAACGAATTAGCGAAGCATAAAAGGACTAATCGAGCAGATGATGCTCACCAAGAATTTAACGCCAGTATATGTATGAGAAGAGTAAGTCCGGGATATTGAGATAAGTCAATTATAGATTGACCGACGTCAACTGAGGACGTGTAAGTGTTGGGTGGTATTGACGAGTAGGTACCGTTAAGAAGAGACATTAATGACTGTGGATTTAAGAGGTATCTTTACCGATGCCTTGGAGGATTTCCCAAGTAGGCAACGACAACCTTCTGGGGTGATATAAGGATATGGAGAGAATCGGGTTAGAGGTTGCTTACTGTTGGTTAAGAATAGACTACGGTTGAGTAAGAGAGTAAGGGTCTGTTTGAAGAGGATCTTGCTAGTATTAGAAGGGAAGTATAGGCGAGAGTTGGGTAAATCATGTTGACCCTCAGAAAGACGCCATTGTTGGGTGTTACAACAGAAGCGTGGAAGGCCCATAACCCACAGATGAAGAAAATCAATGTTAGGTTAACTATGATTTCAAGTTAAGGGATTTGAGATCTATATGAAAAGATCCACTTGGGTGTGCGATTTGTTTTGAGTAATATAAATTTGAAAGCTTGACAAGAAGTAGGTGAAAACCCATTAATTAAGGAACGATCCGATTAGGTCACATTGAGGAAACCGGGCCAAGCGGTTTGTATTACAAAGAGCATTATGCACTTAGTAAAGTGCCGACAAAAGTTTAAGATCATTATTTCATAATCGAAACAAGTGGGCCCAGTGGAAGGAAAAGTTTTTTTTATGGTTTGGTAGAGTCATCAAAAGAGCTGGAAGTAAGTTTAGAAAACCAAACCGTTGAGAGAGTACCTACCGGACCCGAGACACGTCATCAACCATGAGGATCTGATAGTTGAGCCCGACCATACATTTGTGGAGTACCCAGTAGCTGTCCTGGAGCGCAGTACTAGACGTCTGCGGTCCAAGGAGATATCGATGTTGAGGATCCAGTGGTCTAGACGAGGAGCTGATGAGGCCACTTGGGAGACCGAGAAGAGTATTAGACGTAATTATCCCGAGTTCTTTGCGGGGTTAGATGTCACTTCTGTATTGACGAGTTAGTACTCGGATGTGTGTTGTTTGACCGTTCATGTTTTATATTGGATTGAGTGATTATGTTTTATGTGATGTGTGTTTGAGTATGATAATTGAGTAGTTGCATGGTAGAAAACGAAATTTTTTAAGAAACTAAAATATACCAATAAAATCGTGTGATTAGGTATATGATTCTAAGTTTTGGGACGAAACTTCTTTTAAGAGGGCACTAATGTAATAACCGAAAAATTTTAAACTCCGTTTAATACCGGATCAAACCGGATTCCGATCCGCCAACCTTAATTCTGTTAAATAAAAGAATACGATATTAAATTTGATCATTTTATGTGACGTTAATTCACATAAAATAATAACGTATATAACCCCGTAAATAATTCCGTAAATAATCCCGTAATTAATTCTGTACTATTAACGATTCCGGACGAAATTAAATTATTCTTTCTTCTCACCTTTGAATTTGAAGAGCAAGCCATTAATGGGCTAGTAAACTTCTGCCGGCCCAATACGTAAGGAGAGTGGGCTGCTGATCCTTTGGACTCTCCAGCCCAACATCTCTATCCTAAACCACCCTTTAAACCTAATTATGCTAAACCTAATTACTCTAGCCTAATACACAACCTTATACATACCTTGGCTTCATCTTCGGCACGATTGTGAGCAACAACAACATCTTTTGGCCGTACCGTCTCTTTCCTCTTCTGCACAGTCGACAACAGCATCAGCAACCGCCCTCTTCACCGGAACCTGCTGCGTCTTCCTCGGCCAAATGACGCGTCGCTAACGACTCGCCTAGGAGGACCGTCGCCAGGCATCCAACGTTGCACCGCTGTCGAGACTCCAACCTGCTGCACGCCTGGAGATTGAACGCCACCGCTGCTGCCTGGAGTTTGGACACCCCCGCCCCGCCAGAGACGCCACCAAGACCGCTACGTATAGGTAAGGGTATATGTATAAGTATTAGTGCAGTGTAGGTAGGTATAAAATACGTGTATACGTATAGGTAGATTTATAAAATGGGATTAGAGGATGTGAGTATATATATGCACAGGGAGTGTATGTGTATATATACATAGATGAAGGAAATGGAAGTTTTGAGTATGTATATATATATATATATATATATATATAAGCATTAGTACAGTACGTAGATATATATATATATATATGTATAGAAGGGATATATATATATATATATATATAGGTATAAATATAGCCACTAGAGTAATGTATACATATAAGTATATAAAGAGGTATATGAGTAAAGTGGTGATGATAGGAACCAAGGAGACGGGTGGTAGAATCGGAACCGGGAAGGATAAGAGTAATGTGATCGGATAGGGAACTAGAGAAGAAGGTTGCGATGGTTCTGAGGAGTAGTCAAGGGTTGCCGGTTAACGAGTTCTACTTATGAAAATATTTTAAGGGCTCGTGATGTATCATAAGCTAGGCTTGTTTAGGATTTGATCTTAGACCTAGTAGCTAAGTGTAAAAATCGGACCTTAGCAACCCCTTGATTTTCTAAACCTTGATAACTTTAAAATCTCTAGTAAACTATCCTTGAGAAACAGATCATGGAAATAAATTCTAAAAGAAAATATGAAAATTTAATGTTAGACTTTTGAGAGTTCCAGGATCAGGGGTAAAATAATCTTTTACCTTAAGAGAGTGTATTTTCGTAATTCTCCTCTTGAGATAGTACTTCTTAGAAGTTGTAACTTCTAAGAGTATGAGATGTGATTTTGATCCACATGCCTTGTGTAACAGGCATTTGAATTTCTACAGTTGCGGACCGAGTTGGGACATTGAGAGTGTGATTTGATTCAAGTAAGTCTTGCGACTTACTTAGCTAGTTGTTGGATGTTAGCTGAGTGATAATAGTGGTGTGTGCAATGTGTGTTGATAATAATAACTTGATAAGACGACTATTATTATTATATTTTAAGGCCCAAGTGTATGTATAACGGGCCGTGACATCACTGCCCAACTCTGCCAGGAGACTGGGAGGTTCTCTATACCCAGACCATACAGGTACATGAGATGCATCGGATCCATTCCTGATGACGTGTCTATACCCAACCAAGCACATTAGTGGCCCAAGTGTTTAAAGCGAGATATTACCGAGGGTCATCTTTCTTAGATTCTGCTAGGGGGTGGAAGTCTAGCTATACCTAGAGGAGTGTTTGGGGATCTAAGGGACTTCTTCTCGAGGGTATTAGTTGGATGGTCGGGAATGGTCGGTCAATTAATGCCGCTTTGGACCGATGGGTCCCTCTGGACTATGGCTTCTCACGCCCTTTATTCAACCCCGGAATGAGTTCTGATGTCTATGTTTCTGAGTTCATTGATCTGGACACTTTCAGTTGGGATTTGGCAGGCCTCAATCTAGCGTTCAATTCAGCCGATGTTCTTTGCATCATAAACATTCCCCTTCTATCTATGCTTGAGGTTGACCGCGTTATTTAGGGTGCGCATGTCTCCGGGACTTTCACCGTTAAGTTGGCCTATTGGTTAGGGAAGTTAGGAGTCGCTTCCGTGCAAAATCCGGGGAGTGGTCACTTGTATGGGGTTGCAAGCTCCCACCTAAGGCCATTCAATTTGCTTGGAGATTGTGTAGCGGCTTTCTTGGCGTCGGGAGGGTTCTTTATGATAGGCATATTATTGACTCACCGCTATGTTCTCGTTGTGGCTTGGAGATTGAAACAACTTGGCATGCACTGGTTACCTGTCCGTGCTCAACATTCGCTTGGCCACCTAGCTCTGCTTCACTTGACGCTTTTAAAGCATCCCTCAACACTGATCCTTTGCACGTATTGGCTGATATTCGCAACATTGTAGGATCTTCTGGTTTTTCGGACTTCATTGTTAACTGTTGGATAGCATAGACGATCTGCAACAATACTTTGTTCGGGGAGGATGATTTCTCATCAGAAATTCTTGCATCTAGGTTCAGAATCTGGGCCACTGATTCCGCTCATCAAATCAGTCGCCTAAATGGCACTCCGCTATTCGTCACCACTTGTTTGAGGCTTCATGGTCTGCAACGCCGGAGGACACACTGAAACTTAACACAAATGCTGGTTTTTTCGGCGGATGTGTTGGAGTTGGCGGCGTTCTACGTGACCACGCTGGTTCAGTTTTGATGATGGCCTCCAAACGGTTTCAAGGTCCCACAACTCCAAGCTGCGCTGAAGCTGTAGCAGCTTTGTTCGCCATTGAAGCTGCAACATCTCATTTTCATCTCCCTATTGTGTTGAAGTCAGACTCATCGGCACTGATTCAGCAGCTCGCGCTCCTTACTGCTCGCCATCATCCTCCTTTGGCAACCTCTCCCTATGTTTCTCTTATTAGTTCTTGCATTTTACTTTCTTTTAATGATCTATCGCTCTTTTATTTCCATCATGTTAAGCGTTCCGCGAATTGTGTCGCTCACTTCGCTGTAAGACTACTGAACTCTGACGTCTCTTATGTTTGGCTTGATCAGATTCTGACTAGTATCGTTGAACTAGCGGATCTCGATCTCCTTTAATGATATTTGCATACTTTCCCTCAAAAAAAAACTAAGTGTAAGATTACCGTGGTTCATGGTAGTCACAACCACAATATTCTACCATCACTAGTAGGTCATTCATTTTTGGGTCGGCTTACGAGCGAACAAATGCAAAAGGTGAGATCTAGTTTTGCTTCTAGCGTCAAACCGGTAAAATTTTTGGATATGCTTTGAAAGGAATATCCCACAAGTGTCACATCTACACAACAAATTTACAACACTCGACGTAAATTGAAGATCAAACATAAAAGCCCGTGTACAAGAACACAACAAGAATTACATTTTTTGTGTGATCGCAATTATTAAACCGATTATAAGACTCTTCTCGGGACAAACATTATTAGTTATCTTATCTTGAGTCATCATATGTCAAGACATTGTGTAGAGAAATAATTCCTAAGGTATGATGGTTATAAGCCCAAATTGTTTAATTTGATTGGGTTTATTGGATATGCTGGCATGCTACTCTAATAACAGTGAGAAGCCCAGATTTATATGCCCAGTGTAGATAAAAATGTGTTGGGCCGGCTATTTTTTTATGGGTTGGATGTTATTAAATAAAGTGTTGCCTTTTGATGTAGAAGTTGTCCAAACCTAGCTATATATTCTACTTACCTCCTCTGCGCAGCCACACTCCAAACTTTCAGCAGCTCATGTGTTGAGCAAAAACCCTAAACAGAAAATGTTCCTCCCATTTTAAAGAATATGTTGTTTGTCAGCTAAGGCTTGTTCCCTCCGGTGAAGTGTGTCCTTCCTACGAACATACAAGAAGAAGCAAATATTAGTATCATCTTCTTCTTATGCCTTTGTTCTTGTTCTTGAGTTGTATGAGTTTGCTTTCTAAAGCTGTAAATCTGAGCTTATATTGTTTCGATCTTGTTGTCTTCTTGTTGTAACCTTGAAACGATATTATAGTGGATTGGATCTTGAGGATCCCGTGGAGGTAGTTTTTTTTTAAACCGAACCACGTAAAACGGCTTTGTGTTCTTGTGTTCTTCACTTTCTTTTGTTTTTCAACATAAAACAAGTAGATTTGTAGGATATAATGACAACAATTGGTATCAGAGCATGTTAGTTATTTAAATATGTCAAATTTGTTCTTGTTTTTCCTTTCTTGGTTCGTATTTGTTGTCCAATGCTTTTTTTTGTTCGGATCTGTCTGGTTTTAGTTTAGATCTGTCTTCACATGTTATTTCTTGTTCAGATCTTGAAGTTTTTGAGGTTTAGCCGGACCTACTGTTATTTTGTTGGTTCTTCTGCATTAGATCTGAATATATGTGTGTTTCATTCGCACAAGATGACATTGCATATGCTGTTGTGTGTATAGATCAATTACTGCGTTTTCTTTTTTCCCTCTTCAGTGCTGTTTTTCCTGCTGTGTAGTGCCACTATCCAAAAGTCAGTTTTTCAAACTACTGTGTGAAAGCTAAGTGGCTTTTTTTCCTTTTTAACATGCTTTTTTTCCTTTTCAAAAGGTGACTTATTTTGGTTTCTTTTTTTTGTTTTCTTTTTCAAAAATCTTACTGTTGCATTTTGGTTTTTGAATTAGCTTTTTGTCTTTCTTTTTTCTTTCTTTTTTTTTCTCTTTTCTTTCAGAACCGAGTAAATAAAAATCTTTCGCTGCTTCCTTTTTTAAACCGAAATATATATTGTTCGATTTTTGATCTAATCACAATCTGATCTTATTTTGTAGAGATTATCTCTTCTTTGAATTTGATTTTTGGTGGTGAAGAAAAGACAACGCTCTGACTTGTTACAAGAAACAAAGTTGCAAGCAACCAAGCTTTTGACACCAAAATTTATTGTCATATTAATTCAATAATTCTTGTGTATACTAATCTGGTCCTTGTTTTCAGATTGCAGGTTCTGGTCCATTTTTCCAGAACCAAAGGTTGTAATAAGGGCCTCTATAATTTCTCTCTATCTCTTTTACTTTTACATTAGTATAGAAGATCTAGAGTTAAAATAAGTTGGTAAACTAGCTTGTTTTAATTCTAAATCTTAGAACTTGTTTATAAAACAAGTAGCCAAAGCCTAGGTAAAGGTGAAAGCACTTGTTAGAAATACTTAGTTCTAAGTGAGTTGGGATTTCCGTTAGGCTCTAGGACAACTCACGAGGGTCAATATGTACAGTGCTGAGTTGTTTGAACCATAAACTGGTTCAAAGGACTCTAGACCTGCTGAACTTGTGGTGGGTTTGCTTAGTTTGTGCTAAGCAAGCTCCCTTTATAGCTAAAGTCTCGGGCCCTAGGGTATTGCATTGGAACTTGATCCTAGTTGGTTGATTCATTTCTCTCTTGTAAATGGGTGAAACAACCAAAATATAGCTATATGATGGCCGTTTTGACTTTGTCATGTGGCAAGTCAAAATGAAAGCTATTTTGATAAAATAAAGAGTTTGGAGTGTTGTAGCATCTGATTATGAGGAAGGTATCACAAATAAAGCCAAGAACCAAACTGACTTGCTTGCTCACTCAGAAATAATGCTAAGACTTACAGATGAAGTAAATAGACAAGTCCTTAATAAAATTAATGCTAAAGAGTTGTGGGAGGCTTTAGAAAAAATTCACGTGACTAAGTCTATGCCCTCTAGGATAAGTTTGTTGTGTAGATTGTTCAATTTTAAAATGGATGTTAGTCATAAATTAGAAGAGAACATGGACAACTTTCTGAAAATGACTCAGGATTTAGAAAGGTGTAAGGATAGTATTTCTGATACCCACCAGGCTGTCATCCTGTTAAATAGTCTTCCCAGTTAGTTTAACAATTTTAAGGATGTGAGACAATATAGTAATGAAACTTTGACAAAAGATAAAATCTTAGAGTTTGTCATACAAAAGAATGAGGATATGAAGGTCTTCAAAACTAAATCTGGGAATAGTGGAAAGGATAGTAAAAATCATGAGGTTATGTTTGCTAAGGGCAAAAATAAAAAACAACAACAACATGCTAAGAAAGGGTTCAATAAGAGAAATTCTAGCAATAATCCATGTACTTATAAAAATAGTAACAACACTAAGCCAGATAAAGAGAATGTGAAGTGTTTTTACTATGGCATTAGAGGTCATATTGTCCCTGATTGTAAAAAGTAGAAGAAAGATGAGTTTGAAAAATCCGTAAATGGTAATACTAATTTGGTAGAGCCTTCTTCTTGCTTTTATGATAATGAACTGTTGTTGTGTGCTAATACCTCTGATATGAATGATTGAATTTTAGATTTTGGTTGTACCATGCATGTCACTCTCCATCAACATTATTTTGATTTTTTGCATATCACATTTGAGGTCATTTGGTTGTGTTGCTTATGCAAAACATTCAGATGGTAAACTAAATGCTAGAGCTCTAAAGTGTGTTATGATAGGCTACCCGGAGGGTGTGAAACGTTATAAGTTGTTACTCATTATCCTAATAGTAGTTCCCCACCTTAAGAGCTCTATATCCTCCAGTGTTGAAACTGAAGTTTAGGAGTAGAAGAGGCAGAAGAGCTCAACACTGAGCCCGTTGAGGAAGAATTTGACATAGGTACAATACCAGTGTTGAGCTCTTCTGCCTCTTCTACTCCTAATAGTAGTTCCCCACCTTCAACAATCAGGTGGGGAGGTTAATAGTCCACATGCTTTAGATGATCAAAATAAGTCTAATTCCTCTAGGACAGAAGTTGAGGATAGTAATCCTATTGAATCTGATAATTTGTCTACATTGTATAATTCTAGTAGGCATGATCTGTCATTAATGCATGATTCTAGTGTGCATAATAATCTTCCCGCTTTTCCTACTTTGAATGAATATCAGTTAAATAGGGATAGACCACTGTAATGTCATTCCAAATCATAAATATCTTGATTTTAGAATTTCTGGAATTCATTTAGCTGAATCTGAATATGTCTTTTATGACCCTAATATTCAGAAATTAGATCATATTGTGGACTATGCTTTTCTAATTGATGAATTTGTGAACACATATATTCCTGATTTTTATGACGAGGTTGTTAGTTGTAAAAATGCTGAATATTGGAAAAGTGCTATAAAAGAGGAGATTGAATCCATGCATGCTCATAAAACCTGGATTTTGGTTCCTAATCCTAAAATTGCTAGGTTTATTAGATGTAAATAGATATATAAATTGAAAGAAGGTGTTACTCCTTAAGAACCACCTAGATACAAAGCTAGGTTAGTTGCTAAATGATTCACCCAAAGAGAAGGTGAAGATTATAATGAAATCTTTGCACCTGTTGTTAAGTATAAAACTCTACGTCTTCTTATTGTTATGGTTGTTGTTTATGATTATGAAATTGAACAAATGGATGTTAAAACAACTTTTCTAGATGGTGCTTCAGATGAGACTATTCACATGAGTCAGCCACAGGGCTTTATAGATAAAACCAAATGGGCTGAAACAGTCCTCTACACAATAGAATATAAAATTTGATAGTTGCATGAAAAGGATAGGTTTTACTAGAAATGAATATGATGCATGTTTGTACTTAAAATTTATTGAGACTGATTGCCCCTTGTATGTGGTTTTATATATTGATGATATTCTATTGATATGCCAATCAAAGATTAAGATCACTGATATTAAAAGGGCTTTAAGATCCAATTTTGACATGAAAGACCTAGGATCAGCTCAAAAGGTTCTAAGCATCTAGATATATAGAGATAGATCAAAAAGTAAAATCTAGCTTTCACAAGGTGATTACATGCGTAAAATACTTGATAGGTTTAACCTTATCAAAGCTAATCCTAATAGTAATACCCTTAGAAGGGCACCTTGACTTGACTAAAACCTAAAATCTGTCATATGTTGAAAAATCTCGTATGAAATCTATTTTGTATGATGTTGCAGTAGGTTCCGTCATGTATGTCATGATTTGTACTCGTCTAGATCTAGCTTTTGTTGTTAGTGTTCTCATCAGGTTCATGTCTGATCCATCTGAAAAACACTAGACTGCAATGAAATTCCCGCTGAAATATATTGCAGGGTCTTCTAATTTAGCTCTTGAATATGGGCCTCATGATTATGAAAATAATCTGTTTGGGTATGATGATTCCAATTACGCTAGTAACAAAGACAATAGAAAATCTACTACTGCTTTTGTTTACACGTGGTGTGGAAATTTTATATCTTGGAAATCGCAGTAGCATTCCATTGTTGCTCTTTCCTCAACTGAAGCTAAATATGTTGTTGCTGCTTGTAAAGAAGTCATCTGGCTGCAAGGAATTCTAGCTGAAGTTGAAAATAGGAAGTATGTTGCTACTCTCCACATGGACAGCCAAAGTGCCCTATATTTGTGTAAGGATCCGGCATACCATGAGATAACGAAACATATCGATGTGAGGTTCCACTATATTCGAAAACAGGTTGAAGAAAAGAGCTTAAGTGTTAAGAAGATAAAAGGTGAAGTTAATCCTGCAGGTTTTGGTACAAAAAATGTTACTACCAACAAATTTATTTTCAGCAGAAGTTTTCTTCATTTGTAGGTACCTCTGTAGGAGAACCATTTGGATCCGATGACAGACATTCCAATCCACAAATTTAAAAATTTCATTGCTTAGAATTAGGAGGGCAACTTGTAGAGAAATAATTCCTAAGTTTTGATGGTTATAAGCCCAAATTGTTTAATCTGATTGGGTTTATTGGATCTGTTGGCATGTTACTCTAATAAGAGTGAGAAGCCCGAATTTATAGGCCAAGTTTAGATAAAACTGTTTTGGGCCGGCTGGTTTTTTATGGGCTGGATGTTATTAAATGAAGTGTTGCGTTTTGATAAAGAAGTTGTCCAAACCTTGCTATATATTCTACTTACCTCCTCTACACAGCCACACTCCAAACTTTCAGCAACTCATGTGTTGAGCAAAAACTATAAACAAAAAACGTCCCTCCCACTCTCAAGAATTTGTTGTTTGTCAGCTAAGGCTTGTTCTCTCCGGTGAAGTGTGTCCCTCCTACGAACATACAAGAAGAAGAAAAGATTAGTACCGTCTTCTTCTTATGCCTTTGTTCTTGTTCTTGAGTTGTATGAGTTTACTTTCTAAAGCTGTAAATCTGAGCTTATATTATTTCGATCTAGCTTGTTGCCTTCTTGTTGTAACCTTGAAACGATATTATAGTGGATTGGACCTTGAGGATCCCGCGGAGGTAGTTTTTTTTAAAACCCGAACCACGTAAAACTACTTTGTGTTCTTGTGTTCTTCGTTTTCTTTAGTTTTTCAACATAAAACGAGTAGATCTATAGGATATAACGACAACACATTGGTTGGACATGTTTCTATATGTCCTCACGATGAACACAACCTACAAGACAAACTAGTCAGTATCTTATTGCACCCTAAATAATTTTAATGTGTTTGATTTTTTATTCATTTTTTTATTTGATACTATAGGTACGATGTAACACCCTAAATCCACAGGACTTGGAATGCTACATTGGGCTAGGATCTCACAATGGATCCTGACCCTATCCTGACAACAAGTTCACTGGATCTTACAACAAGGCACAAGTAGAGGAAAACCAAATACATAAAAGCTGTATATGTTACATCAAAAGTGTTTACAACACAAAGCCGAGTACAAAACATCAAACATAAACATCTAATACAAAAGATCCCAACCCACGCATCCTAATGTACAGAAGTCCTCGGCTGATCACACCATCTGGCTCACTCTGTAGTATTCCTAACCTGCATATCATCTACAACACGGTATACACCGTTAGATATAGCAATAGATAAGCATGAAGGTAATAGCACAAACACACATCAACATCTCACACATGCAATGTCACACACATTCATTTATTATCTTTCATTATGTTATTCCATTACTAATTCAACTTCTTTTCTAACACGAGGAGCCTCGAGAACCCCGTCCCATCCAACGTAACACAAGAGTTTTGCATGAGGGTGATCGTCACTCGTCCCCTCCTGTGAGATCATCTTCAAGGCACCTCCTCCTAACCAGCAGGTGGAGACCGGTGGTTACCACCCGTTACAATACACTTGGGCCATTTAAATGTAATAAACGTCATCCTAGTCCGGTTTAGGTTATAAATGCACAATCATATGAACACACACAACCATCACAATCACACAAATCCATAATTGAACGCTAAGTAAGTCTTATGGACTTACCTCATACACTCGTATCCAATACCACGTCGCAGCTTCCTCTTGGGGAAGAAACCAACGCCTGCAATAGCAAGGCACACACCATCATACACTGCAAGGGTTAGAAGACTCGTCTCCATAACCATAACCAACCTATATACTCAACATCAAAACATGCTCATAAATGCCTAAGGCATATCCTCAACATCAACACGAGTGCCTAAGGCACATCTCTATCATACAACTCATCCTAACCACACTAGCCTAGCTATCAACTAAGCGAAGGCCAAAGGAAAGGAAGGAAGAAGCTGGAATGAGGTAAGAAACCCCTCATCTAAAGCAAGGCAAGGCTTATAAGAGAAGCCAGCCGTAAAGCACAAGTCAAGAGTCAACGAAAGCGGTTGCACCATCACAGAACCGCAGGGGTGGCTAGCCCAAGGCGCAAGGGCGCCTAGCCGCTGGGGCGGCCCAGGTGGTGCGCAGGGGCTAACAGGGGTCAAGGTAGAACTCACCAAAGCTCAACTAGGCTCCTATGCTCCAAGGGCTAGGGCTCTTACATCACACCCCCCTAAAAACAAGTTTCATCCCGAAACTTGCAAAATCCCAAAGCCTCTCGGACCCATAAGCCGAGGTATAACTCTAAGCACTATCATCGACTCTCCACAAGGCCTAGAGGAAGATCATATCTAGCCAAACACTAACCACATCACACTAGCATGGAGGAATACCGTCTCCAGCCAAAACGTACACATAACACTACTATGTGGAGGAAAACTATCTCCACTCACACTATGTCCATCAAAGGTAGCGTGGAGGAAAGAACCGTCTCCAGCTAATCCTAACACACACACCATAGCATGGAGGAAAGAACCATCTCCAGCTATACCTATCTCGTACTAGCAAACAAAATCTAACAGATCATATGTACATATCACAACTAGCACGAAAACACAGTATATTACATAAGAACATAACATGCACTCACCAAGAAGGTACTAAGATCTACTTGTGGGTCCTACTGGTGCATCTAGCTCAGCATAAAACTCTGGATAGTTCCTCTGGATACTATCCCCTATCTCCCAGGTAGCCTCATCTAGTTCTCGTCTCGACCACTGTATCCTCAGCATAGGAATGTCCTTCGAACGCAGGTGTCTCACACCTCGCTATAGGACTGCAATAGGGTGCTCTACAAACGTGTGGTCCGACTCAACCACCAGATCATCATAACTCACTATGTGCCTCGGATCTGGTATATAATTCCTCAGCTGAGACACGTGAAATACAGGATAAACACCTTTTAACCTCGGAGGCAATGCTAGTTTGTAGGTTGCCCTTCCGACTCTATCCAGTATCTCAAAAGGACCGACATATCGAGGACTCAACTTCCCCTTTATGCCAAAACGTCTAACGCCGAGATACTCTCAACCAGACATGAGCTCTTACCCTGAACTCTAGAGGTCGACGCCTCTTATCTGCATACGACTTCTAGCGACTCTGTGCAGCCAACACCCTCTCTTTGATCAGTGCTACTCGAGCTATATTATCCTGAATTTGCTCTAGCGCTATCCCACTGATACTGCTAGGCTCATCCCAACATAAAGGTGTACGGCACCTACGTCCATACAGTGCATCATAAGGAGCCATCCCTATAGATGCATGCCAGCTGTTTTTGTATGAGAACTCAATGAGTGGGAGGTAATCAGACCATCCCTGTCCCCAATCCAACACACAGGCTCGCAACATATCCTCTAAGGTCTGGATGGTCCTCTCGGACTGGCCATCTGTCTAGGGGTAAAACGCAATCGTGAAGTGTAGACTCGTCCCCAAAGCAGTCTGAATTTGCTGCTAGAATCTCGAAATAAACCATCCATCACGAACAGAAACGATCGTCCTCGGTACCCCATGGAGTCACACTATTTGTCTAGTGTACTCCTCAGCTAATCTGCTCACTGGCCACGTCTCTCTAATGGGAATGAAATGTGCCGTCTTTGTTAGTCTATCAACGATCACCCAGATGGGGGTGAAGAACTTACCACAGCAGCCCTAAGCAGCAACTAGGAGCTACAACACACCTCACCACCTCAGAACATCATCAACAATACACAGCATCAACCTCAGCCACAAGCTCAAGATCAACCAAGCTTCAAACCAATTCAAACTTACAAGAACTCTTTCACAAGATCAAAGAGAGGAGAAGATGAAGGAGAAGAACGTAGAGGGAAAGAAGAAGCTGGAATGAGGTAAGAAACCCCTCATTTGAAGCAAGGCGAGGCTTATAAGAGAAGCCAGCCGCAAAGCACAAGTCAAGAGTCAACGAAAGCGGCTGCACCATCACAGAACCGCAGGGGCGGCTAGCCCAAGGCGCAGGGGCACCTAGCCGCTGAGGCGGCCTAGGTGGTGCGCAGGGGCGGCTAACAAGGGTCAAGGTAGAACTCACCGAAGCTCAACTAGGCTCCTAGGCTCCAAGGACTAGGGCTCTTATATACGACATGTTGTTGTTGGAGGTGGTTAGATTCACTATGGTGGGCATTAGAGAGTGTTAGGATATTATGTGGGAATTGACTACCAGACGTGATTACGATGGACCGGGAACTATCCCCTCATCAACGTCATCGGAAAGTTCTTCCAAATGAGAAGCATATAATTTCATTGTTCACTTGATACGAAACATCAAAGATAATGGATGGTATAAGACACATTCGATTGCACAACAAAATAAGTTCAAACAAGATTGTATGAGAACAACTCATCACACTCTAGCACAACTTATGAGGTTAAATGGGACGATATGTGGAATCTAATGACTTATCTTGAGAATACTTGGTTGAAAATGTTCAAGGAATATCTTGTTCGAGCATGGACGGATACATATAATCACTTTGGAATAAGGATGACAAAATAGGTAAGTAAAATTCTTTTGTGTATTATAACTATTATTTTTATTTCCATTATTAAAATTCAATATCTTGCATACCGTCGTCACAAGGTGGATTTAACAATGTATTGATTTAGTTTATTTTAGTTTTTTTAACATTGATCTGCATGCATTTGAGTGATCCTCTTGAGGGTGTTTTAGCTTATTTTCCTTATAAAATTGATGTAAGGGGTCGGGTTATCCCTTGTTTGTCGACTACTTTTCCCTTTTTGAATATCAATGAAGTGCATATGAAGTGCGGAAGGTGTCGAACCTCCTTTAACCAATTTCAACAAAGATAAACAAGTCCAATATAATGAACTAGTCTAGAATTAAAACCAAGTCCAATAAAATAAACTAGTCCAAAGTAGTTTGTCATCCTATCTGGTGTCAACTATAGTCATTTACATTATCTCCAAACAAGTGAAGCCAAAAAAGGAAAACTTAAGAAATAGTTGCAGTAGAAGTTCATCTATATTACCTAAATATTACCTCAATACCAGCAACGCCCAAGACGATCCCAAATTCCCAATATCAGCAAGTTTAAGTGCTCTACTTAGGGAGGAGTGTCTGGCGCTCCAATTATAGTTTAAGGTTATCATCGTTTTTTCTTTTTACATTGTAGTAAAGTTGAAAAAAAAGCTAGTTAGGGATATAGGAGAGGGTCCAGTTCAAATATTTTGTCTGTGTGTGTTATTGTTACTGTTTATTGGATCAATCCTCTTTCTTTTTTTTATCTCATAATATCTTTTTAATGGCTAATTTATTTTGGAGAAAATTGGTGTAGGAAAGCCCTTTTTATATTCATAATACAATCTAGGCCCCTCCAATTTTCTCCCTAAAAATAAAACTAAATTAAATTATAAATGAGTTGTACTAAAGAGGCTATTAAAGGGCATATGCGTAATAGTGTATAATAACTGCCAAAAATTTAAAGTTTAATAAAATGAAAAACTGCAACTGAATAATTAGTGAGATACGGGATCGGCCTTTCATCTTCTTTACTCAATCTCCATCCGAAAAAAGGGTGCGATTGTGTCGTGAGAATATTCAGTCGGAACTTCCATCTTCAAATCGTCTTCTTCGACATTGTCGTCTTCAACCTCCAGTCGGATCTTTTCGTTGTGTAATCATTCCATGTAAGTTTTCCAAAGTCTCTGAACATTATAACATTATAATGGCTACTGTTTTGCTTGAAACCGAAAACAATTGAAGAACTTTTCTCCCAAAATCTCTACTAAAAACCGCCATTGTTGGTTTGTAACTACATGGCCTTTCAAGTTCGCTACCTTGCATGGTTTTATGAAGCATGATTTTGGCATGTATATGCGATTAGGTTTTGGAATCCGACTAGACAAAGAAGAACATATCTGTTTTAGGCTGTTATGGAACTTAAGTTTCAAATCAACCATTTTTGTGAAATTTATGTATACGAATTAACTGTGATGCAAAATTATGAACTTAATTTATGTTTGCATGTGCTTTAAATGAAGAAGAAGTCTATGTACTGATATTTCCTCAAAAAACTGTGTTATTTATCTGGTCGATGTTCTGATTTCTGTAAATGTATGTTCCATAACTTCAATATTGTATAATTTATGTATGTATACCATTTTATGTACCTAATTATAGAATGGATCAATTTTATGTACCTAAGCAGAGGATGAAAAACCGTTGTATATTAGATTATCTATCCCCTGTATCACAGTTATGTACATATACACAATGACTCAGTTTATCTTCGAAGGCTATGTACTTAATTTGCTATTAAGTGACTATAGTCGTGTGTTTTAAGTTTATGTTCCAATTATTTGACCAAATCAAGTTATGTCTGACATAATTATGTTTTATTTTGTATTATATACCCACTGTATCACAATTTACGTATCCAATTACAGTATGAATCAGCCATTTATGTGTAATTTATGTACAAAAATAAACTGTGATGCAAAATTATGCACTTAATTTATGTTTGCATGTGTTTAAATGAAGAAGAAGTATATGTACTGATAATTCCTCAAAAAAACTATGTTATTTATGTAGTCGATGCTCTGAATTATGTAAATGTATGTGTAGATAAATTCAATATTTTATAATTTATGTATGTATACCATTTTATGTACCTAATTATAGAATGAAGCAGTTTTATGTCCCTAAGTAAAGAATGAAATACCGTTCTATATTACATTATGTATCCCCTGTATCACAGTTATGTTCATAATTACAGAATGACTCAGTTTATGTTCGAAGACTATGTACTTAATTTGCTATGAATTGAGTATAGGCGTGTGTTTTAAGTTTATGTTCCAATTTTTTGATCAACTCAAGTTATGGTTGACATAATTATGTTTGAATTTGTATTATATACCCACTGTAATTCATGTACCGTGCTTTTTTTGTTGCAATGTGTATGTAGCTATAATGTGCATAATGTTATGTAGACTATTCAATATATACAGATAAAATTATGTAATCTAGTATTTAGCCAGAAATTTACTAAGAATTTTTTCTATTTATTATGTGATTGAAGAACAAAATGGTTAGAACCAAACAAATGGTTGTGAAAAAACAAACGGAGGAACAAAGAGATGAAGCTTAAGCACGTCACATAAAAAAGGTCAATATTTGAAATAAAATTGCTCTATTATTCACAGAACTTATGTAACAGTCTAGTTAAGCACATAAAAACATAAAACCATTGTTCATTATGTACAGAATTTAATACTTAGTCAGTATTATGTTATATCATTACTAATTTGAATAGTTTATGTTTACATTATCAGGTTCAAAGCATTTATGTTCTAATTTATATGCAAATATGTTGTACATAGTATTAGTTTAGAATTTGATAATGAAGTTTTCTACCTTATGTACATTTCAGCGTAGAGAGATAGGATGGTCTTGCACCCAAGATGTCAACAGACTGATCAATTCGGATAACCCTCAAATAAAGGTTAGTAAATTTAAATGAGCACCACATATTGTACATTTGTTGATCATAACCATCAACGTATTTTCCATTTTATATTTATGCAGTTCACCTATAGATGGTCTGAGACAAAAAAAATCAATCAATGCCAAAATTAATAGCTATATGAGGCTTCCTCTCATTCCCATTATTTTGGATGAATTATCCATTGCTGACAAAAACAGATTTAAGGCGTTCATTTTTGGTCCTCTCTTGGAGATGAGCACAAAAATAAAAATGTCGAACCAGCTAATACATTTCATGCTAATGAGGGAGGTCAAGACCACGAGACACTATTCAATGTGGTTCGCAATTAATAATGTTCTATTGAGGTTTAGCGTTATGGAATTTTGCGAGATAACTGGACTCCCAAATTCTTCTGAATTTGGCTCAACTGGAAAAGACATGGAGGATGTTGACATGCGAGATGTCATTGGGATTGAAAGATGCTCAAATGATGACTTGGAACAGATCTTCAAGGATGAACCCAAGGAGTCGTCCAACAAGTACAAAATGACACTCATTTTGTTTATTGAAGGTGTTTTAGCATCAAAAAATGGAAAAACGTTGATAACACAACACATGATAAATCTCCTAAGTGACATGGAATTGTTCACAAATTTCCATGGGGTCGTTTTGCGTACACCCAAACAAGGAGATCCTTTCAATCGTGCTATATTGGTAAGGAGAGAAACAGTGGTGGATACCAAATTGGTGGATTCCTTTTGGCATTACAGGTAATGTATATGTTCTGATTTTTCTATCGGTTGAGGACTATTTATTTATTGTTATGTACTTTCTGATTAACATGCTTATGTATAATGGGTTCAGTGTCTATGTATTATCTTTTATAGATACATATGTATATGTACTGCTTTTATACATATTACCGAGCTATACTAAACATGTGGCATGATTATGTGCAAATTATTATGTACTGGATATTGTTTTATTGGTTTCATGTCTATCTACTCATTGTAATATAGTAAATGTATTACACCCTTATGTATAATGAATTATGTATTTATTAGCTACAATTTCAACATCTATGTACTCACTATTATGTATACATATGTGTAATGAACAATTTGGGTTGATTAATTATAATTTTCATACTTGGTATTTTTGTAATTTTTGTAGATACTTGTGTTCAATTTCATCCCAAAGTTTGCAAAGCATTTTGCAACTATTTTGAATGCAGAGACAACCCCTTCATGCCTCAGATATGTATCCAAATCTGGGAAGGGTGACAAGCTATACCCTGGTTATAATGTGCTAAAGGGTATTGCTGAAACTTTTCAAAAAGAGGATATTAAGACAGTTGATGTGGAAAAGGAAGAGGACGACTATGAAAGCTGGTATATGGAGGGTGATGATGATAGGATTGATGCACTCTTTGGTATTGGGTTTGATATGGTGGTCCCCATAGTGACTAGACCTTTAATTTATCATGTAAAGGATTAAGAGTTTAGGTGTGTGCTAAACAAAATTAGTAAAAGCTTTTATTTAATACATTATGTGATATATAATGTATATCATGTTTGTGTTATTGTGTAGACCTAGTACTGAAAACGTTGTCATTCGAGAAATTAATGATGACAAGGATGATGAAGATGACTTTGTGCACCCACTAAAAGATATTGGTATGTAGTAACCATTGGTTTTCATGTCATGTAAGTTGAATGGCATATAGTAGACATTTATGTACTAACTCAACCATTATATTCATGTGTTGTTGATTATGTTCAACAGGAAAGGCTCAGACTGATAAACCATCTAGTAGTGCATCTAAAAGTTTAGGTAAGATGAAACAGGAAGATGGCATACCCAATCTAGAAGCCAAAATGTTAAATTTAGTTATATGTACATATATTACATCAAATTATATGTATTGATTACGTTTATATAGTATAGAAAAATATAATACTTTATATATATACATATAGTTCTACATCCAAAAGCACATGAAAGATGAAAAAGGAAGATCCCAGGCCAACTCAAGAACCTACAAGGTTAAACTGATTTATATAAACATATGACATCAATTTATATGTATTCATACTTATGCATTATATTATGTATCATTTAACACATATGTAGATCATCCAAGCGCATTAACAAGGCCAAGGATTCACCACCACCATTCAATAAAGAACATGTCCCTTCAGACCCACATATAGAGGACCGAGATAATGTTAATACTGCTGATCCAAAGAAGTCCACCCCTGCGCCACAGGACACCACTAAGTAAGTAAATAAATGTACTATTTTGTACAACAATAGTACCTTATGTATGTTCATAAATATGGTGTACCTTGTGTATGTTCATAATAAACAGCCTTCAAATTCAACAAGCACAACCATCATGGGTTGAAGTGTTGATGGCAAAGATGGATGCACTGCAGAAGACACAATATATTCTTGCTGAAAGAGTCGATGCAATGCAAAAGTCACAGAGTAGTTTGTGCGAAACAGTGGATCAACAAGGCATGTTGATGGATGATCTAACGACGTATACAAGAGACCTAGGTACTCTGTACGAGCAGTTAGACAGAAATGTGTGTATGTCCACCAAGAGAAATGAGAAGAACATAAAGAGATGTTTCAATGATGCTATGAAACAATATGCCTCAGCAGAAAGTCATCAATCTCACCCAACAGAAGGCCATCATCAAACAGTTGATGTCGACCAAATTCCTACCAAAGATGTCATGGACGATGCAATGGTAGAGGAATTGGGTGGAATCCAGTCAGGTATGATAGATTTATCTAAAATTGTCAGCTTTATATACAATGCCACTAATTAACACATAAACTTAAAGATTATGTATTTGTATATTACGTAGTATATAATGTACATGTATATAAACTGTATGTAGGTTTTAGAATTGCAAATTTTGTAAGAAATTGTCTACATTTACTTATTTATGTGACAATGAAAATTATTAATGTTTATGTATTAACACAACATATATGTTATGTACATAATTCTGAAACAGTTGTGCCGGTGCGGAAGGTGGGTTTAAGGATGCCCAAAGAAAGTAAATACAAACGTACACCCTTTCGAAAAAATGTCAAGCTACCTAAAGAACCACACATGGATATGCTAACATCAAAAGAGCGACAAACCCTATACACTTGGGTAAAGAACAAAGATTGGAATGTATCAGTAAGGGGATTCATAAAGAACATATCCAGGGACACAATTCAAGATATTATAAAGTCTGGCGGTTGGATTAAAGATGAGGTTTGTATCATACACTAAATTTATGTACATATCTGTTTATGTCAATTAAATAATATTGTCATGTGATTTCAATGTAAAATAGGTAATTGACGAGCTGATTATGCATATCCGAAAGAGCATCTGTGAAAATCCAAAAACATATGCACGCATCGCTGTACTAACGACCGGATGGACTCGAGCTTACAACCGTACTACATTTGCAATTTCGTGGACATCAAGAATGAGAAGCCAAACTTCAAGGAAAGTATGTTTGAAGTCATGACCGGCGATGCTCCACAAATGTTCCGCAAACCACTGTACGATGTCGACATCATAACTCCCCATTCAACCTTCTCGACACTCACTGGGTAGCATTAAAAATAAACCTCATTGACTGGTGCATTTATGTGTACGACGCACAAGTAATGTACATAAAGGAGGACAAATTACAAAACCTTATCGAACCCCTTGCTGTTATGTTCCCGCAAGTTCTGAGGGTCCATGGTAAGCATGCTAGGCTGGAAGAGAATCTCAAAATGCCTTTGAAAGTGATTAGGAAGACTGATTTAAACACAAATGTTGATGGGTATGTACATTAATTTTGCTAATTAAATTTGTGTACAATATTTTATGTGTTAACCATAACAAAACATAAAATGATTTTATTTTCTCTATTTGCAATGTAGGGGGAGCTGTGGAATATACACGTTGAAATACATTCAATATCTTGCATCTGGTAGGAAGGAATTCAGCGACATCGATGATAAAGTCGTTCAAGCGGTTAGGGAGCAGTTTGCAAATGCTGTGTTTACAAGAGATTGGAAGAAATGGTTCGAAGAAAAGTGATTGTAATCAAACACTATGCACTGCTGATTTATTATGTACACACATTTTCAGAAAATACTTATGTAGTCAGACTTTTATGTGATGTTACTTTATGCACAGTTTGTGTTTGTTATGTAGACATCTATTATGAACATACTTGTGGACTTAGACTTTATGCAATGTTTGTTATAGTTAATTACAAACGTACTATTGTGTGAATACACAAAAAAAAATATAGTTTATGTTTACATAAACATTTGTATGTACACAAAAAACATTACATAAAACCTTTATTATATTATAACTAAACCTTTATACACAGTGCTAATATTATGTATTCATTTAGTTCGAACATAATTATGTAGTGATACCTTAAGTACTTTTTCTTTTATTTTAGTGTCAACATAATACTTTTACGTATACATACGTGTTTGTATGTGCACAAGCATATATAACAACATCTGTATACATAGTACTCGCCAACCTATGTGACATTATGTACCTATGTAGCTTAAATATATAACATTATGAATAACGTAAATATGATAACTATGTAGTTCAATTATCTAGTTCAATTATGTAACGTTAAGTATGATAAGCCAGGTTTTAGTTGACAATACATATGAATAACGTAACTATGGTAATATCCACCAAATTGTTTAAACAAACAACGATGTAATGTAGTGTTAGTCAAAACTAGTTGTTCTACAAAAACATAAAGTCTACTTTGGTTGATTCTGACAAGTCCTCTTCGTGTGTCAGCTGCAGCCGCAACAACTGCATTTCCTATTGTTGCTTTGTTCCCACGTCGAACGAAACCTGGCTTTGGCATTCTACCACACCTTTTACGCTTTAATGGAGGCTCACATTTCATTTCTGCTATTGAAGTAGAAATGCACCACTCTGATTTACTAGATAATGGATAGATGATATCCGCATAACCAACCCTCCAACTGTCTGATGAATAGTACTTGCCAACTAGAAAGGATGGACTCATACCCACATGTTATGCAGTTGCAACGGCATGTGTGCATGGTATTTCTTCACTATCAAACTCCTTACATGTACAAGTTTTTTTCTCCAAACAAACAATCACGTGCTCTTCACACATCTTTACTTCAAGCTCCAGCTTATCTGCATCAAAGACGCCACAAAGTACCTCCCACACGTATCAAACCGCTTCTGAATAATTGTCTCTATCTTAGGAGTCGATACCCCTACACAAGCTTTTGACTTTTGACGCCGTTCAGCAAATCATCGGATCATAAATTGCCTTATTTCATCCAGCATTGTCATGACAGGGTACTCTCTACCTTCTTTCATCAATGCATTTATACACTCTGCGTTGTTACTAGTCATTATGTTGTATCTTTTTACAGGTGACAAAAAGCGTGCCCACGTTGAAATACCAATTTCATTCAGCAATTCTCCCACCTTCGGTTTCTCCTATACAAACATAAATCATGTATAAGGTAATCATCATAACATAAGATATAAAGTACATAATTTACATGCTTATGTACATCCGATATCCTATGTAATATTTCAATGCAATCGTTGTCTTTGTAACTCGTTGCCGCATCAATGAACATTTGTAGGATCCTGTTTGGTCTTGTCCTCTTTCGCATATTACCTTTTAGATGTCAAATACAATACCCGTGGAATGCTAGATGGTAATTCGATGTTATACCCTTCTTAATCGATGCATGTCGATCGGACACAAACACAAGCTCTTTGTTGTCCGTTACGACACCTCTCATATTCTTGAAAAAGAAATTCTAAGATGCATCATTTTCACTATCAACAATTCCAAAAGCAACGGGGTATATTTGTTGATTTGCATCTTGTGCAGTGACGACTAGCAATACCCCACCATATTTTCCACTAAGATGTGTCCCATTAATGATGATTACCTACATAAACCGTAGACGTGTTCACAAACCAACTTATGCACAAAAAATGAACATGAATATATGTACAGAAATAAGTGCATCCAACATTATGTAACAGAATCTAAAATGCAAAATATAAACAAAAATCAGGTTTTCTTATATTATGTACCTTTCTCAACACACACAAACCCCAAACGGATGTCCGAACGACAGAAAAACATATTTGAAAATTCTCATCGTCGTGTACGATGTCCACAATCGTTCCTTCATTCACCTCCACCAACATAAATAAATATGCCGGAATTGTGTTGTAGTTGTCCTCCGATGTTCCTCTAATCATGTTCTTCACGGTCTCTTGAGTTTTCCCACACTTCCAATAGCTAGCGTCAATTCGATGCAAACTCTTCATTACAGTGATGATCGGATGCACCGAAGGTAATTTCTTTGAATTACCGTACCTATATAAACTTGATCATCACTAAAAATATGATACATAACATATAATTCACAAGCATCAGCAAATACGTAAATTCAGTCCAAAAAATACATGCAACTTACATTGTCTTAACCTTATCAGCTATTACGTGATAGGAAGCTTCCCTATTTGCCGCCCGCCGCAAATAAAACGAGCCTGTGTGTGTCGGAACGTACTTTATTGTGGTAAAGTATGTTGATTGACCGAGCATTGAAAAGTGCAACCTCCACTTACAATCTTCATCTACACATTTGGCAGTCACTGCCTTCATTTTCGACTTTACTATCTTGTATTGTGAACATTCAGAAATTGAATGTAGGCACAATGTGTTCTTAACTTCAGTCTTCGAATGATATATCTTCCCAACTTGTAGATGTAAATCGTCTCCTGATGATACATACCTATTTATATGTGGAACTATTGCAAGCGCATTATTGTTTGCATCTTCTATAGACTCGCTCTCAATTACAATAAAACCTGTTGTACATAAATCAAGTTCTAAATCTGCTACATCAGTTTGTACCTCATGATTCAAAATATGTCTTGAATCTTGTATTCCACCTTTCATAGCAGCTTCTTGACCATGTAGTTCGGTTGACATCCGTCCCCTACTCTTATGCACTGATACCTTGTCCACACATAAAGAGACACTCTAGCTAAATTGTGGGAGACCATTTATGTGTACAAAAGTATTCAAATTATTTTTTGTGTTAACATCATATGGTTTGAGACCCTCATTGAAAGGATTCTTGTAAGACAAGCATAAATCAAATTGTGTTAGATATATTCCAAATAGCAAACCAATCTTGTCCATTAACACATCAAATGTGCATTCAACTGATAGCAACAACAGCTTACTTGACCGTACTTCAATGTAGCTCCACACACCTTTATCAAATTTTCAACGTCCGCCAAAATAAATTGTCACGAACACCACCCCCATGATTCCTACAAAAAAAGGTTAAATACAATATATCTATGCATTAAAACAACACCATATTGTGTGTACGTAATAATAATGTACAAATAACTAATCCCGGAATGTACAAATAAATACTTTAGTATGTACATAATAATAATTTCATCACGTACATAATCTTTTAACACATTCAAAGCAACAATTATGTACATTAAATTATTTAAACACAAATGTCTCAAGCTTACTCACGCTCTGTACATAATATTATCAACATTTATATAAACCAACATTATGTACACATATACATAGAATATTCTGGTCGTTAACTAAATCAAGCTTGTCAAATAATATATAAAAAATCCAACCCCACATAAATTTGCATACTACATAACTTACACAATACATAAATTATGTCAACATAACTATTTCACACTTTTTCACATTATCTACATAATATTTCCAACATAAACATAAACCAAACTTAGGTACACATAAACACATAAAATTATGTTCGTTAAATTAAGCATTATTGACAATCAGTATATAAAAAATCATCCCCACATAATTTACATACTACATAATATTAACCACTTACATAAATTACACAGTAATAGCACAAAAAACTTCTCAACGACAGTGGCTTCAACTTACATTGCCAACTACATTTGAAGAAAAAAATTGTGCAAAATGACCACCGAATCAACGATTGAACATACATACCTTACAGATCGGGACAAAAATGTCTCAAATAAATGTTCGCTTCATATCTACGCTAATTCCATATATAGATCCTCGTATCTAACGAGTTCTTCGTCCAAAAAAAATGTAAATCGCACAGAAGAAACGATTGGATCTACATATTGACAAATCGAATGTTGATGATCACACAACAACAACGATTGAACAAACAGATCCTCAAAACGCACATAAATCACCAATAATCGCACAAAAACAAGAAATTTTTTTTATGACAGTAAGGGATTTCCTGCGTAAAAATGGTGGTTATAGCCGAATAAAAGGTGAATGTCGTGATTTTGGGATCACGTTCAAAAGGAATGAGGATAATCTGTTGTAACAGCTTCCTAAATTATAGGGGGACCACATAAATTTTCCTTATTTATTAAAAAAATTGTCAAATTAATTAGGAGCAGCATCTTTTTATTTTTGCAAGGATCTCAATTTTTTTGGAATTTATCTTTTTCTGAAAATTACAAGGGGCCTAGTTTATCCCAATTGTTACATGATTACCTAGTTAATCTACATTAATACATTATAAGCCTACTTACCCTTTTCTCTCTTTATTTTGCTAACGAGGGGTATCCAAATACACGTCTTATTGAACTAGTTAGTACATAATTAGGAAAAGTATAATGTGAAGATTAAGCGGTGATTGAGGAACTCAAATTTATAAAGCCCAATTGAAATAAATTAAATAATCAAAGACTATGATTTGCAAGCTTCTTATTTGAACCAATGTAAAAAAAAAAAAACTAGTCTAAAATAAACAAATCCACTAGTAAAATTTGGCTATGTAAAATCAGGTATATAAATTGAAATTGAGTAATTGAATTGGGTAACCAGAGTTGGGTATGTAATGTTGGGTTATCGAATCGGGTAACCTAAGTTGGGTACATGAGAGAAGTTGGGTACGTAATGTTAGGTATGTGAAAGTTGGGTACCTAAGTGAAGTTAGGTATGTGGAAATTGGGTACGCGAGTGAAGTTCTGTGAGTGGAGTTAGGTATGTGAGTAAAATTGCGTATGTGAAGTTGGGTACGTGAAGTTGGATACGTGAAGTTTGATATGTGAAAGTTGGGTATGTGAGTGAAGTTGGGTATGTAAAGTTGGGTATGTGAGTGAAAGTTGGGTACGTGAGGTTGGATATGTGAAATTGGGTATGTGAAATCGGGAAATTAACATTGGGTAAGTGAATGAAGTTGGGTACATAAAGTTGGGTATGTGAAAGTTAGGTACGTGAAGTTCAGTACGTGAAAGTTGGGTATGTGAAGTTAGGTATGTGAAAATTGAGTATGTCAAGTTGGTATGTGGATGTTGGGTACGTGAGATTGGGTATGTGAAGATTGAGTATGTGACATTGAGTACGTGAAGTTGGGTATGCAAAATTTGGATATGTTAAAGTTGGGTACGTGAATGTGAAAGTTGAGTATTGTATTTTTTTGGCAAAATTGATGAATTAGGCCTTTTAGACCAATGAGTTGATATTTAGGGCCGCTCCCTTTTCTAATTGGAAATTTGTGCCCCTAGAAAATAGGTTGCAAGAAATATAGTACAAAAGATACCAACTTCTCATTCGCCGAACGTGAAGCAACGTGGCCTTCTCGTCTTTGTCACGTACTCACCAATGCCGTCGTGGGCAGGGACGCTAGGGGGACGTCTTTTCCGGTGGGAAAGCCATCTTCAGTCTCGATCTCTCTCTTCTGCATGCCGGCGCCGACGTTGCGAGTCAAGGCGTAGCAGTAGCGGTTGAGCCTTCCTTCTTTCGACCATCGGAGAGCAGGTGCACACTGATTGAGAGTCGTCGTCATAGTTACCGTCACCGATTGAGATACCGACGGGCAACAAGCAAGGGCCATCGTTTCCTCCGGCGCACATAGACGATCCATCGAAACGGCCTTCTCCTCGCTGGTTAGCATCGCCATCAGTGGGTTGAGTCGAAGTTTTGTCGCATCCAGCAAAGGCCGAGTACCTCTCCTTGCCTTAGCTCGACTTCGGCACCACCAGCAGCAACGATCCGGTGGAGGCTCCTAGGTATTGTCCCTCTTAATCGCCTGCTGGCATGTCACGTGACAGGTGGTCATGAGGAAGAGCTTGGACTCCGGGAGGCGCTGGCGACGGAGGTAGGAGATGAAGAAAAGGGATAATCTATGGTGGGTTTTCATGTACATGGGAGTGTAGTACTTACTCTTGACCTTGTCTCTTGTTTTTGTTCAAAAAGTTCCCTTAGTAATGGTTGGAAGACGACCTGGAGATGCTGAGATAGTCTATGCATCGACAAAGAAGGTAGAGCGGGAGTTGAAATGGAAGTAAGTACCAATTTCATGCTTGAATGTATCTCCATTGGATCATTATTTCCTTTTAACAAGGATGATGGTTCTTAACAATACATATGTTTTTATGTGTAGAGCGAAGTATGGGATCGAAGAGATGTGCCGGGATCAATGGAATTGGGCAAGCAAGAACCCATATGGATGTGCTTCAGCTAATGGTACTATTAATGGCACTAATCACCGCTCCTCACCACCACCAAATTTGATTTATTTGACGGCACTATCCACGTGTGATGGGTTTTAAGGTTTCAAAAAAATATGTTCTAATGTGTATCGTATGTATATATAGTAATATATGTATGAATATGTACAAGTATTCTGTTAGTGAAACTCACATTATGCCACTGTGGAGTGCAAGTATTCTGCTGAAGATGTAGTGTTTATGTATTGCTTTGTAACGTTCTTTTTGTATCATGTCTAATATCTAATTTATGGTATCTAATTTCTGATATCTAATTTCCGGTATCTAATTTCTGGTATGATAATTTCCGTACAAAAATTTCCGTATGATAATTTACGGTATGATATTTTTTGATATGAAAAATTCTGGTATGAAAATTCTGATATAAAAATTCTGGTATGAGAAATTCATTGCAGAAAATAAAAAAGAAAATAATAAAAATAAATTCAGTAATAAAAAATTAAAACTTACACTTACATAACAAATAACAAACATCAATTATTCTTTTTTTTTTAAATAGAGGGGTTAATTATTTTTATCTACCATTAAATAAAAGTGATAAAAATGATGGGACACACTTACTAATCACAAAACTAAAAAAAAGCTATTTTGTCCAATTCTTTCCTTTTATAAACGAGTGATCTATTTTAGAAAAAAAGAAAGAAAAAAAAAATAATTTTGTTAAATTATATTTTTCTTAATAATCGTAAGAAGAAAAAACAATCTTTCATTTTATAACTCAATATCTTAATACCCAAGTGTGGTACCAAATATGTTAATATTTAATCGTAATACCCAATAAGGCCAATATGTTAATACTCAAGTTTAATACTCAATAGGTTAATACCCAACGTAATATCTTATATTTTAATACCCAATGTAATACTCAAGTCTGATACAAAATATGTTAATACTCTCATAATACCCAATATATTAATATTCAACACATCTTAATACCCTAGTATGGTACCCAACATGTCAAAATCTAACCATAATACTCAATATGTTAATACCCAACGCAATATCCAATATTTTAATCCAACATAATACACAAATCTGATATAAAATATGTTAATACTCAACATAATACCCAATATGTTAATATCTAACGATCTTAATACCCAAATGTGATACTCAATATGTCAATATCAACATAATACTCAATATGTCGCTACCCAAACACAATACTCAATATGTTGATACCCAATACCTAGTATATTGTGTCCCTTTTCTTTTTCCTAGGATTTTCTAAAACAACTCAATAATCTATTCACTTCTTCCTAGTTACTAGGATTATTTATTTCCTTTTCACTCTTTACGAGATAATTAACTAATACGGAGTATCTCAATTATCTATTTCCTTTTTCCTAAAATAATAAAACCCATAAAAATAGTATTTATTTTTTTCTAATAATTAAAAATTAAAGTGCATACTTTTCCGATAATATTAAAAAGTGCATATTTAATTTAGGTACATTATTAGCTAAATAAACTCATTTTTGATTGAGTAACAGCCTAACAGGAGATAGTGGTATATAAAGCAGTAATAGGGAACACCCCCTTATTCTTGGGGTAAAAGGCCTAGGGCTTGGTTCCTGAATAATAACCTGCTCAGTGTGATACAGATTGAAACAAAGTCAAGCCATGTCCAGGCTTCATATGGGATTATAGTAGTCTTACCTGCTGGGCAGCTATGGCATAACAAGTTGCTACATCAATGGGCCTAGGGCTTGTTCTTTTCTTGGAATGTCCTGGTTTAGCAACACAATTTTGGGTTTTTTTAGTAGGGGAGTTTGTCATACGCCCTATTCTCGCAGTGCAAAATCTCAAGAAATTAGGTTGTAAAGACTGTTGGGTTAAAAGCCAGCAAGAAAAGCTATTTCCTTCTCTCAGACCTATGTAATATTGTAAGAATACCACAGAATTAGTTGCATTTTCAAGGGATATTTCTTCTCGTTCTTTCATGGTCAGGTTTTTAACACAAATAGAACAATTTCTATGCCCGGAGTCAGGACTAGGGTAAGAGTGCTTATGGCTCTTCAGTGACAAACATATCCTAGAGATGTAATTCAGGATCTTTAATTCCAAGATTCAATTTCTTTGTCATGACAATTCTGAGCATGCTGGACCGACATATTAGCTGCGTGAAGGACAGACCTAGGACCATCATTGATGAGTTTTTCACAAACCAAAATGTCTGTTAAAGTAATACTAGTCAACATAACCAATCATCAAGGCTGGGACAGAAGTTAGAGGTCTCTTGTGTTTTGAAGCAACAGCATCTCTCGTTAAAAAGACTCAACATAAAAAGAAATGCTATAACCGCCCACCAAAAGAAATCGGTAAGAAACAAAAGCAAATACTCTGAATTACTTGGTTTCATACATACATGCATCTGGAAAAGAGGAAAATGATGATTAAAAAGTGCATGCAATAATCAAACTGATAAGAAACGAACCTTAAAAATTGCAGCCAGCGCCTCAAGAACACCAAGTGACCGAAAATGATCCACACCGTTATCAGAGGGTGCAAGCAGGACTTCAAGTGCCCATAAGCTGAAAATGTTATGGTACGTTAGATCTTCCGCACCAAATAAATCTATCTAGCAAAGGTACTCAAAGAATCTGCTTAAGAAAAAAAAATTCAAGTATATGATGTCACATAAATGCCCTTCATTTAGGAGCACTTATTTCAGCTGATACAAAAATTTTACAGATCAAACTTTCAACCATCATCACTTGTCAGTGTTGCTGAATACAAAGGATACCTGACAAAGGCCACCAAATATATCTGGACGTGTGATGAGTTTTGAAATCAGCAATGCAGCAGTGGTACGCATAGGACCCGCATCTGAAAGATACTCCTTACAACATTCCAAAATCCGTGATTCTAAGGGTGGTGCTTCATCCTCATTAAGATTATTGTTCTGGCCCATGCTTGAATCCACAGACGAAATACCAAAAGGAACCAGGACAAGTGTAGAAAGCCACAAAAGTGTCACATGCTGGGCCTCCATTTCTCCAGCGCTCTCTTGTCATGAAAATGTGGCTGTGTTTGTATTATGGCACTTCTCTAGAAGTGGTACAGCTAGTTCTAAATCAGAAACCTGATGAGGGAAAAAATTGATAACAGGCTTGTATCCACAAAACAGTGACCAAAATAAATTAATATTTTAGCAACACAATTTTTGTTCGATCGATTGTACGAAAAATAATATACGTTCAAACTAGGGGTTTATGATATATTACCCTTAAAGAAAAGAATCATTCATTACATGCAAGCCACTGAAGAAACAATGAAGACTCCAGGGTGTGTATAGAGGTTTAAAGCACACAAGAAAACAATCGTCAATCAGTCCAAACACAACAAGAAAACGGTAAAACAAACACAGAAAATTTAAATCTCAATCTTTCTTCGAAATCGTTTTCACATCACTGGTATGGCATAGCATGAAAGATCAGCTGTCCGGCAGCCTCATTGGTGCTAATTCTGACGGGGGACGCAGATTGCATACCATTTCCCTTGTCTTCCCAAAGTAAACCTATAGTTTAAATAAACCGTATCCAGATGAGAACGGATGAACATAAGCCAGTCATTGAATTCTATGATTAAAATGTTGAAGAAACCTGATCCAATGAGTTTCTCAGCTTGCTTTCCATTTCTTCTATCATTTTTCCCATGTTACAAAGGTGGCCCTCAGAGATAGCTAGTTTCATGCTCATCTGCACCAATGAGGTGGAAAGAGAGAGACAGATCAACTCATTGACAAGTTGGAAAGGCTAGCATTGAGTCAGTTATCAAGACGGCAGGGTAGGAAGACAAAACCCCAACTCAAGTAGTGAACCCAACAAGAGGGATATCAAGGCAACCTCCAAATTAAAAATGTAGGAAATATATAATACAACTATTCAAGCTATACTCTATCCTCGAAAGTTGCCAATCTAAAATTCTTCATTTCATCTTATGTGTATCAAGAAGATCTCTAGTCACATTTTTCAAAAGCCAAAACAAGATTTCGACATGATTATAGTACAATAAATGAATAAATAAATAAATACATAAAGGGTGGAATTAAGGTTATTTCAGAGAAAGAGTGTATGACTTCCTATCATCCTAATATTCACACACGCAACTGAACAAGCAAAGAAAAAGGAGATACAGATCAGGAAAAGACATCATGAATACACAGAATCAGGCAGAAAGCTAATACCTGTCTTCTAATAGATCCAGACAAACTGAACTTGCCAGCAGACTGGTTATTCGCAGTCATAGATAGCATAACGGTGCTTGTCAAACAGTAACGGGAAATTCCATCTTCATCAGGTCCAACCTATTGCCAAATAATATCACGAAATCAAAGAAAGAAGAGTAAAAGCACTAGAAAACTAAGCATTAGAAAGTAAGCAAATTTCACATTTTCTCTTAAGCAGGTAACTGTAAACTTTCTAAAAGTACCTCAATAACATGGATAGCATCCCATTGCCCCTCATTCAAATAACCCCTTCTTCCATGAGCATACTTTGATCCATCTTCATTTGTCCTCAACAAAGACCACATATTGGTGTTAGATTGAATATATTACACCAAAATTAATGAAAAGTTACTTTACTTTATTGGGTTTCACAAGTGCACTGCAAGAAGTCAATATACCTTTCTTTATCAAGAAGCAGGCAACAAATCCTTCGTTGTCATCTTCCCACATATAAACAGATGAAATCCCACCTTCATAATACCTACCAATTTCTCAGTAAATTAAGTTGTTGCATTGTCATATATTAAAATCTCAGAACAGAAATAGTGAAATCTCATAAGACTAGAATCTGCTGAGCCAAGACAAATGCAAGGAAGAGGCAAGTAAAGAACCTCACTGGTCACGGTATATGGAAAATACATCATTTGCATCAGTTTCAAGTTTCCTGAGCTCTGGAGACGGGTAAAGGGCCTCATCCAATGGAGGATGGTATTTGTTTGACCAGGGTGATCTACAATTGATATAGGTACATGAACGCATTCAAATTCAGTTATTAGTTGATTATTATTGCATATGGAAGTACTAAAAAACATATCATCTCTCTCCTAGGGCATAACAGAATATGGTACAAAGACCAAATGCCAAGTTGATCCCATATACTTAGGCAAAGGTGGCATCTCAATTTCAAGCATTCCCCATACAGTTAAAGTTACACAATGGGATTCTCCCTAGCCCAAAGCAGGTGTATAAGAATGAGAAAAAGGAAACAAAAAGATCACAGTATTCATTACCTATACGAATCAGCATCCCTGTTGTATTCACACAATATGAACTCCTTACCACTGTCCTCATCACGCAGAATCTGCTTTCACAACACAGAAGACTTTATGTCAACGTGCACCATATATATAATCCAATCTTAACAAAAGAACACTACTCTCGAAAGTTTCCAGCATTCAGATTTTTGAGACAACAAAAACACATTGATCTATCATCTATGTCACAACTTCACAGATGAAGCTAAAGATAAAATTATTAAGTGCCAAGTTATAGTAAAATTTTTACGAAAAAAATTTATCAATCTCTTGAAAATTTAGGAACCAAAATAACCCAAATTGAGTGTGTGGGAAGCTTCAAGTGTGTTTTGTAGAGTTGTGTTAAGCCCGTATCAAAAAATATTTTATTCCTCCCAAGCTTTTAGCTGAGGTGCGTGTATAAGGGGCCCCAAAAGGCCATGTTTATAAGGGCCCATATGGACTACAGGTTGGTTTTGCCAAATCAGAACATTGTTGCTTGATTGGTTAAAGGAAACAGTACGCTATCAAGATTTCAGGGTGATGCTTTTGACATGGGTTCTGTTTAGAGATTAGAGAACATTGATCGTATAGAGGTTTATTGTGCATCATCAGCTTCGTCTATTGGCTATGTGAGAGGTTGAGGTATGAATATAACATTGAGGATCATCATTAATAGCAGCAAGGTCTCTTTCTTATCATGCACAAAGTGCCTGTAGAAGAGTGAACAGCAGATAGTATTACAGGTCCAAGTCAGAACTACCTCATCATTGCAAGCAAGAAATTAATTTACTGGAGTATAAACAGGCCCAAGATCGCTTTATATTTTCCCCTATGAACTACTGAGGAATACCGATAGAAATTTTGGGGAAACAAAGTAAGGAAGAAATTCATCCTCAAAAGTAATCACTTTAAGTGTTGGATACATATGGATGATTAAGATTACTGTTCTCTTGTTAGGGATGGAGCATAGTATATATTGATTTAGATAAAAATATGAGGCATAATAACAACATAATCGTACTGTTTAAATCTACGTGCTGTTTTTCTCTTGTTTGAGATGGAAGATATGGATTTGTATCCAGTTACTTGGTATTTACTAATTACTATAAACGGCTAGTATATGATCAATTTGATGTCATATGATTAGGACAAGCTACCCATTAATGGGAAATATATCTTTTTAGCACATCCACAATTTAAACAGGAAACTAGAAATAAATTATAAATGTACATTATTTGCTTTTGTTTTCACTTTAACTATAAGAAACCTTATCAAAACTAAGCACCTAAACAAGGCATGAGTTCAGTACAAGCGTCGCTTGTGCATCTATGATGGCCGAAAATGGAAGGAAATCAATTGGACAAGAACGGATATTAATACTAAGTAACGAGTAATCATAATCATAATCATAACCATAATCATAATCATATAAGCTCCCTTACCGTTCAGCCCACAAACAAGAAAAAACACAGGAATCAAAATCCTAAAGGCCGAGCCCAAAGAAAAACTAGAAAGTGCGAAATCTGAATCTAGGGCGAAGAAATAGGTTTTATTTGGGTGAACAAAATTGGAATCTGGGACATGAAGAAATTAAGAGAGCGACTGAGAGAGACCTGGAGAGGGAGATCAACTTGAGAGAGGAGATCGGAGGAATAATCAGGCATAAGGCCGAGGAGGGCAGAGAGAGCCGTATCCTGTTGCCTTGGATGGATCCTTCGCATCAACCCCATTGCTGCCTCCATCCTGAGAGAGAAGAAAACCAACAATCACACCGATCTGTGAGTACTGAGACTTTGAGAGAACAACACCTCACTTGTTATCTTAATATTTGGTTGTGTCAATCGGGTCACTTGCACTTGTGTCGATTCCAGTTTGGTTTGGTTGGGACCTATTATTATTTTAGGGTAATCTGATCCGTTTGGTAAGACGGGGTTATGGTAGGTGAAGATGAAGATGAAAATAGTAGATGATTTAAGGGATGAAATAAAAAAAATAATCTAGTATGTGTTTGGTAAAAAGAGGGATTAGTACGGTACCAAAAAGGGTTCGAGTATATACTTTGTTAGTATTGTGTAAATTTTCCAAGAGGGATAGTATTGGAATGTATTTATGATAACCTCCAATAATCCCAATAATCTGATGCAATGATGATTAAAATTTTCTTCATTTTCATCCCTCTTTTCACCTCTTTAAATAATCTTCATCTCAATAATCTCATTCACCGAACACCACAAATTATAAGCATTGTGTAATAATCCCATAATAATCTTTAGAAAAGTGGTGCCGGACGGACCCATAATGTGTTTCGAGTTAAAATAGGTTATAATTAGAGCCGATACTTTTCGGATGTCCGGATGGATTCGGGCTAAACTCAGGTCCCGAACTTGAAAGCATGTCCGTACGGACCGTACCCATCCGTCAAGCCGAGCCGTCCGCCGGATACCCGGATTTATTTTTTTTTGTTCTATTAACAAAATCTAAAAACACCAATTTCTTTTTTAATATTTCAAAAAGCGAATTTGTAGAGAAGCAAAAGACATAAACTAACAACAACAAGATTCATAGAACAAGCAACAAGGAACATTAAAGTACAAGTTGAGGTCATGTTTGAAGCTTCCAATCCCTATTCAAAGAAGAGCCTGAAGACGAGATATGTACAGGAGAGCATGATTGGAGAAGAGATTTGTAGAGGAGAGCTTGGAGATGCAAGAGGAAGTTTCACAATTCAAAGGAGAAGAGATATACAGAGGAGAACATGAAGAGATTTGTGGAGGAGAGCCTAGAGTTGGAAGATTGGACCCGATTCACGATTCAGATGCGAGGTGAAGAGAGGAGATGCAACAACAAGCGAGGAGGAGAGGCGACTGAGTGAGGGACGAGGAGATGCGACACAACGACGGTCGAATCCCAAATCAGATAGTGAGACGTTGAGGTCGAGGAGAGACGTTGAGGAGAGTTAGGGTTGTTCATTCTTCGCTCCAAAACATGTGTGTACATTGAACGAAAATAACTTTAAATATATACCAAGAATAAAAGCAAATAGCGAACCCGAGTGTACGGATCAATCGCAATAAAAGCAAGTATTTCAGGGTCGAACACAAAGAATATGGTAAAACCAAGAAATAAAGAAATCTAGTTAGACAATTTTTGCAACTAATAAAAGACAAATGACAAGATTGTATGTAAATATTAGGAAAACGCAGATTCTAGAGATCAAGGTATCCAATTGTGCAATTGGTTTTCGATTCAGCACTTCTAAAGATCTAAGGAAAGAGCTGGGATTGCAAAGGAAATGTGTTTCTAAGGTGGGATAGATCATGGGAGAAATCTCATCATCCACTATCCCAAACTCAAGGTCCTATTATCAGGTAAGTTTCAAGGATCTAAGGAAAGGAACTATAATCTCAAATCAACCACTCAACCTAAGGGTATATAACTAACCATCACCGGGTAAGTCGCAAGTTAACTCACAAAGGCAAGGGAAAGACACACTCAAACCTAATAAAGGGTGTTGAGTCCTCTATTACCTGTAACTCATCATCGTTGGCAAGCAAGAAAAGGAATTACCGGGTAAGTCTCATCCCAAGCATAGATATAGGCTAAAAAGGTTCAACAAGGATAGAGTTTAAGCAATCTTTAATCTACGCTTAAGGATATAACATCAAAGGTATGACAGAAAGAAAATCGGGTTGTTCTTGAATAAAAATCGGTCGATTATCCACCAAGAACATATTGATTTTTCTTCTCTGCAAATTAAATCCAACTCTCAGGGTCCAATCTAAACGTGAAGGCTCAGTCTTTGATCATCTAAACTACAACCTTCAACCAATCCACCCTAGAATCACAAGATTTTAGCCAACAACACACATTATCAAATCAAGAATTGAAATAAGAATTCAAGAAAACCAAGAAACTTGTGAAACTAAAATAAAAGCAAGAAATCCTTAACAAAGGTCTTTTGTAACACCCTGAATTCACGGGACTCGGGATGTCACATTGGGCTAGGATCTCACAGTGGATCCTGACCCTAGCCTGACAACAAGTTCACTGGACCTTACAACGTGACACTAACAGATATAAAACAAATACATAAAACTGTACATCAAAAGGTATAGAAGATCATAGCCGAGTATAAAACATCTTCCTCACATAGGAGGTATACAAAACACCATCCTCACGCAGGAGGTATATAAAATTATCCCCAAAACCATAACCATCTAATGTACGAGAGTCCTCGGCCTGTCACCTTGTCAGATCACTCTGTAGCTCTCCTATCCTACAAGGCATCTACAACACGGTATGAAAACGTTAGTTATCCATACATATATAAGGTAATGCATAAGCACAAACACAGGTCATCATGATGTCACACATTACCCATTTTATTATCTTTATATGATAGTCATTCACTCAAAACGTATATATATACGTATATGAAACTATATGACACGAGGACCGTATCATCCTCGCCTCTGGGCCTACTATCCATCTGGAAGTAGTGTCGGTCACACAACCCGTGTACCCTATGGGAGTGGATTGCGCTCTTCCTGAATACCAGGTGGCCTGACGTCAAAGAACCTCTCAACCCCTTACAGGATGGAGGGAAGGGTTGTCACTGTCACGCAATGGGGCTATCAATAAAACATAGGTCGGTAATAATCGACATCGCATGCTATCATATCAAGCATATAACTCACCCACCACTCATGCAAACACCCAATATAAGGATGGTAGCTAAGTAAGTCCTACGGACCTCAACCTCGTACAATCTCAACCACGATCAACCTCCAATCCTGAGAGGGACACTACCTAATAACAAGGTATAGAGATATATCAATCTCCTATCAATCAAAGGGGTCACACTTAGACTCAAGGGATCCATAATGATCATAATCATCCTATAAGCCTCGAATAACATGCTAAAATTTAAAGCCACATCAGGGCATATATCCAACTCATGATATCATCATCAAAATAAAAGCCAATAATTACCAGAATAATGTAACAAGCATAATGGAAATTCCAATTATCCATTTTAACCAACTTAAGGTCAATTTATACTAACCCGCAATACAGAAAACGAATAAATTCATAACTTATTCGTTACTAACCCGATTGACGATCTGAAAGAAGATTCGGAATCACAACGACGCAGGCTACGCATGGACAACATCAAAATCACTAGAATCTGAGCGACGGAACCGTCCTGGTGACATATATGTTCGACCAGATCTTTATATACTCAGAAATGCAGAAACTCGGTACCGATATAAAGAGAATGAAGAGAGGGATCCAGAAACTCAAATGGAATTGAAATCGGATTAGAAACGGAAAGTAGATCTGAGTTTGAAGGTTGAAAGAAATTAGAGCTTGTACGAGGAAACGTGAAAGGAAATGAATTAATAAAGGATTTTCCGCTATTTATAGTGAAGACGATGATTATCCTTTAGCGAAGTCGATAATTATTCTTCAACCGATCCAAAGGCGGTTGAACCCCCTTCTCCAAACTTCTCGAAATTGGAATAATAAATCTGGAATATTGTAGGGGTAATTATTCCACAACTGTCTCGGAAAACGTGTATTCCTAAGCCGTCTTTCTTAGCTGTTAAGAAACGAAATAGCGATTCTTTTGGCCGTTTTGCCTCTCCATATTATTTCATATCTAGCACATATCCGATGTCCTTATCATTTCTCTCAACTGCATTTTTATTAATTGGAGCTCTCAAATGCTCCAAATAACACCGGAGGGTAAAAATAATTATCCGGGGGAAAAAGTGAAAATTTTCCCATACGTCTAAAATTGCGCCAAAACATAACGGTGTGACTCATACTCATCACTTGCGCAATCTTCGCGAGTTATATGTCAATTACTATCAATGATTAATTTAATCAACATTAATTAGAATTCGGAAATCCTAGTCATTACATCTTTGATATCAAAAACTAAATAAAAGCAATAGAAAACTCCGAATTTGCATTCATAAGCAAAAGAATCTAAAAACTAAAGTAATCTCAAAGAACTTCACTATCTTCTTGATCTTGAATGCCGAATGTGGCTGATGAATGCTATCTTCTCCTTCCTGCTTGTCTTCTAGGGTTTCTTGAATGAATCTGGATGCCTTTGAATGTTGTCCCTTACTTATAGAAAAAAACTAGGGTTTTGAAACTTTATCTTTGGAAGATTTTATAGAAAATCTCGGGTAATACTTATAAAAGTCGGCCGATTTTCTTCCTTGATCGACCCGATTTTTCTTCTCGGAGGCGTGTTATCTTTTAGCTCCGTCTTCTATCCTTCTTTATGATATTTTATCCTATCTTTTAGGCTCCTAATGATCCACCATGATGTTTAGTCTAGTATTGATCCATTTCCGTTCCAAACTCCACCAAATTAACTGCAATTATAACAAGAACTCGTGTAGACCTCTATTCTTGCAATGTATATGAATATAAACTCAAAGGTTATTGATTCTTGCCAAATGCATGCAAAACTGAAGGGAAATACTCGCAAAATGTATGAATATGATAGAACATAATTCATGTCATCAAAATACCCCATACTTGCCTCTTGTTTGTCCCCAAACAAGGCTCAAATCTAGCATACAAGATGTCATGGATTATGTAATGCTTAAAATAAAATACTTTTTTTTTGAGTGTGCTTCTAATTGTGGATCATCCTCAAAGTGATTTTTCAAGGCATAGGAAGGCAATGTATGTATCAACAAATCATAGCATGAACAGACAATCACACTCTACTCAAAGCATATATGAAAGGTAAGGTAGAGATGTCAAAATAATCAAGAGAAAACAAATCTAGACCATTAAGCCTTAAACATGTGCATAAAGGTCTCAACAACTTTCAATATAAAGAGGCCAAAGAAACGTGTTGAGGGTGGGAATGTATAGGATATGTGGTGCAAAATCCAGAAAAAAGGAACAAACTCCACAACTTTGAGAACTTCATAACCACCGAAAATAAGCAAGCTTTACTTCATATTTTTTTCAAATTTTACTTTCACTTGAGAACATGAACAGAGGTGCACAAAAACCGAAGCCTTGGAGATCAAAGAACCTCATTTTTACGAGGTGCCTCAAACCGGATGCACATACCATGACTCGTTAGGACTATCGATCAATCAGACTTTAACAAGACACAAACACCCAATGTGAATGGTGCCGAGTTACTCATCATCAAGATCAACGTCCCCAAACATATTTTCTATACATAACACACTTCACTTTTCAACTCAACTTCACAACGCTTTTACACTTCACACACTAGCATGCTTCCTAATTCCCCATTAGGTAAAGGGATAGCAAATAATATACATGAGGTGTTAAATGTGAATAAGAAGAAGAAAGAAAAGAAAATGAATTGCCTTAATCATTCCAATATGATGTATAAGAACTTATAAAGTGGTTTCGACCATTATTTCTCATTCTTATCAAAACATCAATATCATACAAATCATACACAGTTTCAAATAAAGTATTCAAGTCCACATATGCCATAATTTATCTCAAACATACAAGTCAACTTTTTGCCATTTTACATACACAATTATCATCATTGAGATCATATGCTTTTTAGAAGCACAAAGTTTTTCAATTTTTTGGGATTTTTCGAATTAAATGCAATGCGATAAGAAAACGTGTGACAAATGTTATTGCAACCCGAAAGTGTAAATGCAAATAAAGGAAACGTGTGGCATATGAAATAATATTGCAAGTACCCCACCTAATACTTAAAACTCACATTGTCCCCAATATGAAGAATCAAGTACAAGATGGAGAAAAATAACTACAATGTAAAATGGCGAGTCTAATAAGCCAATCACTCATATGATGGTGATGATGGCGGGTGTCGTGGATATCGTGGATCAAGCGGATCATAGTATCTCCCAAAAGCGTGATAGTACAAGTCGTCCCATCTCCCCTCTGACACGGAATGGCGCACATCTACCTCACTACGGAAATTTTAAAGATTGTTGTGCATGTCATTGATGTTGAAAGTCAAAACCTCTAGCTATTTGGTGAACTCGGAATAATTGGATCTACGCCGGCTCGCGCACCGAGGCGCATGTGAAACCAAATGTCGTGGCGGTCTCATCGGCACCTCCTACCGTCCAGGAAACTTGTTTGTCCTCCCATCTAGATTCTCATCCTCCTCTGTGACCTCATCGTCCTCAGCAGGAACTCTACTCGGACCAGCCTCATATGCATTAATGTCCATGGCGTCAATATCATGAACAACATACACATCACTATCAATCTCTATAGTGGCATCAGTCGCCACAACATCATCATCAGTAGCAACATCATCCTCAATAGCCTCCTTTGAACTATCAAAACCCTCAAACCCATGTTTTCAATAATTCCGATTTTTGATCGGGTACTCACTCTTCCAAACTATCTTTCTCGGTTGCCTCTCCCAAAGCATGGCGACGTAAGGAGCGCCACGCCCTCGGGGAACCAAAATCCCTCGAGAATAAACTGCCGTAACCCCAAAGGACGAGCCTCAACGGCTAGAGTACAAGCTGAGAAATCCAAACTCATGGCCTTAGTCGTGCGTAACTAGACCTCCAACACAAATATCTCCACCGGACTTGTTAGCTATCTTCTCAAGATAATCAACAAGCATTGTTACGCTAGAAATGTATAGCACAAAAGTCTTACAATTTATAACTCGATATAATTTCCTAACTCCTAGCGAACCCACAGTTTATGGGTCGTTTTGTAGCAAGGATAGTATTCCGAAGTCGAACACGAAGACTAAGGTGAAATCAAATCAAACAAGTGATCATGGATAGTGCAAATCTAGTCTAAGAAAAGAGAAAGGAATAAATAAATGAAAATCATGATATTTTTTGGTTTGGTTTTTGTGGTGATCAAACAAAGATCACAAATCATGCAAGATTAATAAATCAAACTAACAACTCAAGCTAGTAACACAAACAAGCAACACAAACACAAGATATGTGATCAAAGAGAGAAAAGCGATTCTAGGGGTTAGGACTTCCGGTTATGGCATTGGACTCAAGCTTCTAATCAACCTTGTACTAGCTATGGTATGTTGAGAAAGGGTGTTTCTCAAAAGGGATCAATCACCGGTAGGTCTCATGGTCCACTAATCCCGCACCTAAGGTCCTATCACCGGGTAAGTCTCTAGGAGCCTAAGTTTGGAAATTTTACACAAACCGGATTGCTATCTAGGGGTCAAAACTCTCCTTACCGGGTAAGTCTAGGGAGGCAAGTCCTAAACATCAATCCTAGCACACTTAGTCCAATAGCGGCTTATGAGGCTCACTACTACCTAGAGTTCATCATCTTTGGTATCTAAGATCGAGAATTACCGAGTAAGTCTCTTCCCTCACTTAGTTTACTAGCATTAGGTAACCCTAGGCTAGATTATGCTTAACAAACACTAGGATTTCAACAATCTAACATCCTAACATTCAGATTCATCAATAAAAGCACAACAAAACAAACCACGGGTAGATCATACAGAACCACGGCCGTGGAAAGGTATGAACAGACCGTGGTTTTCAACAGAGGTTAGGTACGAGCAAGCAATTCATCCAAGGTACATTCAAGTCTATTCTATCATAGTCCAAGCCATAACCATCATTTTATTACCCTAGAATCACAACTATTTAGCCAACACCATGCATATTAAGATTCAAACTCAACAAGCAAACATTCATGGCTTCCATAGTAAAAAAATTAATTTAAGTGAAAAGAAACAAGTAAAAACAAGAAACCTCAGTTGAATATAAGTTTAAGCAAGACTTACAACCCTTCAAAAGAAGGTCCAAAACGTTCTTTACAATCCTTGCAAATGTCCTCAACCAAGGTCACTCAAAAATCACTCAAAAGCTCCAAAAACTCTAAGATAAATGTTGTTCTTCTCCTTCCCAAAATGAGAGTGTTTTTCTTCTTCTCCAAGTCTATCCACCAATGGAATGAGGTGTGTGTAAGAGAATGTGGGAGAGGATCCTCTAGCAACAGCCTCCACGACCACTTATATTCTCCACCAAGAGCAAGAGTCGGGCATGGAGATCGTGGGACAGCTGTCACAGTTGTCCAAAGAAAACCACGGCCAAAATTACGGGTGTAATTTTGGCTCATGGACCGTGGAAATCCCTGTTCAACTCCCTTTTGATCATTAAGCCATGAGTTGGTGCAAGGCATGCACCAACAAGGTCCTGTGTGTTCTCCTTCGCTCCTAGCTTGCTTCTTAATGAGTCCGGAAGTGTGTCATCACGAGGAATGTTTCTCGAATGTATCGATTAAGCTCCAAAAGCTCCCCAAAATACCTACAAAACCGACAAGAGTTCGTGTAGACGTCTATTTCCATAATATGCATGAATTAAGCATAAACGTCATGAACTAATGCCAAACCATGCATGAATAACAGGAAAAACTATCTAAATGAATGCCTAAACTAACGTCATAAATCACGTCATCAAAATACCCCATACTTAAGACTTGCTCGTCCCCGAGAAAGGTCCAACTATAGGCTACGAGATGGCATGATTTATGAATGCAGAAAAACAAAAAAATATGTTTGGAATTGTGCTTCTAAAATTGGATCACCTTCATAGTCATGTTTCATGGCAATGGACAAGCAATCATGTATCAAATGAATGAAGGCATGGAAAGACAATTATACTTAACTCGAAAGCATGCATGAAAGGTGAAAATGAAGAAGTCAAGGTGATCATGAGTATATCCAATCTAGATCACTAAGTCTTACACATATGCAAATAGGTCACAAGGATTTAGGAAAGAAGAGGCCAAGAAACATTGTGATAAGGTGGGAATTTTTCTACGTCATGTGATGCTAATCCGGGAAAGGAACTAACTCCACAATTTCATTTTTGATCAACTTCCCACAAGTGTATATTTTTCTCCATCTTTTCTTTCTTTTCTTTTCTTTTTCATTTTCTTTTTCTTTCACTTATTTTTGAGACAATGGCATTGGTGTACAAAAGCCGAAACTTTGGTGATTATCGGACCTCGGGATTTTTCCGAGGTGCCTCACACCGGGCACACATACAAAGGCTCGTTAGGACATTCGGTTTATCCGACTTTGGCAAGGCCAAACACCCGATTATGTGAATGGTGCCGAGTTACTTGTCATCAAAACCAAAGTCCCCAAACCTATATTTTTTCTACACTTTTCACAACAAATGCAGCACTTCATTCACAACATTCATTCATCAACAACTTCACCCCACACTTGCTTTTCACACACTCAACACACTAGCATGCTCCTATTCCCGGATGGGTCAAAAGAGGTCAAATTTTTATATCTACTGAGGTGCTCAAACAACATGATCAAGATGAGAAGTAGAGAAAGATGAATTGCCTTAATCATTCCTAGATGATGTGCAAGAACTAGCATGTAATTTCGACCATCAATCCTCAATCCAATGAAGACAAACATCATAATCACAATTCATACATGGGATTCAAGAGAAGTATTTCAAGTCCACATGTGCATAGATCCATTCAACACATAAGGTCATCCATAGCCAATTCAAAAAATAATCTCATCATAAGGGTCATATCCAAACTTAGAAGCACTTAAATTTTTTAAATTTTCTGATTTTTTTTGGAATTTTCGAAATATATATGTACAATGCAAAAGCTAATGAAACAAGTGACAATATGAAACTATTCTAGATGCAATCATGCAAATGATTATGAAAACCCCACCCCATACTTAAGAACACATTGTCCCCAATGTGCAAATTAAATAAAGAAGTGAAAGAGAGTTCTCACAATGTAAAAATGGTGTTTTCAGTATTTTGGTTCACTCATGTGGAATGATGGTGGATGATCAATCAAAGGTGGTAGAGAGCTCTTGATGTTCATTATGGCGTCGGGACCCGCACTAAGCATCGCAAGCCGTCCAAGTCCCACGTCCGCTCCACCCACGTTTGATGCGGGATCATCATCATCATCCTCATGCCTTGCAAGACTTCCATGTTACCTAGACTCTAGCACACAAACACCAAACACACCAAAACAAAGACAAAAACAAAAAAGCGAAAACAAAAACAAAAACAAAAACGAAAAGGGAAAGATATGTACCAATGGGTTGCCTCCCATTAAGCGCTTCTTTAAGGTCATTAGCTTGACCAAATTCGGGAGGGTTTCACTCAAGGTGAAGTGGGGCAATCATATCCACCGGAGTTTCTGGGATGTACCTCTTCAAACGGTGCCCATTCACCTTAAAATCTCCACAATGCTCCCCACCTATCTCAACCGCTCCATGGGGGAAGACCTTCCTCACCACACAAGGACCCGTCCATCTTGGCTTTAGCTTTCCGGGGAAGAGCCGCATCCTTGAATTGAAGAGAAGGACTAAGTCACCTTCACGCAACTCCTTTGGGATGAGGCGTTTGTCATGCCAACGCTTGGTCCTTTCCTTGTAAATCCGGGCATTTTCATAAGCATCCAACCGGATCTCCTCAAGGGCATTAATGTCTAGCAACCTCTTCTCACCGGCTTCCTTGAGGTCAAAATTCAGCCACATTATGACCCAATATGCCCTATGCTCCATTTCCACCGGAAGGTGGCAAGACTTGCCATAAACTAGCTTGTAGGGAGTGGTGCCAATCGGCGTCTTGAAGGCGGTTCTATAAGCCCACAAAACATCATCAAGCTTCATAGCCCAATCCTTTCTTATCCTAAAAAACCGTCTTCTCAAGTATTCTTTTTATCTCCCGGTTGGAGATCTCCACTTGACCACTAGTTTGGGGATGGTAAGGTGTGGCCACCTTATGAGTCACCCCATACTTAGCCAAAAGTGTCCCAAAGTTCCTATTGGTGAAATGCTTCCCTCCATCACTTATGATCATTCTTGGTGTTCCAAACCTAGGGAATATGACTCGGTTGAAGAACCGCACCACAACTTTGGCATCATTTGTGGGAGAGGCGATTGCTTCCACCCACCTTGACACATAATCCACCGCCAAGAGAATGTAGAGGGTTTCCACATGAAGCGGGGAATGGCCCATGAAGTCCACACCCCAAACATCAAAGATCTCAACCTCTTGTATGTTGTTCAAGGGCATCTCATTCCTTCTTGAGATGTTTCCCGTCCTTTTGGCAAGCATCACAAGCCACTACAAAATTCTGCACATCCTTAAACAAGTTAGGCCAATAAAAACCGGATTGCAATACCTTTGCACACGTCTTGTGTGAGCTAGCATGACCTCCACATGGCAAGGAGTGACAATGGCAGATCACACTCTCCACCTCATCCTCCAGAATGCACCTCCTAAAGACTCCATCCGGTCCTTGCTTGAACAAGAGAGGCTCGCTCCAATAGTAATGCCTCACATCCTTGAAAAACTTTTTCCTTTGGGCATACGATAGACTGGGTGGCACCTCCTCACACACAAGGTAGTTCACTATATCCGCATACCATGGTTCACTCCCTCTAGACACTTGAAGTAGGCACTCCTCCATCATTTGCAATTGCTCATCCCGGAATGAGTCATCAATCGGGATGTCATCTCTTTCAATCTCCAATGGTGGTAGCCTAATAAGATGGTCCGCTACTGAATTTTCGGAGCCCTTCTTGTCCCGAATTTCCAAGTCAAATTCTTGGAGGAGAAGGATCCACCGAATGAGGCGAGGCTTGGCATCCTTCTTTGTGAGGAGATAACGGATCGTAGCATGATCCGTGTACACAATGACCTTTGCTCCAACAAGATATGACCGGAACTTCTCAAAGGCGTACACTACCGCTAACAACTCCTTCTCGGTTGTGGCATAGTTGAGTTGGGCATCATCTAGCGTCTTGCTAGCGTAGTAGATGGCATGTGTAATCCCATCTTTCTTTTGTCCTAAAACAGCCCCAACGGCCACATCACTTGCATCACACATTATTTCAAATGGTAAGCTCCAATCCGGAGGTTGCATGATAGGGGCAGAGATCAAAGCATCCTTCAACCTACAAAATGCTTCAAGACAATCTTTGGAGAAAACAAACTCAAAATCCTTCATTAGTAGGTTAGTGAGAGGCTTAGAAATTTTAGAGAAATCTTTTATAAACCTCTGGTAAAAACCGTCATGCCCTAAGAAACTCCTAACCCCTTTCACCGAGGTAGCCGGTGGCAACTTCTCTATTGTTTCTATCTTTGCTCTATCAACCTCAATGCCTCGTTGGGAAACCAAGTGTCCCAACACTATGCTTTCACTCACCATGAAGTGACATTTCTCCCAATTCAACACAAGGTTAGTTTTCTCACATTGCTTTAACACCAAAGACAAGTTAGCCAAGCAATTATCAAATGAAGAGTCATACATCGAGAAATCATCCATAAAGACTTCCATGATGTTTTCAATATATTCAGAAAAAATAGCCATCATACACCTTTGAAAGGTGGCGGGTGCATTACACAACCCAAATGGTATTCTCCTATATGCAAATGTTCCCCAAGGACAAGTAAATGTTGTTTTCTCTTGGTCATCCGGGTGAATAGGGATTTGGAAAAACCCACTATATCCATCTAAGTAACAAAAATGTGAACGTTGAGCTAACCTTTCTAGCTTTTGGTCAATCAAGGGAAGAGGAAAGTGATCTTTCCTAGAGGCAACATTAAGCTTCCTATAGTCAATACACATTCTCCACCCCGTAACCGTCCTAGTTGGGATTAGTTCATTGTTCTTATTAGTTACTACGGTCATACCACCCTTCTTAGGAACAACATGTACGGGACTAACCCCTTTACTATCCGAAATCGGGAAAATGATTCCCGCATCTAGCAATTTCAGGATCTCTTTCTTGACTACCTCTTTCATAATAGGGTTCAATCTTCTTTGAGGTTCAATTGAAGGTTTATGGTTGTCTTCCATCAAGATTTTATGCATGCATAAGGAAGGTTTAATGCCAACTAAGTCATTAATAGTGTAACCAATAGCTCTCCTATACAATTCCAATTCATTCAACAATCTATCAAGCTCATCATCATTCAAAGATGCATTCACAATCACGGGATAAGTAGAATTTGAACCAAGGAAAGCATACTTTAAATGAGAAGGGAGAGTCTTAAGATCAAGTTTAGGAGGACCTTTATCGCTTGGATGTGATCCATATAGCTCCACATTAGATGAATCCAAAGCCATTGAAGACTCTCTAAGATTCCTTGAAGCTTGATCAACAACTAAGGGACTTTCTGGAGAAACCACGGGCAAAACCACGACCTCTGGCACAACCACGGGCATGGAATTGGAAGAGCTGGCACAAATGGACATTATAGAGAGTTCCACGGGTGGAACCACGGGCGTGGTTCCTGGTGCCAGGCCGTGGTTCTTACAGTGTTTTAGCACTCCTTCGTGCACTTCAAATTCAGCACCTGTCTCCTTTTCTAATGCATCCAAAACTTGGATTTCTTCATTGCAATCATCCTCAACTCCTTCCTCCATCAAACTCAAGCTAAGAACCCTCTCAAGTGGGTCCTTGATCAAGACCGAGCTCACAACTTCTCTAGACTCCTCTTCCTCAACAATGTTGAAGATATCTTCACCAAGGGCTGACTCCTTCATCATTGTGGACAGCTTGAACTTGATATTCTCTTCTCCTATGTTGAAGGAGAGGATCCATTTTTGCAATCCACTAAACATACGGATGTGGCTAAGAATGGCCTTCCCAAAATGAAAGGAATCGGGTAGTCCGCCGGGATGTCCAAAACAACAAAATCGATTGGCACATAGAACTTCCCAAGCTGAACCGGTATGTCCTCTAGGATCCGTACGGGGTGAGTGATTGAATTGTCCACCATGTAGAGGGTAATCTTGACCGGCTTCGGTTCTCCTAGCCCAACCTTATTGCAAAGTGCAAGCGGGATAATGCTTACACTTGCTCCAAGGTCACATAGGACTTCATATTGCACTTCTCCAACCCCAATTGGCACACAAAAAGATCCCAGATCTCGCAGCTTAGGGAGCATCTCCTCCCTCATAGTTTGAATCAACTCGGAAGATCTCTTTGTCATCCTCACTTCTCCATACTCCTCCAACTTCCTCTTGTTGGAGAGTATCTCCTTCAAAAACTTTCCATAGGCCGGCATACCTAGAATTGCATCCATGAACGGAATATTAATATGTAATTTAGACATGAGTTCAAAGAATTTACCGAAATGTTTATCCAAACGAGCTCTTGCTCGTGATTGTGGGAACGGTAGTGGTGGCTTGTATGGAGGATGTGCCACATAGGTTGGCTCATCATCATTGCTCTTGCCTCCTTCTTCTTGCAATGGTTCTTCTTCCACCACTACTTGCTTTCCCTTGTCATTCCCCTTAGGTAAGGGACCTTTCATGCTCAGCCCACTCCTTGTGGTAATGGCCAACACTTGGCCTCTTGAATTGTCCTCGGTCCTCCCGGGAAGCTTTCCCGGATCCCTTTGTGCTTCACCCTCCTTTTGGAACACTTGTGCTTCTAGCACCTTTTAAGCCTTGGAAATGGATGTCACCGTGCTCTCAAGTCCACTCAACCTTCCAAGCAATTGTTCAAACATCATTTCGGTTCTATCCTTTGGAGGTTGAGCAAAATCGGGTGGAGGCTCTTGTGAAGCCTTAGGTGGTGGGGTTGCGCTTGTGGAAGCGGGAAGGTTCAAGGCACCATCCGAGTTAGAATAGGAGAACCCGGGATGGTTGTGATTAGGCCGGTAATTGTTGTATCGCCGGCTGTTGTTGTTGAAGTTCCTAGGGCCTTGATAATTGTTGAAGTTACCCCTCCCCATGTAGTTAACATCCTCCTCTTTGGAAGCCAAGTTGGCTTGCACTTGCACTTGAGGACTTGCTTGACTCTTTAAGGTTATGACACACAACTCCCTCAAAGACTTAAGCTCATTGTTGATTGCATCAAGTTTGTAGTTGCTCATGGTGATTTCACTTACTTCATATACTCCCGGTTTCCTCCCATCACTCTTCCTATGGGAGTACTTCTCTATCACCAAGGCTTGCTTCTCTACAACTCCCAAGCCTCATCCACATTCTTCTCCATGAATGTTCCTCCGGAAAGCGATTGGAGCTTGAATTAACTATCCTCATCAAGCCCCTTGAAATAAATCTCCAATAGCTCTATCTTCGGTATCCCATGGTGTGGACAATCTAGGAGGAGGTCCTTGAACCTCTCCCAAGATTTGAATAGGCTCTCTCTATCCTTCATCACGAAGGCATTAATCTTCCCTCTTAGCTCGGTTATCTTGGAAGGTGGGAAGAACTTTGTCAAGAACTCGGTTGTCATCTCCTCCCAAGTACCCACACGTCCTTGTGGAATGGATTGATACTAAGCTAAGGCCTTATCCTTAAGTGAGAAGGAAAAAGCCCTAAGTTTGTGGTTGTTGCTCTCCAATCTAGGTGGCCTTAGAGTCTCCATCAAGATCTCATAATTCATCAAGTGTTGATGAGGAGACTCTCCTTCCATCCCTCCAAATTGATTGTGCCGGATCATTTGTAGCACTTGAGAGCGGAGCTCATAGTCATGGGCTGCGGGATCTCCTAAGTTTACACCCGGACGGTGCACTCTTTGGGATGGATCCATACGTTGCCCTAGCGTTTGTGGCTCCTCAATGATGATCGGCTCAAACCGAACATTGACCGCCGGCTGCGGTGGTGGTGGTGGTGGTGGTGGAGGTTGTTGACGATTAAGCTCCCTTTGTACAAGAGCTTGCCTAATCTCTTCAATTTCCCTCCTAGTTGCTTGTTGCCTCTAATTGGCAAGTCTCCTCTCATTCTCCAAAGCTTCATCCCTTAGCCTAAGTTGTTCTAAGGCCTCATTCAAATCAGCTTGAAGATCTCTTCCGGCCATCTCCTTCTTCTTCTTAATGCTCTTGGATCTAGTCCAAAAGGTTTTCTCCAGTTCGGGATCGAATGGAGCTAAATCCTTGCCACGAGATCTTCGCATGCACCTAAAGAATGAGAGATGTCCTGAAAACTCAAAGACACAAACCAAACAAGATCAAAAGCAACAAGAAAGACCTACACTATATACAATCACACAAAATGATTCAATCTAGACCTAGTCCCCAGCAACGGTGCCAAAAACTTGTTATGCTAGAAATGTATAGCACAAAAGTCTTACAATTTATAACTCGATATAATGTCCTAACTCCTAGAAAACCCACAGTGTATGGGTCGTTTTGTAGCAAGGATAGTATTCCGAGGTCAAACACGAAGACTGAGGTGAAATCAAATCAAACAAGTGATCATGAATAGTGCAAATCTAGTCTAAGAAAAGAGAAAGGAATAAAGAAATGAAAATCATGATATTTTTGGGTTTGGTTTTGTGTGGTGATCAAACAAAGATCACAAATCATGCAAGATTAATAAATCAAACTAACAACTCAAGCTAGTAACACAAACAAGCAACACAAACACAAGATATGTGATCAAAGAGAGAAAAACGATTCTAGGGGTTAGGACTTCCGGTTATGGCATTAGACTCAAGCTTCTAATCAACCTTGGACTAGCTATGGTATGTTGAAAAAGGGTGTTTCTCAAAAGGGATCAATCACCGGGTAGGTCTCATGGTCCACTAATCCCGCACCTAAGGTCCTATCACCGGGTAAGTCTCTAGGAGCCTAAGGTTGGGAATTTTACACAAATCAGATTGCTATCTAGGGGTCAAACCTCTCCTTACCGGGTAAGTCTCGAGAAGGCAAGTCCTAAACATCAATCCTAGCACACTTAGTCCAATAGCGGCTTATGAGGCTCACTACTACCTAGAGTTCATCATCTTTGGTATCTAAGATCGAGAATTACCGGGTAAGTCTCTTCCCTCACTTAGTTTACTAACATTAGGTCACCCTAGGGTAGATTATGCTTAACAAACACTAGGATTTCAACAATCTAACATCCTAACATTCAGATTCATCAATAAAAGCACAACAGAATAAACCACGGGTAGATCATACAGAACCACGGCCGTGGAAAGGTATGAACAGACCTTGGTTTTCAACAGAGGTTAGGTACGAGCAAGAAATTCATCCAAAGGTACATTCAAGTCTATTCTATCATAGTCCAAGCCATAAGCATCATTCTATTACCCTAGAATCACAACTATTTAGCCAACAACATGCATATTAAGATTCAAACTCAACAAGCAAGCATTCATGGCTTCCATAGTAAGAAAATTAATTTAAGTGAAAAGAAACAAGTAAAAACAAGAAATCTCAGTTGAATATAAGTTTAAGCAAGACTTACAACCCTTCAAAAGAAGGTCCAAAACGTTCTTTACAATCCTTGCAAATGTCCTCAACCAAGGTCACTCAAAAATCACTCAAAAGCTCCAAAAACTCTAAGATAAATGTTGTTCTTCTCCTTCCCAAAATGAGAGTGTTTTTCTTCTTCTCCAAGTCTATCCACCAATGGAATGAGGTGTGTGTAAGATAATGTGGGAGAGGATCCTCTAGCAACAGCCTCCACGACCACTTATATTCTCCACCAAGAGCAAGAGTCGGGCATGGAGATCGTGGGACAGCTGTCACAGCTGTCCAAAGAAAACCACGGCCAAAATTACGGGCGTGGTTCTGACTCATGGACCGTGGAAATCCCTGTTCAACTCCCTTTTGATCATTAAGCCATGAGTTGGTGCAAGGCATGCACCAACAAGGTCCTATGTGTTCTCCTTTGCTCCTAGCTTGCTTCTTAATGAGTCCGGAAGTGTACCATCACGAGGAATGATCCTCAAATGCATCGATTAAGCTCCAAAAACTCCCCAAAATACCTACAAAACCGACAAGAGTTCGTGTAGACGTCTATTTCGACAATATGCATGAATTAAGCGTAAACGTCATGAACTAATGTCAAACCATACATGAATAACGGGAAAAACTATCTAAATGAATGCCTAAACTAACGTCATAAATGTAACACCCCAAATTTTACAACTTAGGGAGTTACTGGTTGGGACCGCACAGTGGGTCCCGACCTTAGTTTGACAACAACTTAACGAGATCTTACAACAAGGCACAGATAAGGAAAAATCAGAAATCATAAAATAGTTCTTAATAATGCATGAATGTGACCAGATCGACTACAACCGGAAAACGGAAAAAACAAAGTACGAAAGGAAACAATGTTCAACTGTAAAACCCACAAATGCAGAAACTATAAAACGTCCTAAAGTACGACACCCCGGCTGACCACTACCATCTGGATCACTCGGCATCTGCTCTAATCTGTGCCAAATCTAAACAACATATCAACCGTTAGCTAACTAACCAAATATAAGCAAAAATGATAACAGCACAAACACAAACAGAAACAAAAATAAACAAAACAACATGCTGGCACTCAACCAATTATTATCTGTTATTTAAGTGATTCACATTATTCAATTTAAGTTGTGGCACGAGAACTATTATTAGTTCTCGCCTCCGTTCCTTATCCAACTGGTGTAGGTATAGCTGACTTCCTTTGGTAGCATCACTACAAACCATGTGTGGACTAGTCCCGAAAGAAACCCCCAGCGCCCTGCGAGCTACTGAGCGGAATGCCACCGCCCGTTACTCTTAGGCCAAAATACAGGTCGGTATTTATATATCACAACCTATCTCTCTAACATGTCAATCACACACCACCATCATCATTTATACTCATATTTAGCAGTCAGCTAAGTAAGCCCAAAGGACTTACCTGTTATAACGCTCGACTCTTTAGTAATCACTTGCTCTGTAACTGTACCCACTCAGTTGCCTGTTAAAGGCGATAAGTGTATTAGCACACTTTCACGTAGATAGAAGTCTAAACTTCTGAAATTAATTAAGTATTAAGACGTACTAGTTACATTATTAGTTTTAGGGTAAAATGACCATTTTACCCTTCGTTCCGATTTTCTCGAAGACCCTAAAATTCATGTCCAAACTCCTATTTGAAGTTCTAAAATATATCCTAACTCTTAGAATTTTATTAGGTGCGAAACAAACATTTTTCCTATGTTTCTATTTTCCGGAAGAACCGAAAAAGGCTTAACTTCGGCTCTAAATATAAAATTCTTAACGGCTTATAAAATTTCCGAATTTAATATCTAGATCATCTATGAGGTTCTATCTAGCCTTAGAAGAAAGAATTTCTCCAAACTGTTCAGCCGATATTTTTATAATAATGCCCAAAGTCGGTTCCTCACTCTACTTTCTTATACTTAGTCAAATTTATAAGTTTAATAAAACTACTCAACTACCTAACTTCGGGAGCTCGTAACTTTCAATCCGACCGTTCATTTCTCCCCAAAATTTTACACAATACACTACATAATTCCATGTACAACATATCAAAAATTCAACGGTGGATTCTCGATTTAAACTATAGAAATTAGGTCCTAAAGTCAGCAGGTCGAAGCTGAAATGTAGAGTGTGCAGAAGGTCTTAAGTTCGAGTCTTACCCCCAGCAGTCCCTCTCATTTAACACTCAGCAGGTCTCTAGTTCGAAACTCATGGGTTGCACTTATTCTAAAATAAAACTCAACCTCCTAGATCTAATGTAACAGTCGTATGAAACAAAGGGTTCGAGAAACAGGTTCCTACCGGCTGCAGCAAGGAAGGAGGCACCTGCTGAGTTTTCAATCTGCACTACCTCCTCCGGAATCACTGGCTTAGTCCGTTTGCACCGCCGCAGTGGTTGGAAGGCCGGCTCAGCATTGGTTTCGTGCGTCTCGAGCAGTTGTAGATCGATTCCAGTGGTGTCCAGTTCCCGTGGTAGACCAACGAGGCGTTTCGGCTTGCTGTGCGACAGGAAGTCATCACGATGAGCCACTGATTCAGAGTGAAGAGGGGGAAGACAACCGATACTCACCTGTCGACGCAGAAGAACCCAATCCGGCTGAATTCGGTTAAGTGTAGGTTGCTGTGCAACATGAAGGCTGTCTCCGTCCCGACAGAAGCGTGCAGCGGTTTGGAACGCGAGGAGAAGGTCCAGCGTCGAGTGTAGAAGATGGAGGTAAGGTCCGGGGCGTTGGCTGTTTGCGGAGGACTGGGTGCGGTATCGTTGGTGGTCGACGGAAGTGGCGGAAGGTGCGACTGGGCGGTGGCAGCAGCAGCGGCTCTCCCCACCACCAAGGCGTCGGCGGTCCTCTCTCTCTCGATGATGATGGCTGTGGCTTTCGGTGCTCAGAATGCAAGGTAGAAGATAAAGCAGCGGCACGCATCAGGGGTGAAATAGGATTAGATTAGGTTTAAGTATAATTAGGTTAGGGTTAGAATTAGTTTAGGTAGTGGGCTGGTGGGCTTAGTATGTGGGCCTAGTAATGGGCCACATCCGGCCTGCCCTCGCATAAAAATAAGAATACGAAACTCGTAACTCGCCCCGGATTTCCGGTTATGCGCGGGAATTTATATAATACGGAATTATATTCCGTTTTGTATAATTTATTGTTTAATTTTATCGTGCATAAAATTTATTTCCAGTTACATAGTCTCGTCATTTTATGTGAATTAAGGTCACATAAAATGATAGAACCTAAAACTCGTTTTATTTTATTATTATTTAAGATTGACATATCGGAATTCGGTTAACATCCGGTTAACGGAGTTTAAAATTTTCGGTTATTACAATAAATCACGTCATCAAGCATGGTGGCAATATCTGGGACAATACTTGTTGTCATGCAATACAAAATATATAACTCGTTTGCCTTAACCTTCTACGGAGTCTCTGTTCTTGCGAACATCGTCTCACTAAGAATCTGGTGAGCTAACTTGAAGAGAGATTGTAGATACTCTTCTCCTTCGAGTTTCCGGTCCTCCACGTTTCATTTTCTCCTTACACAAGAGCTATACTCTCCCATAATCCGTTAGGACTAACATTCCTAGGAAAAGTTCCTGTAGATGATACGGGAAATCCAAACATAGAACGCAACAATAGGCAATTCATAGTTTTTATTCAACACTCTAAACTTCACTTTCCGTTCCCTAAGGTCATGCTTAAACGAACTTAGGAATTCCAGAGTTATTTCCTCATAAGCATCTTCTTTAATCCCATAAAGTCATTCAAACCAGTTCTTTTAATCATCCACTCTAAATCCTCTCTAACATTAAGCACATCTAGTTATCAATCACCAAGTATCTAGGAGGAATAATGGGACGAGTCGAAAGTCGTTCGCACCTTGTTTTGTGTGTTTTCTTGGATGATCGGGAGTCTAGGAGGTGGTGGAGGAGGTTGTGAAGGCTGAGAGGAGGAGCCTCTCCTGAGGATCAAAGATTGCGCAGACCTACAAAGAGATTCAATTCTAGAAGCAAAAAATCAACTTGTTCTTGAGGAAAAGTCGGTCGATTTTTATGGGTTCACCCGTTTTTTTGACTGTGTTGATGAATCCTTCGATTTTGTAAAGTTCTTGCCCAACAAATGCTTCCACTAGCTCCTTATGTTTGTTTCTACTCTGAATAGCACTCTATTTCGAATCAAACAACTCCAAACAAGCACAAATCTAAGGAAATGAAACTTTTTAGGGTTTGGAACAAAAAACCTGAAATCCGAGTGATTTGGTGATTTGTCGCGCTGTTTGTGCTTAGCACCTTCAATGACGTGCAAAGATCTTCGGTTTTGGCTCAAGAAGGAACAAAAAACGATTAAGAAATGAGGATTTGAGTGTTTGAGGGGAGTCGGCGGCCGTTCTTCGTGAGTGGTAGAGGATGAGTGTTAGGGTTGAAGATGAAGAGCGCACCTTTTATAGCCTCTGTTTTGGCCAAAAAAATCGACCGACTTTTCTAGGCGGTTTGATTTTTTTCGTCGGCCCGATATTCTTCATTCTTTGTCCACGAACGCTAAAAATCAACCGATTTTTCAAGGGGGTCGATTTTTTAGCCGATATTGCTTTCGAAATTGGAAAAATCGAATGATTTAAATAAATTAAATCCATAGGATCGACTGATTTTTCTGTAGGAGGCCGAACTTTCTTTCTTCGTTCTTCACTTCCTTTCCAAGTGCTTTCTTCATTCCTTTCTTTTCAAAATCTCGATCCTGCTATCATCTCATCCTATCTTTGATTCTTCTTTGAGAGATTACCTAGTTTCTATCATCAAAGACACAAGAAAAACCCGGAGCATACCAATGAAAAACTAAAAACTAATCTAAGCTAATCTAACTAAAAAGGGGAAAAGACATAGAAATGCCTTGGGTTGCCTCCCAAGAAGCGCTTGGTTTAAGGTCACTAGTTGGACCTATCTCCCTCGATGATCACTTAAGAATAAGAGGAGCAATGCTCTCAACCGGAACTTCCGCTGTATATTTCTTCAATCTATGACCATTAACATTGAAGCTTCCATAATGTTCACCCCATACTTCAACTGTATCATGGGAAAACACATGCTTTATAGTATAAGGTCTTGTCTAGCTAGATTTAAGCTCTCCTGGAAATAGTCAAAGTCTAGATTTGAAAAGAAGGACGAGATCTCCTTCTTTCAACTCTTTAGGGATGATGTGCTTGTCATGTCACCTCTTTGTTCTTTCTTTGTAGATTCGTGCATTATCATAAGCGTTTTAACGGATCTCCTATAGCTCATTGATGTCCATGAGGCGCTTCTCTCCAACTTCTTTCATGTCGAAGTTGAGCCATTTGATTTTCCAATATGCTCTATGCTTTAACTCCACCGTAAGATGACAAGACTTCCTATATACAAGATTATAGGGTGTGGTGCCTATGGGAGTCTTGAAAGTCGTTTTGTAAGCTCATAATGCATCATCCACCTTCATTGCCCAATCCTTTCTAGTTTTAGAGACAGTTTTCTCTAGAATGTCTTTGATTTCTCGATTGGATATCTCTACTTGGCCGCTTGTTTAAGGATGATAATGAGTGGTGATATTGTGTGTTACCTCATACTTCGATAGAAGTGCTTCAAACTCCCGGGCAGTGAAGTGTGTTCCTCCATCACTTATTATGATTCGGGGCGTCCCAAACCTTGGGAAGATCGTTTTGTTAAAGAACTTCACTACCACTGAAGCATCATTAGTGAGAGAAGCAATGGATTCCACCCATCTAGAAACATAATCTACCGCCAACAGGATATACATGTTCCCGCAAGATAATGGGAACGGTCCCATAAAATCCACTCCTTATACGTCAAAGATCTCTACTTCTTGGATGTTTTTAAGAGACATTTTGTTCCTCCTAGATATGTTCCCTGTTCTTTGAAAAGCATCGCAAGAAGCAACAAACTATTGCACATCTCCAAATAAGTTAGGCCAAAAGAAACCAGATTGAAGTACCTTTGCACGTGTCTTGAGGGAACTTGCCTGTCCACCACAAGGCAATGAATGACAATATCGTACAACTTTTTTTACTTCATTTTCTGGAATGCATCTTCTTATCATCCCGTCCAGGCCTCTTTTGAAAAGAAGAGGTTCATTCTAGTAGTAATGTTGCACATCTTTAAAGAACTTCTTCCTTTGCGCGTAGGACAATCCTGGAGATATTTCTTGAGAAAGCAAATAATTAACAAAGTTAGCGAACCATGGTTCATTACCTCTTGAGATTTGGTGAAGGCACTCCTCGATCTCATGCAGCTGCTCGTCCGGAAAGGAGTCATCAATAGGCATGCCCTCTTTCTTGCTTGCAATAGGAGGAAGTTGGCTAAGATGGTCCACCACCGAGTTCTCGGATCCATTCTTATCACGGATCTCTAAGTTGAACTCTTTTAGAAGGAGCATCCATCTAATGATCCGCGGCTTTGCATCTTTCTTGGTGAGAAAATACTGGATCGTTGCTTGGTCGGTGTAGACGATAACTTTCTCTCCGCAAGGTAGGAACGAAACTTCTCAAAAGCGTAGACCACCGCTAATAACTCTTTTTCCGTAGTAGCGTAATTCAGTTGCGCTTCATCTAGCGTCTTTCTAGTGTTATAGATGGAATAAGTGCACCCATCCTTCTTTTGTCCAAGCACAACTCCTACGGCTACATCGCTAGCATCGTGCATGGTCTCAAAAGGGATATTACAATCCGGCGGTTGAATGATAGGTGTGGATATTAAGGCTTCCTTAATCTTGTAAAATGCATCTAGACAATCCTTTGAAAACTCAAAAACCCACATCATTCATTAGTAGGTTAGTCAATGGTTTAGAAATCTTAAAAAAGTCTTTAATGAATCTCCTATAAAAACATGCATGACCTAGAAAGCTTCTTACCCCCTTTACCGAAGATGGTGTTGGTAGCTTTTCAATGGTCTCAATCTTCGCTCTATCCACTTCAATGCCGTGGCTAGAAATCATATGACCTAAAACGCTGTCTTCGCTAACCATAAAGTGACACTTCTCCCAATTCAAGACAAGGTAAGTGTCTTCACATCTTTGTAAAATTAGAGAAAAGTTAGCTAAACAATCATCAAAAGAGGAACCATAAAATGAAAAATCATCCATAAAAACCTCCATGATATTCTCTATGTATTTGGAGAATATGGCCATCATGCACCTTTGGTGCATTACAAAGTCCGAAAGGCATCCTCCTATAAGCAAACGTACCCCAAGGGCACGTGAATGTAGTCTTCTCTTGATCATCGGGGTGGATGGAGATTTGAAAGAATCCGCTATACCCATCCAAATAGCAAAAGTGTGAGTGTTGCGCCAATCTCTCAAGCATTTAATCGATGAAAGGAAGAGGGAAGTGATCCTTCCTCGTTGTAACGTTCAACTTCCTATAATCAATGCACACCATCCATCCCGTTATTGTTCTTGAAGGAATTAACTCATTGTTTTTGTTAGTCACAACGGTCATTCCTCCCTTCTTTGGAACCACGTGAACAGGACTCACCCAGTTGCTATCGGAAATCGGAAAGATAATACATGCATCAAGTAGCTTAAGAATTTTCTTCTTCACAACCTCTTTCATGATCGAATTTAACCGTCTTTGAGGTTCTCGTGAAGGCTTATGATTATCTTCCATCAAAATCTTATGCATGCATAAAGAAGGCTTAATACTAACAAGATCATCAATAGTATAACCTAAAGATTTCCTATGCAGTCTTAACTCATGCATTAGCCTGTTGAGTTCATCTTCATTTAAATTAGCGCTAACTATGACCGGATATTTAGAGTTAAGTCCTGGAAAGGTGTACCTTAAGTGGGAAGAAAGAGGCTTCAACTCCAAGGTCTATAATATATATGATTCAACAATCCGATTTAGATAACTTTATAGTTTAAAAATAAGTAAAATCTATAATATATATATATATATATATATATATATATATATATATATATATATATATATATATACACTGCTAAAGTAAGTGACGTAACGCTGACGTGATGGCCTCTCAGTTTTGCTCACGTTTTTCTTTTTATCAAATCTTATAATCAATAAAGCAATGACCTTATTTGCCACGTGTCAACATCACAATTCACGCAGCTCCCAAAAATAATTTTAAAAAGTTATTATTTTGGTTATTTTCGAGAGGAAATAAAAACAAATTCTCGAATCTATAATTAATTTTTTAAATCTTACTATTTTTTAAAAATTCAGTAAATCTTCTAATCAAATTCTAAACATATTTATTTTTATTCAAAGCTAGTATATAATCATTAAAAAAATTATATTAAAAGTTACAATTTTAAGTAAAAGTAACGTGATCTAATTATATTAAACATTATTTAAGATATAATTAATTATAGGAGAAAAAACTTACAAGAAAACTAAAAATAATAATAACAATTATAATTCATGCTCCGAATTTTTCTCGTATACATATGAATTTCTAAGTATAAAGTATCTATTAAATCGAACCGGCCCGTCTTCAAAAAAGGGCATACACTTGTATATATTATAGGAGAAGCACTTAATTTCACGTGTCTAACCATCACGTGTCATTTTAACAATTAACAACATCTCCAAAAATCTTAATTAAGTTTCTTAAATTTTAAATCTTATCTTATCAAAAATATTAAATCTTAAATCTTTAAATTCAGTAATTTTAATAAGATTATTAAAATCCAAAAAGAATTACTAAAAATTTGACTCATATCTATATCTATTATACTTACTAAAACAGAGCACAAGTTGATGACGTGGCGCGCTGTGGACGCAGTATTTTTAAAATTGAGCTCACACAATTAAAGTCAATAAATCTTTATTTTTTACACTATTTTTAAACCATAAGATCTTTTATTATTAAAATAATGATTTTATAGAAACCAAATCTATTATACTTATTAAAACAGAGCACAAGTTGATGACGTGGCGCGCTGTGGACGCAGTATTTTTAAAATTGAGCTCACACAATTAAAGCCAATAAATCTTTATTTTTTACACTATTTTTAAACCATAAAATATTTTATTATTAAAATAATAATTTTATAGAAACCAAATCTATTATACTTACTAAAACAGAGCACAAGTTGATGACGTGGCGCGTTGTGGACGCAAGATTTTTGAAATTGAGCTCCCACAATTAAAGCCAATAAATCATTATTTTTTACACTATTTTTAAACAATAAAATATTTTATCATTAAAATAATAATTTTATAAAAATCAAATCAACTTAACAATCAAATCACCTTAACAACCAAATCAGTTTATTATTAAATAGATATTTATAAAATGATATTAAAAGATATTAAAAACGTTCGAAATTTAATACAACTATTATTATCATCTAATCAATAAAGTAGATAATCTTTCTATTTGTGAGTTAATTTAATGATTAAATCACCACATAAACCAAACGTGGATTTTGGGATCTATAATTTTATTTTTATTCATTATTTTTAATTCAAATAACTTTCATGTGTATCCAATGTTGCTCTACCCATATAATTTAAGTTGATCGATATACAAATACGTATATTCATCCTGATATTTCCGTTTAACAAAAAAATAGAAATTAGTTTGACCTCGATATAAAACGATTGTTTCAGATTTGTAAAATTATATTATTTAAAAAAAAGATATTATGCATTTCTGATATTAACATTATTTTTCGTTTAACAAATCGTTTTATTTTTATGGAACATAAAATCTATTTTTATTTCTTTTTCTTATTTTTCAAGATATGATACGATTTTTTAACAGAAATTCGACCGCAGATTCTACCACAAATTATTTATAACAAAATTCAAGCGCAGATTTAGTAACCAAAATTTTTAGATTAAATTTTTATAAAAATATTATACATACTAAAACATAGCACGAGTTGATGACGTGACGCGTTGTAGAAGCAATGTTTTTGAAATGGAGCTCCCACAATCAAAGCCAATAAATCTTGATTTTTAAATAATTTTTTAGGCCAAAAAATCTTTTATTATTAAATTAACAATTTTATAGGAACCAATTCACGTTAATCGAACAAATCTTTTCTTTGAACAATTATTTTATAATAAAATTTTGAATAATAAAAAAAATTAATCGAATTAGCTTAACAATCAAATCACCTTAACAACCAAATCATTTTTTTAATAAATAAATATTTATAAAAATATATTAAAAGATATTGCGATTTTGATTTCCCTTTTAATTATATTTTCGGTTAGGATTTTTATTCGACGGATTTTTTTTCCGAACGTTCCTTAATCGAACGAATCTTTTCTTTGAACAATTATTCTATAATAAAATTTTGAATAATAAAAAAAATTAATCGAATTAGCTTAACAATCAAATCACCTTAACAACCAAAT
>BSUD01000007.1:48388163-48399042 GCA_033239045.1 Fagopyrum esculentum | reverse complement strand
CGAACAATTATTTTTTTGATAAAATCCATCAAAATTTACGTTGTTTTTTTTTTTTTGAAAAATACCTATAAATATATAATAAATTTTACATGATTCCATTGGATTTTTTTGATAGTTTTTTAAATAAAAAACTATCATATAATCAACAAAATTGATTTCCATTTTGAAGGTAAATTGATTTCCATTGTTGTTATATCTTTTTATTATGGCTTTTAATTAAATAGGTTTCGATTTTATTTCCATTTTAGTTATATTTCTGTTAGGATTTTTATTCGAACGGATTTTTTTTTTCGAACGTTCCATGTGACTTTTTTCATGGTTCCCTTAGAACTTTTTACGTTTTACAAATTTTTCGAACAAAATTTATTTTTTTGAAACTAAAAATTTTACGTTATGGGCGAGTCTATATCTACTACTAGAGCAATATACATGACAGTTTACGTGGTACATTGTGAGAGTAGTATTTCGAAATGGAGCTCCGACAATTTTTTTTGAAATTGTATAATTAACAATCGTTTTTCTATTGTTTCATCAGGGATTTGATTTTTAACCGTAACCCCGTGTATTTGATCTATTTTCAAGTTATTAAAAAAAAATCGACGTGTACACCTTTTTTTTATGTTAATTTTATTTATTTATTGACTTTCTTTCACTCATCAGCAATAAGTTATTTTTAGATAATAGTTATCGGACTTTGAAGTTAATTTTGAATTAAATTAAATTTTTGTTAATTTTTTTTATCTTGTAGATATAGACCACGTTATATTAATTAAATTTTTTTTAATTATGTTAAGTTTATTAGCTTGTAGATCACATAAATCTTTTGTAATTTTAATAATTAAAAATAAAATTAACTAATTAACTAATAGATTTATAGTCCAAAAATAATTAATTAAAATAAAATTTTTAATACACCAATAAGCATTATAATCCAAAAAAAAACAAAAGAGTTGTTAAATACAAAAAAAATTGTAAAATCAAATTGTTAGCCATTAACCAAAAAAAATCCCTAAACTCATTACATAATCGGAAAAAAAGAAAAATGTTGTTATATATATATAATAATATTATTATTCTATTAAGTATGTACATAGTATAATCTCATTTAGTAAATTTATCCTTAATAAAGTAATATTGGTAAGTCGATTAGATTAGAAAAGTATACAAAACAAAAGCACGTAAAAAACCTATTTTACAATATTCTTTCTTATTTTTTTCAAAACCCGCACAAGGTGCGGGTATTATACTAGTACTCTACTAAAACATACGTCAATGATGCTGACGTGGCGCCCCCACGATTTTTCTCGAAATTAAATCTTTTTATAAATAACAATTTAAGCCAATAAATATTTTTTATTAAAGTATATAAATAAATTTTATAAAACTAACTGGTAGACTAATCCGATTTTCAAGAACAATAACAGCAAATCTGTAATAACCGAAAATTTTAAGTTTCCGGTAAAGTGAAATTAAACAAGTCCGATGAGACCATCGTAAATAAATAAATAAGTAAAATAAAACGAGTTTAGTTCTATCATTTTATGTGACCTAGATTCACATAAAATGATAAATTAAATGACCCAAAATAATTTTTCGTTGTTAAAAAAAAAATAATTATAATTTATAAATACGGAATTTAATTCCGTATTATATAAATTTCCACACAAAATTAACGGGTTACGAATTCCGCAAATTGTTTTAGGAGCTAACCGCTCAATTGTTTCAATTAGGCCCAAGCAGCCAGCCCATTATACTAAGCCCAAAAATTTAACCTAATCTAATTACCCTAATAATCTAATCCTACGCTAATGACTGCCGCTTATCTCTCTCTCGCAAAAATCGACCCTGCTTCCCTCTCTCGCAACCCACCGCATCTCACAAAGCTGTGCTGCCGCCGGATACACTGCTCCGCCTTCCACTGCGCCGCCGCCGGCGGCTCCAGTAGTGCCGGTAAGTTCCGACCTCCCTCTTTCCGTCCTTCCTCCGAGTGTAACCGCCACCTGCTTACCTTTCTCTGTGCGCGACGGACAGCCGCAGTAGCGCGCACGCCGGAGCCGCCACCGATACACTGCTCCGCCTTCCACTGCGCCGCCGCCGCCGCTGCCTCCAGTAGTGCCGGTAAGTTCCGACCTCCCTCTTCTGTCCATCCACCTTCCTTCCGCTTCTGTTGCGACTCCGAGAGCAATAACCGCCTTCTTGCGCAACCAGCCCTTCGCCGCCGGAACGCCAGCCTTTGCCGCCGGAACGCCAATCCCTTACCGCCGGACTGCAGTTCCGTAAGCTGGCTCCTCCACCTTTCAATTTCACTGTCATAAAAATGTTGTGTAGCTGCTGAGCATATAGATAAAGAGAAGAATAAAGGACTGCTGTATTTTTATGAACAATGGAAATAAAATGGCTGCTGTAAATTCATTTTAATTCCTTCAGCTTTTAGGTTACGAACAGCCCATCTTGTCGATCAATTATAAAACGTTTGGATAAAGATCCACCGTTGAATTTTGGATATGTGATAGACGGATATATGTAGTTCAGCATATTAAAATTTGGGGAGAAATGAACGGTCGGATTGAAAGTTATGAGCTCCCGAAGTTAGGTAGTTGAGCAGTTTTGGTAAACTTAAAATTTGGCTAAGTATAGGAAAGTAGAGTGAAGAACCGACTTTGGGAATTATTATATAAATATTGGCTGAACAGTTTGGAGAAATTCTTTCTTCTAAGGTTAGATAGAACCTCATAGATGATCTAGAGATTTAATTCGGAAATTTTATAAGCTGTTAATAATTTTATATTTAGAGCCGAAGTTAAACCTTTTTCGATTCTTCCGGAAAATAGAAACATAGGAAAAATGTCAGTTTCGAACCAAATAAAATTCTAAGAGTTAGGATATAATTTTAGAACTTCAAATAGGAGTTTGGACATGAATTTTAGGGTTTTCGAGACAATCGGAACCAAGGGTAAAATGGTCATTTTACCCTAAAACTAATACTGTAACTAGTACGTCTTAATACCTTATTTGATCTTAGAAGTTTTAGACTTCTATCTACGTGAAAGTGTGCTAATACACTTATCGCCTTTGACAGGCAACTGAGTGGGTACAGTTTACAGAGCGAGTGGTTATTAAAGAGTCGAGCGTTATAACAGGTAAGTCCTTTGGGCTTACTTAGCTGACTACTAAATATGAGTATAAATGATGATGGTGGTGTGTGATTGACATGTTAGAGAGATAGGTTGTGATATATAAATACCGATCTGTATTTTTGGCCTAAGAGTAACGGGCGGTGGCATTCCGCTCAGTAGCTCGCGGGGCGCTGGGGGTTTCTTTCGGGACTAGTCCACACATGGTTTGTAGTGATGCTACCAAAGGAAGTCAGCTAGACCTACACCAGTTGGATAAGGAACGGAGGCGAGAACTAATAATAATTCTCGTGCCACAACTTAAATTGAATAATGTGAATCACTTAAATAATAGATAATAATTGGTTGAGTGCCAGCATGATGTTTGTTTATTTCTATTTCTGCTTGTGTTTGTGCTGTTATCATTTTGCTTATATTTGGTTAGTTAGCTAACTGTTGATATGTTGTTTAGATTTGACACAGGTTAGAGCAGATGCCGAGTGATCCAGATGGTAGTGGTCAGCCGGGGTGTCGTACTTTTGGACGTTATGCAGTTTTTGCTTTTGAGGGTTTACAGTTGAACATTGTTTCCTTTCGTACTTGTTTTATTACTTTTCCGGCTGTAGTTGATCTGGTCACATTCATGCATTGATAAAAACTATTTTATGATTTCTGGTTTTTCCTTATCTGTGCCTTGTTGTAAGATCATGTTAAGTTGTTGTCAAACTAAGGTCGGGACCCACTGTGCGGTCCTAACCAGTAACTCCCTAAGTTGTAAAATTTGGGGTGTTACAAAATCTTCGAAACAAATATTTTAATTTGGATTCTACTAACTATCCCAATTAAAATAACAGATCTTCTTCTTTTATTTTGTTTTTCAAATATTTAAAATTAGAAGATATTATCATAAACGTATCTCATAAGTTGCGTATCCCATAAGCTTATCTCCTTCATATTTCCTATAAATACCTAAACAATTTAGTCTAACGTGCCGCTTAGCTGCCTCTAATCCGGTACGTTACAAACTTTCGATTACTCCATTACGGTAATGTTTATAGATTGTTTGGTTGATTAAGGAGTAACGGATTACTCCATTACGGTCACTCCTTAATTGAGCTCCGGTTGATTAGTACGTTGCAAGGGAAGTAAGTCAGATGCACCAGCGGATAAGTCGTTTGCTTTTTCTCAAAAAATCGTGTTCGGGTTCGTGCTCCAGTTTGCTTCCGGAACAGGGTTCCTGAATCGAACTTCTGCATATTTTAAAAAAATGTAGAAAATAGCTTAAGGTTTACGGTTTCGCTCCTGTGAATTTGGGGTTCAACTTCAGGACGTTGATTAAGGAGTAACGGATTCTTCAAAGCTTTTTCTCGAGAAGTATGAGAATGGGCTAAACGTGTGGAGATTTTACAATTAAAAAATCTCACAACTTCCGTTTAATTACAGTTTGTTATTAATTAATAAATTAATTTATGAAAATATTGTTTAACTTTTTTCTTATCAATATTTGACGTAATTGTTATTTGACTAAACTAATTTACTATTTAGTTTTCAAATCTAGAATTTACTTTTAATACTCAAATTTAGTAATTTTTTTAAAACGTCTTATTGTTTTCATCTTAATTTTTATAAGCAAATTTATTTGTTAGTCTATCGATTTTTACTGAATCTTTTTTATTTTTTGAATGACAATTTTTTTTAAATCGTTTTTTAACTTTTGTGAAAGTTTTTTTTATTTTTTTATCAGTTTTATTAAAAAAATCATTTAAAAAATATACAGAAAAAACTTTATCAAGATTCTATCATTTTATGTAACTTAAGTCACATAAAATGATAAGTACGTAAATTGTATAACAAGCCCGCATGTTTTAAAACTCGAAGAGTAGTTCCGTACACGTTAATGATTCACTTATTAAGTCTATCATATGACTAGATGAGCAGACCCAATGGATCCGGCCCAAAAACAATTACAGCCAGCCCAATCCATCATCTATCCAAACCTTACCCTAATTTTCTCCTAATGATGTTTAACCTAATCTAATTAATTCTAACCTAATGAGCAGCAGTACAACCGGACGCCCCTTCTTCCTCTCTATCGTAACAACTACCTTACGCATTCCCGATACCTTCTTCGTCTGATTTCTGCTAGCCACCACCACCGCCGGGACGGACGCTGCTTGGGACGCCGCTCGCCTTCACCGGTAACCAGGGAGAATCGCACACCGGGCTCTACATCCAGCGATCAACCCACGCAAGATGAGTCGCCGAAGTCGCCTGCTTCCGCCTCTGACCTGGGATGAGTCGCAACTGACGGAAGCCCTCGCAGCGACACCAGCCGCCACCGGAGCCCTGCGACCTTCCCCGTCGACCACCAAGTGAGCCCAAGGCCGTCCCCTTCTCTGCTCCTTCTTCCCTCCTGTTTTCATGTAGTTTTGCACGCTGTTGCAGCCAGAAACCGGTGCTGAGCACGTTGTTGTGGTGTTGTCTGTACTGCAACCGTCTGCACCCTCTGCTACGGATCTGGATCGAGGTAAGTCGCCTCCTGGTTCACTCTTCTTCCCTTCATGCGCCTAACCTAACCAACCCACCCTAAACTGTGCTGTCTTCTGCGTAGAGTTGCTGGATTCCGGCTGAGTCGTTTGGAGGGTCACTGCAGGTCGAAATTAGAGTTGTAGGTGAGTGCACCACTCCTTCCTGTTTTGCCCATAAAACTGTATAGAGATGCTGTGATTACCGAGTGGAATAGCAGTAGTTAGGCGAGAAACAAAGTGGAGTAAAGACAGTAGAAGGGAGAATGTTTTATGTCTTTTAAGTAATAAAATTAGAGACTTTAGGGGATCTGTAGGACTCGAACTTGGGACCTGCAATTCATGGTATTTTTAGGAGGGACTGCTGGCGGAAGGGCTCGAACTGAAGACCTTATGCGGCCTAGTTAAATTCCAGAATTTTAGGTTGAAACGTCTAACTTTGAACCCGTTTTTGGATACCTTAGAATGAACATCCACCGTTGAATTTTTGATATGTTGTAGACAGATATATGTAGTTTAACATATTAAAATTTGGGGAGAAATGAACGGTCGGATTGAAAGTTACGAGCTCCCGAAGTTAGGTAGTTGAGCAGTTTTATTAAACTTAAAAATTTGACTAAGTATAAGAAAGTAGAATGAGGAACTGACTTTGGGAATTATTATAAAAATATCGGCTGAACAGTTTGGAGAAATTCTTTCTTCTAAGGCTAGATAGAACCTCATAGATGATCTAGATATTTAATTCGGAAATTTTATAAGCTGTTAAGAATTTTATATTTAGAGCCGAAGTTAAACCTTTTTCGGTTCTTCCGGAAAATAGAAACATAGGAAAAATGTCAGTTTCGCACCTAATAAAATTCTAAGAGTTAGGATATAATTTAGAACTTCAAATAGGAGTTTGGACATGAATTTTAGGGTCTTCGAGAAAATCGGAATCAAGGGTAAAATGGTCATTTTACCCTAAAACTAATAATGTAACTAGTACGTCTTAATACTTATTTGATCTTAGAAGTTTCAGACTTCTATCTACGTGAAAGTGTGATAATACACTTATCGCCTTCAACAGGCAACTGAGTGGGTACCGTTACGGAGCAAGTGGTTATTAAAGAGTTGAGCGTTATAACAGGTAAGTCCTTTGGGCTTACTTAGCTGACTGCTAAATATGAGTATAAATGATGATGGTGGTGTGTGATTGACATGTTAGAGAGATAGGTTGTGATATATAAATACTGACCTGTATTTTTGGCCTAAGAGTAACGGGCGGTGGCATTCCGCTCAGTAGCTCGCAGGGCGCTGGGGGTTTCTTTCGGGACTAGTCCACACATGGTTTGTAGTGATGCTACCAAAGGAAGTCAGCTATACCTACACCAGTTGGATAAGGAACGGAGGCGAGAACTAATAATAGTTCTCGTGCCACAACTTAAATTGAATAATGTGAATCACTTAAATAACAGCTAATAATTGGTTGAGTGCCAGCATGATGTTTGTTTTTTTTGTTTCTGCTTGTGTTTGTGCTGTTATCATTTTTGCTTATATTTAGTTAGTTAGCTAACGGTTGATATGTTGTTTAGATTTGACACAGGTTAGAGCAGATGCCGAGTGATCCAGATGGTAGTGGTCAGCCGGGGTGTCGTACTTTAGGACGTTTTGCAGTTTTTGCATTTGTGGGTTTTTCAGTTGAACATCGTTTCCTTTCGTACTTTGATATATTGCTTTTCCGGCTGTAGTTGATCTGGTCACATTCATGCATTGATAAAAACTATTTTATGATTTTTAGTTTTTCCTTATCTGTGCCTTGTTGTAAGATCATGTTAAGTTGTTGTCAAACTAATGGTATCAGAGCTCTAGGTTGGCAACAATGACACTTGAATCTTCTAAAAAGGTCGTATAAGTAAATAAACAGAACCCGAAAGGGGTCTGAGTTTTCCAACGAAAAATTTTGGTTTTAAAATGCATACAGAGTCGGGTTGGGATAGAAAGTACGGACGACCACCACTACTACCGCGGATCTCAGTTTGCTTAGTATGGACTTTAGGTTTTACTGTAGTTGGACTTTTAGCTTGTTTATAAAGATATGTTATCTAGATAGGTATATGCCGAAGATTAGTAGAATTTATAGTTACAGTACGCCTTAAGGGAGATAACAGTTTGAGATCCTCATTCAGTTGACACACCTAAGTTTTTGAAGAGTGTCAACGTGAGGATTAGTATGTACATCTTATGTGCATTAGAGTAGACGAACGTCGGACAACTCCTTCGAGCTTGTTGAGGAACGTAGAGACGGAAAGATAATGACTCAAAGACAACACCAATTACGATGACAAGAAGAGAATCCCGAATCAACTCAACGGGATCAAATGAAGGATATACAAGAGAGTAGCTCCGGAGAAACAAGAGATGATCGCCAACTAGGGAATTGAGAAAGACAACGGAGAGGCTCTTCCAAGTTGTGTAAAGTGACTTCACAAACAAAGAGGATGACGTCGGAAATTTCCATAGACATGAAAGTGAAAGTTTATGCCAAAAGCAAGGCGAAATATGATCACTCTCAACAAGCTAATTTCCACCACAATCCATAATGATAACCGAGACAGTCAAAAGTATGGAAGTCAACATGAGATACATTATCCATCCAAATAGAAGAATTAAAGAGCTGCAACTTGGAAGCTTACGCGTTACCAGAAAGGGAAAGGTGGATTTCACCAACGTGGAAGTGGAGTGATCTCGTAGAACACGGGAGAATTTTGACATAGACCGTGATACAACAATAACCAGCTTCTGTAAATGCAGCATTACAAGCAACACCCGAGGAAGAAGAGTGTGTAAGAAGAGTATTGGTGAACTCGAGGGACCCCAATAACTTCTCATTCAAAAGGAATTTAAGCTAACAACACTACAAGTTCATAATAGAGAACCGCAAATAGACGATAACTCAGGTAAAAGAATCACGGAGATGTACCGACAAGCTACCCTAGAATGATTGAAAAGTTTGTTGATGGAAGAAGAATGATACAACTGGACTCGTAAGAGTATAACGATCTTACAAAAGTGTAGATTGTAGAAGGAGCTAAAGAAGAATAAACAGAGAGACTGGAGGAGATATATTTCACCAAGTATATCAAGCCTCAAAAGAGATGGAAGAAAAGTAAGTCTATGATGTTGTAGAAGGTCAACTATATCCTACTTGGACAACTTAAAAGTTACATATGCGGGTTAACTAGTGATGGTTAGTTAACCGATAAGAAGAATAACCCCAAGGTTATAAGAGAATTTTATCGACATCTAGAGAATTTCTTTCGGAGATCCACGACGAAAATGGTGAAGTTAAATCAGTGCAAGTACTAGTAGCCTGGATGGTAACGTTAAATGAGTCCAATATGATAACTCTAATAAAGAAATTTAAGAGCAGCTCTTGACGGTCGGTAATGACCCTTGATGATAGTAAGGGTGTAAAGGGAATTGTTGGGAATTGTTGGGAGTAGTTACTTACTACTGACTACGAAAGATACATATCAGAGTTAGAATGAAGGGATCCCTGTAAGAAGAACTAGAAGACTGAGAGGAAGTAGATGATTGGAAACATGTCCTATGTCTTAACATCCCACACAAGTAAGACTGATGGTACTCCGTCGCGAAAAAGTAGGGTCAGACTGTCTAGATTGACAGGGGAAAACCCTTGTGATTTAAGATGTGACACAAAATAATTGGAAATTCCGAGGCGGCACGAACGTAAGGAGTATGATGTAAAGCCTTGGGGAAATGTGTGGTCGAGTGGTGAGGTGATTGCAGATAGAATCTACAGGTCGACTAAAACAGACATGAAAAGGAGTAAAAGTGAAAGACTAAAGGTTGTTATATGGATCCGGTATTACATCAATAAGATGGTTACCGAAAGGACTAAAAAACTGTTATTTAAGGAGAAATGGAGGTACTCCATGGAAAATTTAGCTGGACTGATGACCTAAGAGTTGATGAAAGTAATAAGACCAACCAAAACAGTAGTAAAGCGTGTACGAGAAAACTCAAAGGGATTTAACTATCTTACGGGGTGTAAATATCAAAGAAGGTAAAGCGACATGAGTACAAGGAAGACATAATAAATGCGATGCGAGAAATTTGATTGGTGAGAAAATCATATGCACCTAATGTGTTGTATACAAATGGTACCATTGGATGTTTAATAAAAATCATACCAACGGACTGATGACACTATGATGGATTTAGGGTAAACCAAGTGTATAACTTATCCAGTGAGAAGGAAAGTCATGTATCAAAATTTCGGGTTGTGATGAATTTTAAATAAAGTTTTGAGATACGGATGTCCTTAGGAAATCTATGCAAGGGTGCAAAGCAACTGAAGTTCCAACACAGAATGGGTAGTAATGATCAATAGACAGTTAGAGACCGATGCAGAGAAGAAAAATGTATAAGACGAGTCACCTAGTAGAAGAGTTCACAAGACAAGCTTGTGAGGCCAAAAGAGATAAAATGTCGACCCGGATATGAGGGTCTAAGGTGCATGGAAGGGATACCTACAATGAAGTGTAGATGCAAAATGTAGACTTTACAAGTGTGGAGAGGTTTTAACCTCCTCAAAAATATAGGAATTTGGAAGAAATCGCAATGTCGGTATCAAAGAGTTGAAGCCCTTTAGCGAAAACAACGGAGTATCATGAAGGCAATGTTGCCGGTAACACCAGCGAAGGAATGTATATATGAGAACGGCCTTGGTATACTCGAAAGTCCAAGGTAACCCCAATTATCACGGGACCTAAGTCATCAACACTGACGGTCCGTGCAAGGGGAACTGCAAGGGGATGATAACTAAAATCATCAGAACTACATCGACACTTACCAGCTATCGTTGAAGACTTGGAACGACTATTTATGTCAAGATGAATGACCCAGTTGAGCTCGAAAAGTAGAGTTAGCCTAAGGAAACAGAAGTTTGGAATAGAAAACGAATTAGTGAAGCATGAAAGGATTAATCGAGCAGATGATGCTCACCAAGAATTTAACGCCAGTATAGGTATGAAAAGAACAATTCCGAAATATTGAGATAAGTCAATCATAGAGTGACTGACATCAATTGAGGACGTTTAAGTGATGGTTGGTATTGACGAGCTGGTACCATTAAGAAGAGATATTAGTGACTGCGAATTTAAGAGATAACTTTACCGATGACTTGGAGGAATCCTCAAATAGGCAACGGCAACTTTTATGGGGTGATCAAAAAAAAAA
>BSUD01000007.1:48321751-48387941 GCA_033239045.1 Fagopyrum esculentum | reverse complement strand
AAAAAAAAAAAAAAAAAAAAAAAAAAAAAAAAAAAAAAGTTGGGTAAACCAAGTTATAAAAGTGTAAGGGTCTGTTTGAAGAGGATCTTGCTAGTATTAAGGGGAGTATAGACGGGAGTTGGGTAAATCTTGTTGACCCTCAGAAAGACCCCATTGTGACTAAGGGGTGTTACAACATGATAGGCCCATAACCCCAGTATAGGGTCTGTTTGAAGAGGATCTTACAACAAAAGCGTGGTAGGCCCATAACCCACAGATGAATAAAATCAATGTTAGGTTACTATGCTTTGAAGTTAAGGAATTAGAGATCTATATGAAAAGCTCCACTGGGGTGCGTGATTTGTTTTGAGTATATAAATTTGAAAGCTTGACAAGAAGTAGGTGAAAACCATTAATTAAGGAACGATCTAATTAGGTCACATTGAGGAAACCGGGCCAAGCGGGTTGTATTACAAGAAGCATTAGGCACTTAGTAAAGTGCCGACAAAAGTTTAAGATCATTATTTCATAATCGATAGTCGGGAACTTTCAACAGGGAAAAGCAAGTGGGCCAGTGGTTATGGTTTGGTAGAGTCATCAAAAGAGTTGGAAGTAAGTTTAGAAAACCAAACCGTTGAGAGAGTACCTACCGAATCCGAGGCATGTCATCAGCTATGAAAGTAAGAAAATTTAGCCGGTTCATGCTTTTGTAGAGTTCCAGTTGTCTAGACGAGAAATCGAGGAGGCTACTCAGGAAACGGAAGAGAGCATTAGAAATGGTTACCCGAAGTACCTTGCGGAGTTAGCCGCTACTTCTGTAACAACGAGTTAGTACTCGGATGATGTGTGGTTTGATCTTCAGTTTTCGTTTTATTGGATTGCGTGATTATGTTTTATGTGATATATGTCTGAGTATGATGGTTGAGTAGTTACATGTTAGAAAACGAGACTTAATAAACCAAGTTATAAAAGGGAGTTGTTTGAGTAGATACATTATTCTAAGTTTCGGGACGAAACTTATTTTAAGTGGGCACTGATGTAATACCCGAAAAATTTAATTTCCGTTTAATACCCGATCAAACTGGATTTCGACCCGCTAACCTCTCATCTTTCTAGAGAATGTTCTATTTTATAAAACTTTATCAAGATTCTATCATTTTATGTAACTTAAGTCACATAAAATGATAAGTACGTAAATTGTATAACAAGCCCGCATGTTTTAAAACTCGAAGAGTAGTTCCGTACACGTTAATGATTCACTTATTAAGTCTATCATATGACTAGATGAGCAGACCCAATGGATCCGGCCCAAAAACAATTACAGCCAGCCCAATCCATCATCTATCCAAACCTTACCCTAATTTTCTCCTAATGATGTTTAACCTAATCTAATTAATTCTAACCTAATGAGCAGCAGTACAACCGGACGCCCCTTCTTCCTCTCTATCGTAACAACTACCTTACGCATTCCCGATACCTTCTTCGTCTGATTTCTGCTAGCCACCACCACCGCCGGGACGGACGCTGCTTGGGACGCCGCTCGCCTTCACCGGTAACCAGGGAGAATCGCACACCGGGCTCTACATCCAGCGATCAACCCACGCAAGATGAGTCGCCGAAGTCGCCTGCTTCCGCCTCTGACCTGGGATGAGTCGCAACTGACGGAAGCCCTCGCAGCGACACCAGCCGCCACCGGAGCCCTGCGACCTTCCCCGTCGACCACCAAGTGAGCCTAAGGCCGTCCCCTTCTCTGCTCCTTCTTCCCTCCTGTTTTCATGTAGTTTTGCACGCTGTTGCAGCCAGAAACCGGTGCTGAGCACGTTGTTGTGGTGTTGTCTGTACTGCAACCGTCTGCACCCTCTGCTACGGATCTGGATCGAGGTAAGTCGCCTCCTGGTTCACTCTTCTTCCCTTCATGCGCCTAACCTAACCAACCCACCCTAAACTGTGCTGTCTTCTGCGTAGAGTTGCTGGATTCCGGCTGAGTCGTTTGGAGGGTCACTGCAGGTCGAAATCAGAGTTGTAGGTGAGTGCACCACTCCTTCCTGTTTTGCCCATAAAACTGTATAGAGATGCTGTGATTACCGAGTGGAATAGCAGTAGTTAGGCGAGAAACAAAGTGGAGTAAAGACAGTAGAAGGGAGAATGTTTTATGTCTTTTAAGTAATAAAATTAGAGACTTTAGGGGATCTGTAGGACTCGAACTTGGGACCTGCAATTCATGGTATTTTTAGGAGGGACTGCTGGCGGAAGGGCTCGAACTGAAGACCTTATGCGGCCTAGTTAAATTCCAGAATTTTAGGTTGAAACGTCTAACTTTGAACCCGTTTTTGGATACCTTAGAATGAACATCCACCGTTGAATTTTTGATATGTTGTAGACAGATATATGTAGTTTAACATATTAAAATTTGGGGAGAAATGAACGGTCGGATTGAAAGTTACGAGCTCCCGAAGTTAGGTAGTTGAGCAGTTTTATTAAACTTAAAAATTTGACTAAGTATAAGAAAGTAGAATGAGGAACCGACTTTGGGAATTATTATAAAAATATCGGCTGAACAGTTTGGAGAAATTCTTTCTTCTAAGGCTAGATAGAACCTCATAGATGATCTAGATATTTAATTCGGAAATTTTATAAGCTGTTAAGAATTTTATATTTAGAGCCGAAGTTAAACCTTTTTCGGTTCTTCCGGAAAATAGAAACATAGGAAAAATGTCAGTTTCGCACCTAATAAAATTCTAAGAGTTAGGATATAATTTAGAACTTCAAATAGGAGTTTGGACATGAATTTTAGGGTCTTCGAGAAAATCGGAATCAAGGGTAAAATGGTCATTTTACCCTAAAACTAATAATGTAACTAGTACGTCTTAATACTTATTTGATCTTAGAAGTTTCAGACTTCTATCTACGTGAAAGTGTGCTAATACACTTATCGCCTTCAACAGGCAACTGAGTGGGTACCGTTACGGAGCAAGTGGTTATTAAAGAGTTGAGCGTTATAACAGGTAAGTCATTTGGGCTTACTTAGCTGACTGCTAAATATGAGTATAAATGATGATGGTGGTGTGTGATTGACATGTTAGAGAGATAGGTTGTGATATATAAATACCGACCTGTATTTTTGGCCTAAGAGTAACGGGCGGTGGCATTCCGCTCAGTAGCTCGCAGGGCGCTGGGGGTTTCTTTCGGGACTAGTCCACACATGGTTTGTAGTGATGCTACCAAAGGAAGTCAGCTATACCTACACCAGTTGGATAAGGAACGGAGGCGAGAACTAATAATAGTTCTCGTGCCACAACTTAAATTGAATAATGTGAATCACTTAAATAACAGCTAATAATTGGTTGAGTGCCAGCATGATGTTTGTTTTTTTTTGTTTCTGCTTGTGTTTGTGCTGTTATCATTTTTGCTTATATTTAGTTAGTTAGCTAACGGTTGATATGTTGTTTAGATTTGACACAGGTTAGAGCAGATGCCGAGTGATCCAGATGGTAGTGGTCAGCCGGGGTGTCGTACTTTAGGACGTTTTGCAGTTTTTGCATTTGTGGGTTTTTCAGTTGAACATCGTTTCCTTTCGTACTTTGATATATTGCTTTTCCGGCTGTAGTTGATCTGGTCACATTCATGCATTGATAAAAACTATTTTATGATTTTTAGTTTTTCCTTATCTGTGCCTTGTTGTAAGATCATGTTAAGTTGTTGTCAAACTAAGGTCGGGACCCACTGTGCGGTCCTAACCAGTAACTCCCTAAGTTGTAAAATTTGGGGTGTTACATTTTAACTTTTGTGAAAGTTTTTTTTATTTTTTTATCAGTTTTATTAAAAAAATCATTTAAAAAATATACAGAAAAAAATCCGAATGGTTTATATAAAAAATTTCTTTATTTTTATTAGGGATTAAATTAAAAATGAAAAATTAAAAAAAAAATTAATGCAAAATAAATCTTCTATATATACTACTAAAGTAGATTGATGCTGACGTGGCGCCCCACGTTTTTTCTAGGATTAAATTTTTTTATTAAATCATGAATTAAGTCAAAATATCTTTTTTTACTAAAGCATATAATTTTTTTAAAACTAACTGACATGTTTAACGTGAAAGCAATGACTGAGTCTATATTTTTTAAAAAAATATTCTCATCATATTTGTATAAAGAGTATTCTTATCAAATCTATTCGCCGATTAACTGACCGATTTTTTTTAAATTTACAAAATAAACTTGCAGGAGAAACAAATAAAAAACCTGTTACAAAAATATTTGAATTTTAATTCATTTTCTACAATTTTATAAAATGAGGACTTCGGCTAATTTTGTTTTAATATAGTTAATGTTTTTATTTAAAAATGATAATCTTCAAATCTTCCTCAACAATCTTCTTTTAATTTTAATTGGGTAACTTTTATTAACAATTTTGTCTATATAATCAAATCGTCTCTCGCTTTTTATTGGTCTTATCGACTTGAATTATAACTAAATTATTAGTATTTTTATCATTCTATTCTATATACTTTACTTAAAGTGGACGACAATATAATGCTGACGTGGCGGCCTCCCATTTTTTCTTGAAATAAATATTTTACTAAATAACTAATTAATGCAAAAAAAAATATTTACTAAGTCTAGAATGTAAATTTTAATTGTAACGGTTAACTTGAAATTTCGGATAAATTTGTATCTAACTTTTATGTAAACTCAAAATCAAAAGATCTTCTTAACATATTATATTTATTTAATTTTTTTAACTAAAATCTTCCAAATTAAAAGCAATATCCGAATCTTTCAAATTTAAAAGCAGTATTTGAGTATATTAAAGATCTCACAAAATCTTATTAGTATGATAAGAGCCATTAACATCCGATTTTAGTCAACAAAGAGTTTATTTATTATTTTCAAATTTGAAGATTTGCTTCAAGCATTGGGAGTGGGTATTGCACTTTTTAAAATATTGCTTTAGTAAAATATTTAAAATTCAACCAAATAATCAAATTAGAATCCCGATTTTTCAATATTTTTTTACGTCAAATGTTTTCGATCGTTTGTTAAACTTCTCATATACGATACGAAAACTTCCAACATACACTTTTAAGAATTCCTATTATCAAATATTATATTATTTTTTGCTAAGTCAAATATTTTTGATTGTTTGTTAAACTTCTCATATATGATATGACAACTTCTCACGTACACTTCTCACATAATTTGCAGGGCTTATAACTTATTACTCAAAAAAATCAATTTAATATGACAACTTCTCACGTACACTTCTCACATAATTTGCACGACTTATAACTTATTACTCAAAAAAATCAATATATAAATATACCCGCACAAGGTGCGGGTTATGCACTAGTACTCTACTAAAACCGGCGTCAATAAGGCAGATGTGGTGCCCCCAAAAATTTTCTCGAATTAAATTTTTTTCTAAATAACAAATTTAGCCAATAAATCTTTTTTATAAAAGTATATAAATGTTATAAAACAAACTGCTAAAAAATGTTTCGATTTCCATGCACAAATTATTAAGATTAAAAAATCTGGATATTAATAAAAAACAAACAAAATTATATATTAACTGACCGATTTTGATTTTAAAGAATTCTAACTATGAAAAAAAAATCAATCTTCCAAATCCCTAATAAATCAAGATTTATTCAAAAGATAATTAAAAAATCTGGATATTAATAAAAAACTAACAAAATTATTAATTGAGTAACAGAATTTCCGAATTTAAATTCAAAGAATTTTAACTATGAATAGGTCATCCCTAATGAATCAATAGTTGTTTAAAAGATAATTAAATTAAATTCTTATTATAATAACTAAATCTGAATTACAATATATTATGGTTAGACGTAGCCTAAATTTTTTTAGCATTTATCAGTATCATTTTTTTTTTTTTTCAGATATTTAAAATAAAAAGATATTATTTATAAGCGTATCCCGTAAGCCTAACTTCCTTGAATGAGCATGAGATCAAGCCTGTTATCCTTGAGAAGTATATTGACGAGAAAAGCACCTTCTACTTGAACGGTTGAACTCGTCTGTTAGGTTTTTCACTAGTGTCTACTCCGTCTCCTCCGCCATAGGCATATTGCCATCACTCACGTGTTCTCCCTAAAAAATTCCTATCCTCGATCTTCGCCCCTTTCGCGCCTCTGTCGCCTCCCAATTCACCTCCCTCATCTCCCAATCTCTCATCATCAAGCGAGCCTCCTCTACAACATGATGACATGATGGTCTCGGTATTCGGAAAACACTACAACATCTACGACGTATAAAACGATGTTGTGGAGCTTTAGAAGAAGGTGAACAAAGGCTATGACTTTCTTGGCCGCCTAAACTGGTCCGATCATCTCTCCTGGCTTGCTCCCTTTGACTTCTAGAAAACCCAGTTCAGGTGCTCCCAACTTGTACCTCGTGTCAACCGCTTTTTCGGCAACATAATTGATCAACACAAGTCCAACCCTCCCATCGATAGATTCATCCGCGATATCATCGACGTCTTGCTCTCTTTTCTTGCCGCCGACCAACTAGCAATGTTGCTTATTCCTGGAAAATAAGAAGCATTTAGGAGTGACTACAGTGGTTGTTTTATAAGGTCCGTAGCGAGTATCGTTACAAGAGCATAGGGATTTTATATTAATTTATATTCATATAATAAGATTTGTAATTAGTAATCACAATATGTCGATGAACCTGTAGTTACTCTAAAATGCAAAACAACAATCAATTTCATAGCAGGTCTGAATGTTCCAATCTTCCTTCTAATAAATATTATTTTTATTTTATAGTTTTTTTATACATCGGTAAACAACTTAGGAGGATCAGTTTCTAGAAACCGATCGACCTAAAGCATCCTTTCGGATGAGGTCTTGAACGTCTTCTGGGATTGCATCTACATCCAGCTCTTCAATGTGTCCGTACAAAGCAATCTTGTCCGCAACCGTGTTAATCTCCCTAAAGATATGTTGTGCGGTGGAGTTTTGGAAACCAGAAACAATAATTGAAATGTCGTTAATAATCATATCGAGTTTCCATTGTGGCTTCCAAATTCGATTAATCGAATTGATAAGCGTTAAGTTATCCCCTTCAATCTCGATAGATGTAATTCCAATCTCCTTAGTCTTTTGAAGGCCAAACCGCAAAGCAAGAGCTTTTGTTTCCAACACTGATTCAACATTACAGTTGTCGCTTCCTAGAGCAATAAGAATTGCATGTTGGTTCCGAATGATAAATCCATAAGAACATTTATTTGTTGAATTTTGGGAGGCATCAAAGTTAAATTTATAGAATCCTTCCTTAGGTCGTTTCCACTTTAGGTTTTTCTTTTTTCTTCTTGTTGATTTTGGTGGTAAAGTATTTCTGTTTTGCTTCGAATTTGCTAGGTCCCAACTTGCAATTTGGTTAATTGCAGTTGCTTTGATGTTTTTGTGGGAATTTTGTTTTATTAAAAACGAACTGATTTCTTGTCATCCACATGTTTCACCAAATAACCACTATAAGTTTCATATCTTTAGTTGAAATTGACCCCTTGAGATCATAAAGGGCCTCAACGATTCCTTGATTATCAATATTGATATTTTGTAGGTTAGTTGCAATATTATCATTATCGATGGTTATGAACATAGTTGGACATTGAAAAAAAGCTGTTTTGCACTTTCGGTATGGTGATTACAGTATTCACAATTCATAACGACTGGAATCTTTTGTCTATCAAGATTTTGTTTTGTAGGGAGACCATCCATAGCAATCTTCCATAGGAAATTCTTCATTTTTGGCATGACGTCCAATTTCCAAATCCAAGTTTTGTCAATGGTGAATCCAACTCTCCGTTTTTGAATCATCTCCAAAGATGATTTAGTCGCATACCACCCTTCATCGTTTCCCGCCCAGTACAATCGGTCGCGAATGTCACTGTTAGGGAGGTTATAATTCTTAACCTTCTCCATTATGGTACTTGGCAAGTATGTGTTTAGTTGGTCTAATTTCTGGTGGTCCCATACATTATTAGTGATAAACGAGGAAGTAAGTTCATTCAAATTAACTGGAGTTGGGTTTAACATGACATCTTGGACTGGTTTGTCCAATACCCACTTGTCTTTCCAAAATCTTATCGTTTTTCCGTTTCCTACCCTCCAGGCAAGACCTTTATCAAAATCTTTATATAATTTGAACAAGTTCTTCCATTGCCAAGACACATTCTTTCCACATTCGTAGTTCCAGAGGCATGATCCTTTAAGGTATTTTTCTTCTACAATTTTAACCCATATGTTATCCGGTTCTGCCATAATTTTCCACAATAATTTCATTTGTAATGCTTTATTCATGTCTTCCTCTTTCCTAATCTCTGTTCCTTCTAGGAATCCGGGTTTACAAATCTTATCCTAACTAATAAGAGGGTGATGATTGGGCCCCTTATTCCAAAAGAAAAGTTTATTAATTGTGTTTAGTTCACTATGTATGTTCCCCGACAACATGAAAGTCTGCATTAAATAACTAGGTTTTGCATTCAGGTTTGCTTTTATTAACGTTCTTCTTCCTTCTTGAGATAAGGATGATGCTTTCCATTTAGTAAGTTGTTGTTTAGTTTTAATGATTACGGAATTAAAAATTTCTTTATTGACACGTCCGTTGATGATTGGACATCCTAAGTATTGTTCTATATTGGTAGAAATATTGATTCCCAAATGACCCTGAATTCTTCTCCTATTACTTTGATCAATATTAGCGGTAGTTTGAAAAACGGATTTATGATAATTAATTATCTGTCCGGACATGTCGCAATAGTCCTTTAGAACCGAAAGGACCATATTACTTGCTTGTGTGGAAGTTTTGGTAAATATTATAATATCGTCTGCAGATGCTAAGAATGGGATTATAATTCCATTTTTTGAAATAGGGAAACCAATAGACTTTGGATTATCATTGGATATTTTTTGTAGGTTTCTTGCTAAAACTTCCGCACACAAGTTGAAAAGTAGGGGGGAAAGTGGGTCACCTTGCCTGAGTCCACATTGCAGAAAAAATAAATTGGTAGGTGAGTCATTAATTAGGATCAAATACGAAATTGTTGATATACATTCTTGAATCCAATTTCTGAATTTATCCCCAAATCCGAATTTGATCAAAACCGCTTTAAGGAATTTCCACTCCACTTTATCATAGGCTTTCTCCATATCTAATTTTATGGCCATATAGCCTTCTTTTCCTTTTTTTTGATTTGAATCTATGAAAAATTTCACGCGCAATGAGCACATTGTCATGAATTGCTCTATTTTTTACGAAAGCGCTTTGTAATGGATGAATCAATAATGGAAGGACTACACTTAATCTTTTTGCTAATATCTTCGAGAAAATTTTGTAGACCGTTGATACTAAACTAATAAGTTTGTAATGTTATGTTGTTGTTGGGTTATCAATCTTTGGGAGGAGTGCTACGAAAAAATGATTTAGTTGTCTATGTAACGCCCCGTTTATTCGGGTGCGTTCCGACTTTGCTTTCCTCCCTTCCATTGATTCATTATAGCTCGAGTTCTCTTTTTAAAGAATATTTTTATAGATTTAAAAATTACTTTTCCGGGTATTATATTAATTTGGGGATACATGAATGTACTTCCGTATTTTACTATATTAATTTTGTCAAGTGGTTCACCTCGATCTGTTGAGGTGACGTCCATCGAACACGTGGTTTAATACTTCTTTAGCCGCAATGTTCCGTCCTCTTTCAAAGATCCTTTATCTCCAGAACTCGGGAGACTTGCTCTAATAATTTTTTTTTTTTTTTTTAAGGTTTCACACTTATGTGAAGTCATGAAAGCCCTAATTGCAGGACTTAATCACGCCTTATAATATATTAGTATTATCTTCTTCGTATTCTACAAAAGCTTGCATCATTCCTTCGAGTAGGTGTAGAACTTACTCCCTTTTCTTATGTAAAATCCAATCGACCCTAGAGGTTCTATCCTCAATCTTTCATGTTCTTCTTGTACATCTCACATCGACTTCAACTTCAAAACTTCAGTCTTCCCTTACTATTGTTGGTCACCTTATGTATTTATCGGTATTCTATGTACAACTACAATGGAAGCCCCATCTTATGGTTGATTTACTAGCTCTCCTTACCATGATCAACCTTAAAAGTTGTAACCCGTCACGTTACTCCATGTGTCAATCCCTTGACCTAAGAAGGTCGCATAAGATCGTTACAATCTCCTCCTCAGAGGTCTTGTTATAACTACTTGCTTGAACTCGTTTAACATTATTTGATCTAAGACAAACGCGCGTCCATTGATGTACCTCCTTACTATTGACATTGATCCACCGCGAATACTCCAAGCTCTTGTTCCCGATCCTATATGTTCCCATAGTCATGTTTACTCTTCCCATCTACGCACATCAATAGACAACCCGCACTTGTGCGTTCTCATTTGTCACTGATTAACTTGTATATGACCATCTCCGAAGTTAACGACTTACCCTCCCCTTCTGTAAGATCACCATACCTACCCAACTCTCTCGTCTCATATGTCCCACCTTTATAGGCTTAACCGCTCTTCATAATGTTTTGCAAATGCACTCCTCAAATATATCGACATTAATTAGCCTCCACTCGCATCGTTCTTGGTTGATAACTTAAGTTCTTCGATCCAGCTTCTTGTTTCCTCTTCCATCTTCTGAAGATCATCATCATCACACACTTCCTCCTTCTTAGCGTTGGTTAGCCTCATCACAATAACGGAAATCGATTGACTCTCACGGTAATTCCACTATGTGAATTTTCACCATGTGATCCTCCTCGTAACTCTCAAACTTCTGAATAAATCACCCGCTTAGGATCTCGCAAAGATCGTCACTTCACCCTATGGTATCTTCGTAAGCTTAATCTACGGTTCTCCTAAATCTTTCCAAATGTCTTTCCATCTTGACTCCCATGTTTAGGGGAGTCTATTGAAAACTCGTCTTACTTAGAACGCCACTTTTATCCTCAAGCGAGAATGTTAGTCCTCTCTACTTGATTCACACCTTCAGCTCATCGGCACCGTACTTGGAAGAACTTTAAGTTCGTTGTCTCTAGTTGCTTCATTGATGCCCCATCATGGCTTGTTCATAAGTTCATATCACTCCATACCTTCATGTTGCTTTTATATTGGTATAGTCTTCATCTTGGCTTCGCTTAAGTCGACACGAGGTCCTCTTTTTATTTGTTTGTCCTTTAGTTACGTCATCTCTAGTCTTCTTCTTTGACGTCCTCTTTAAGGAGTCCGGGAAATCACCGGGGTGCTTGCGAAAACTTGATGCTCAAATTCATAACTTGAGCATACTTAACTTCGTATGTATACTATCCTAAGCCAAAAGGCGTTGTCCAAGGGGGCGATGATAGCTTTCTATCATCCTAGTTATAAGGTCCACTATCACTAATATGATATTGGCATACCATATGTTTATATATATATAAAGATATAAATATCATGCTACTACTATAAACATAATATGTCCATAAACAATTTACAAATCAATATACAAGTATAGTCCAAAACATCCTAAGTCCACATATACATATCTACATATATACACATATATATACATAATATAATAATCAATAACTACGTCGCCGAGATCCGCGGAGGAAGTGGTGGTCCCGTACATTCTACCCCAACTGACTCATGCACATGATTTGAAAACGAAATTCATTTCTTTAAAACTCAGAACCCTTGAGAGTTCTATTTATTTTTATTCGGCCTTTAGAAGATTGCGAGTGCCATTGTTGTCAACCTAGGGCTCTGATACCACTTTTGTAACACCCCAAATCCGCGGGATATCGAGATGCTACGGGCGAGACCTCACAATGGGTCCCGACCCTTAGCCTGACAACAATTTCACCGGATCTTTCAACAAGGCACAAATAAAGGCCAAAACCAAAATACATTTTTATGCAATGTTATGAAACCCGAAAATAAAAGAAAGAAAAGACTTCAGCCGTCCTTACAACAACATCAACATAATATACAATAACAACACAAAGACTCCAAAACCCAAAACAACCTAAGATGTACGGAACCCCGGCTGCCCACTCCTCCGGATCACTCGGCCACATCCTATCCTGCACATCAACTACAACAATCGGTATAAAACCGTTAGCTCACATTCTAGGCATTATAAGAATAATATGGCACAAACACACATAGGAACACAAACACACAACATGATTATAAACATACACATCCGTTACTTATTATCTTTTTATGTTATTCCATATCTAATTCATTCGTTCAAGTGTGACACGAGAGTCTTATAACTCTCGCCTCTGTCCCCGTGTAACCAACAGGAGTGTGGCGGCGTCCAACCCGTATACCCTGAGGGAGTGATGAAGAAGCCCGCCCGTATACCGTGTATGGCCTGGTCGCAGAGATCCCCCCAGTCTCCCTCGGGAAACTGAACGGTGATGTCACCGCCCGATAATAATAGTAGTAACAATGGGCCAATAAATAAGGTCAAGTAAATCCTAATCCATTTCATGCTTAAAAGCGGTAAACACACACCACCATATATATCCAAATAAGGCATAAAAGCGGTTAAGTAAGTCCGAGGACTTACCTCGTCTCAAAGATCAACCCAATCACATTTCCCGTAGGAATATAACCAAAGCCTGTTCAAGACAAGGCACAAGGATCAACAACCACTCATATAAGCTAGAATTCTAAGTCCTATAAGATTTTTCATGGTCATAACCCATACCCATACTAGGATAACATGCATAGTCTCCACAACACTCCAAGGTAACAACTATGTGCACCTACTAGCTCACAAACTCACAAGATCAACCACGAGGCTCGCAATTGTATAACAACTCAAGATCACACGCCACGTGTTATAGAACATCAATAACCCTAACCACTCACCTAAAGGTTCCAAGCCACTACTTGGCATTTGCCCTAAGTTATGCTAGATCCAACCTAACATGATTCTACAACTAAACATAACTAGATCGAGAAAGAAGGTACTCACACACGATCCGAGGTTGAAGATGATCTACGGACGTCGAAATTGGATTCGTCGGTCTATAAAGGCCGCTTCCGGACCTAAACCAAAGTTAAGGAAATTTAGCTTGTATGCTAAATTGAACGGAATACAACGTGGAATATTCTAAGAAAATCCCGCTTTAAAAACAAGGTTAAAACCCGCAAAATATTTCCCGTAGTGACTTATACCATTTTATAAAGATGGGTCAAAATCCAAAATCGACTTTTCCGGACAACTATGAAACTCACCAAACTCGGGCCATATTTTCGAAATACTCTTTGGGTCAAAACTATAATTTATTCAAAAGGGCAAAAACTACATATCTCAAGAATAATGGGTCAAGACCGTGATTATACAAATCAGCAGGGGCATAAGTTTACAAATTCCAAAACAGTGGGTTCAAAACTACAATATCTATAATGATGTGGGTACAATTTGCAATTATAATAAATTTTAGGGCCAAAAATATAAATTGTAAAATGAACCCTTCTTTAACCTACTCATACGCGACTGCAAAAGAAGGAAATGGGAAGAGGGTTTCCGGCGGCTCAACAGGCGGAGGAAGAGGAGGCTGCCGGCGTCGGTGCAGGTGGAGGGGGAAGTGGCGGCACTGGGCGCTCCGCGCGGCTGCTTCCTGGCGGCAGCGGCCGTCTCCCCTCCCAGCAGAAAAGACAGAGAGCAGGGGAAAGGAGAGGGGAAGGTGGGAGGAGCAGGCTGCAGATCCGGTGGTTCGAGGCGGCTTCTGGAGGCGGCTCCCCTTCCTTCCTTCGGTTTCCAGCGGTGCTGCTCTTCTCCGGCGGCGTTGCAGCTTCTCAGTGGTCTACAGCGTCAAACAGAGGGTGATTCGGCCACCATTAATAGAGAGAAAGAGCAGGGAAGGAATAGAGGGTAGAGAGAAAGAGGCAGCCACTCACACTGCTGGCATTTCCGGTGGGTCGAAGCGGCGCAGAGGGGAGGGAAGGCTAGGTTGCAGCCTCAGGGTTCCAAAGGCGTCGTTGCTCCAAGTGAAGGCACGACTGTGAGGAAGAGAGAGTTCAGAGCGAGAGATAAGTGAGATGAGGGAGGGATTGAGGCTGGGTAGGTTTGGGGGGTAGACTAGATTGAAGGGTGGCGAAGGGCCGGTCGCAGGCCTGCAGACGGGTGGATCGAGGGGGCGGATAGCCCTAGCCCTAGCCCAGGCGGCAGTTGCAGCTCTCACCAGTCGAGGATGACGCAGGAGCAAGACAGCAAGCACGAGAAAAAAAAAATAGGAAAAAGAAGGAGAAAGAAAAGAAAGAAAAAAGAAAAAGAAAAAGAAAAAGGGAAAAACTCAATTAAATGATCGGAACGGCATTTTTTTTTTTCCAGTTCGGTAAATCCCGACTTTCCGACAAAATTAATATAGTAAAATACGGAAGTACATTCATGTATCCCCAAATTAATATAATACCCGAAAAAGTAATTTTTAAATCTATAAAAATATTCTTTAAAAAGAGAACTCGAGCTATAATGAATCAATGGAAGGGAGGAAAGCAAAGTCGGAACGCACCCGAATAAACGGGGCGTTACATTAAAAATTGCTTTTCCGGGTATTATATTAATTTGGGGATACATGAATGTACTTCCGTATTTTACTATATTAATTTTGTCGGAAAGTCGGGATTTACCGAACTGGAAAAAAAAAAAATGCCGTTCCGATCATTTAATTGAGTTTTTCCCTTTTTCTTTTTCTTTTTCTTTTTTCTTTCTTTTCTTTCTCCTTCTTTTTCCTATTTTTTTTTCTCGTGCTTGCTGTCTTGCTCCTGCGTCATCCTCGACTGGTGAGAGCTGCAACTGCCGCCTGGGCTAGGGCTAGGGCTATCCGCCCCCTCGATCCACCCGTCTGCAGGCCTGCGACCGGCCCTTCGCCACCCTCCAATCTAGTCTACCCCCCAAACCTGCCCAGCCTCAATCCCTCCCTCATCTCACTTCTCTCTCGCTCTGAACTCTCTCTTCCTCACAGTCGTGCCTTCACTTGGAGCAACGACGCCTTTGGAACCCTGAGGCTGCAACCCAGCCTTCCCTCCCCTCTGCGCCGCTTCGACCCACCGGAAATGCCAGCAGTGTGAGTGGCTGCCTCTTTCTCTCTACCCTCTATTCCTTCCCTGCTCTTTCTCTCTATTAATGGTGGCCGAATCACCCTCTGTTTGACGCTGTAGACCACTGAGAAGCTGCAACGCCGCCGGAGAAGAGCAGCACCGCTGGAAACCGAAGGAAGGAAGGGGAGCCGCCTCCAGAAGCCGCCTCGAACCACCGGATCTGCAGCCTGCTCCTCCCACCTTCCCTTCTCCTTTCCCCTGCTCTCTGTCTTTTCTGCTGGGAGGGGAGACGGCCGCTGCCGCCAGGAAGCAGCCGCGCGGAGCGCCCAGTGCCGCCACTTCCCCCTCCGCCTGCACCGACGCCGGCAGCCTCCTCTTCCTCCGCCTGTTGAGCCGCCGGAAACCCTCTTCCCATTTCCTTCTTTTGCAGTCGCGTATGAGTAGGTTAAAGAAGGGTTCATTTTACAATTTATATTTTTGGCCCTAAAATTTATTATAATTGCAAATTGTACCCACATCATTATAGATATTGTAGTTTTGAACCCACTGTTTTGGAATTTGTAAACTTATGCCCCTGCTGATTTGTATAATCACGGTCTTGACCCATTATTCTTGAGATATGTAGTTTTTGCCCTTTTGAATAAATTATAGTTTTGACCCAAAGAGTATTTCGAAAATATGGCCCGAGTTTGGTGAGTTTCATAGTTGTCCGGAAAAGTCGAATTCGGATTTTGACCCATCTTTATAAAATGGTATAAGTCACTACGGGAAATATTTTGCGGGTTTTAACCTTGTTTTTAAAGCGGGATTTTCTTAGAATATTCCACGTTGTATTCCGTTCAATTTAGCATACAAGCTAAATTTCCTTAACTTTGGTTTAGGTCCGGAAGCGGCCTTTATAGACCGACGAATCCAATTTCGACGTCCGTAGATCATCTTCAACCTCGGATCGTGTGTGAGTACCTTCTTCCTCGATCTAGTTATGTTTAGTTGTAGAATCATGCTAGGTTGGATCTAGCATAACTTAGGGCAAATGCCAAGTAGTGGCTTGGAACCTTTAGGTGAGTGGTTAGGGTTATTGATGTTCTATAACACGTGGCGTGTGATCTTGAGTTGTTATACAATTGCGAGCCTCGTGGTTGATCTTGTGAGTTTGTGAGCTAGTAGGTGCACATAGTTGTTACCTTGGAGTGTTGTGGAGACTATGCATGTTATCCTAGTATGGGTATGGGTTATGACCATGAAAAATCTTATAGGACTTAGAATTCTAGCTTATATGAGTGGTTGTTGCTCCTTGTGCCTTGTCTTGAACAGGCTTTGGTTATATTCCTACGGGAAATGTGATTGGGTTGATCTTTGAGACGAGGTAAGTCCTCGGACTTACTTAGCCGCTTTTATGCCTTATTTGGATATATATGGTGGTGTGTTTACCGCTTTTAAGCATGAAATGGATTAGGATTTACTTGACCTTATTTATTGGCCCATTGTTACTACTATTATTATCGGGCGGTGACATCACCGCTCAGTTTCCCGAGGGAGACTGGGGGGATCTCTGCGACCAGACCATACACGGTATACGGGCGGGCTTCTTCATCACTCCCTCAGGGTATACGGGTTGGGCGCCGCCACACTCCTGTTGGTTACACGGGGACAGAGGCGAGAGTTATAAGACTCTCGTGTCACACTTGAACGAATGAATTAGATATGGAATAACATAAAAAGATAATAAGTAACGGATGTGTATGTTTATAATCATGTTGTGTGTTTGTGTTCCTATGTGTGTTTGTGCCATATTATTCTTATAATGCCTAGAATGTGAGCTAACGGTTTTATACCGATTGTTGTAGTTGATGTGCAGGATAGGATGTGGCCGAGTGATCCGGAGGAGTGGGCAGCCGGGGTTCCGTACATCTTAGGTTGTTTTGGGTTTTGGAGTCTTTGTGTTGTTATTGTATATTATGTTGATGTTGTTGTAAGGACGGCTGAAGTCTTTTCTTTCTTTTATTTTCGGGTTTCATAACATTGCATAAAAATGTATTTTGGTTTTGGCCTTTATTTGTGCCTTGTTGAAAGATCCGGTGAAATTGTTGTCAGGCTAAGGGTCGGGACCCATTGTGAGGTCTCGCCCGTAGCATCCCGATATCCCGCGGATTTGGGGTGTTACAGTCCACGTATTGTACCGGTTCTGTAGAAACTTTTAACCGCTCTAGTAACTGTTGGGCCGACGATATGCCAATATTTCTGGTAAAAACCAGCCGGCATCCCATCTGGGCCTGGCGATTTGTCTGAGTCAATATTAAAAAGTGCTTCTTTGATTTCATTTGTGGAAAAAGGCCTTTCCAGATTCATGTTGTCAGTAATGGATACTTCTTGGCGGATAATTTGTAGTTGGTTTTGTAATTTATTCATGTTAATTGATGAAGCTTTGAATCTGGTCTTATACTCATTTACAAATTCTTCATTAATTTCAGTGTCTTTTGCCAAAACCTCGCCATTATTTTTAGTAATTATCGTAATTAATTTATTATTTCTTCGTCCCGTTGCTTTCCTATGGTAAAACTTAGTGTTCCTATCTCCGAATTGTAGATTTTTCGTCTTGGCTCGCTGCATCCAATATTTATGTTGGTACTCTACTAGACAATCTCTTTTCTTGCTTAGTCTATTAATTTTGTTATTGATATCTTGATCAAACCGTGAAAAAACTAATTTTTTGAAATCCTTCTAACTCTTCATCTACCTTTAACATTTGTTTGTTTATATTGCCAAACTTTTCTCGACTTCAATGTTTTAGTTTTTGTTTCTCGTCTTTTTTACTAGGTCAAACATATTTGTACCTTGGTATTGAGTCCTCCATACTTGTTTCACAATGTTTTCACAGTCTTGCCTTAACATCCATATTGATTCGAATAAAAAAGGTTTATTCTTCACCACTATCTGGTTATTTTTGAAATGAAATGAGATCATGCAATGATCAGAGTTTGTGAAAGCATGATTCTGGTGTGCAAACCACGGTATTCTTGAATGATTTCCTAAGATGTCATCACTCTATCCAATTTTTCGTATGTGTCATTATCCCCTTCTTTCCTTTTCTTCCACGTAAAATCATTTCCTTTGGTTGGTAAATCTCTTAACATAAATTGATTAGAAAATTGCATTAGTCTGTCAAACCTACTAGCGCAGTTGTAGCACCTCCTTTGTTATCAGACGGTTCCATCAAATCATTATAATCTCCAACTACGAGCAACGGAATTTTAATACTCTACATTTCTCTTTTTAATTGTAGCCAAAATGCATTTTTCATTTGTTCGTTTGGTGGTGCATAAATGAAAATAATCATTGATTCGAAATTGGTATTAATATTAATATGTTTCATTAGAAGAAATATTTCTGATACTTTACTAATTTCTACTTTCTCGCCTTTGAGTTGATATTCTTTCCATAGGAGACACAAACCCCCAGCAAAGCCTAAAGCTGGGATAAAACAAGATTTTATCAAATCTTACGCTCTTCCAAACACTTTCATCTGGTTCGTCCTTTGTTTTGGTTTCTGCCAGCATAATCATTTGAATGTGTTTGTTTTTGCAGTTCAGATTCAAGTTAGTCCAGAAGTTTTTTTTCTTCATGTCTCGGCAATTCCAAAACGCAATCTTCAATAATGAACAATAAAAAGAGTTGGGTGTTCAATTCCCATTGTTCTGCACGAGATCTTCGTTTTAACTTTGTTACCCATATTATCAATAAAATCACCCATAGCTTGTCCCCATTCGGAATTAGTTAAACCATATTGGGAGTTCCACAGTGTTACTTTGAGATAGTGATTATTGCCTCCTTTTTCCTTCCTTACATTGATCAACCAGATTGACTCATTTGTCTTGTATAAATTGATGGACTTATTGGCAACGCGGAAAAAAGTCACGTGACCGAATATCCGTAACGTATTTGATGAAGGTCGTAAAAGTAACTCCCTCGTTGGTCTTTTTATTGTTGAATGAGAAATATCTTAAGTTAATGACTTTGACAACCCTTGACTTCCTCATAAACATTGTACAAACTTTAGTATACTTCCTGGTATTAAATAATTTCGCATAACATACACAACCAAACGAATATAAACGAAAGTTTTAGCTGAGTTAGAAGAATTTGGAGCCAACAATTGTTCATAGCACATTACAAAACATTCACTATAATTCAGGTTAGTCTTTCCAACAGATTTTTTCAGACCTAGGAGGAAACCACTCCATTTTGTTCTGTTATTAAGTTGGTCAAACTTATGCTTTGAATTCGTCAGCTACATATCCACTGCCTCTTCGCTTGTTCTAATACCTGCAATCCAATAAACTACTCTACAAACCGTAATAAAAGACTCTGAAATCATATTTAGTCAAGTATGACTGTGATCACCGGATTTCGCATCCAAATCATACCAAACTCATGTTGTTCTTACTTCTGCACTGTTAATGACTCTTGGTGAACATACTTTTATTCTTATCCTGTATAGACACTCAGATCTCAATTTGAGCAACAAGAGTACACAAACCTTTTGATTTTTGTTAACGTCTACCTTATTTGATTCCAGGAATCCCATAGCTTTGGTCCAGTTATTTTATAGTTGATTTAGTTAATGCTTATCTACAAGTAAAAAAATCTAGATAAATTTGTTAAAGTTATTTCTTTTTATTTATTCTTTGAAAATTTGAAATATGCATTTTAAAAACGTAACCATGCTCTATTTAACAAACACTAAGAAATTTAAGAAGATTCAAAATCCTCAGTCCAATTATCAATTTAAAAAATTAATTAAAATTTTGTTAAAACTCAATTTACCCTTGAATTTTAACACTATATTAAAATTTTATTTATTTATATTTTATATTTTATTGACAAGTTGGTAGGATAAGATGATATCTTTTCGTATCTAAATTATTTATTTATTTTAATATATTCACATTGAAATATATGTTTAATTTTACTTGATTAGATAATTCTAAAAAAGTGTTTTTTAGATCATATTTTATTTTTGATTTAATAGTTTTAACACTATTTTTGGCATAATACTTTTAAAAATTAATATTTTTTTATTACACCCTTATTTTATTAGCATGATTTTGGTTATAAATACTTTTATCCATTTCTTATTTGATTCTTGAACTAAGTTCAATAAACTAATCATTATATTGTGTTGTTATCATGAATTGTGTTATGATTTTCGATTTTATATAATATCCATGTTAATATAAATACTAAAGATAAAACTATTATTTACTTATATCAAACTAATCATATACGTAAAGTAATATCTTATTTATATCATCACGCAATTTTTATATCATTTATTGTTAAATATCCGTGCACAATTTGATAAGTGACTTACACGGGTATTTTTAATGCAAGGAATATTTATCGATCTTTTAAACCGATTTTTATTAATTTATATAATATTTCTATTTATTTAAACCGATTTTTTTGTTAAATAGAGTCGAATATGAAAGGAGGAAACCCTAGCGATACTATATATTTATTTATTTTAGATTTTTGTACTAATTTTAAATCAATTTCATATCATAATCTGTTATTTTTAAATTATCCGATATTTTATATACCCCTATGGTTTAATTTCACTTATTTATATATTCATATATATTAAACCGATTTGTTAGAAAGATTTTTAAATCGATTGTTTGAATTTTTTTTTACTGATTCTTTATGTTAATTAGAGTCGAGGATGAAAGGAGAAAACCCTAGCGATACTAACTAAATTGGATTATTTTAGATAAATATACCTAATTTAAATTTATTTCGTATTAGATTTTCTTAATTTAAAATTATTGGATTCTTTTTTATTTTTGTTTATTTTTACCAATTTAAGTTGATTTATCTAATATATTCCCATTTATTAAACCGTTTTTTTTATCAAGTGTTTTATACCGATTGTTTGCTCATCTTCCAATTATCATATGATTTTGACATTTAGATTTTTGTACCAATTTTTAGAAGCGATTTCGTATGAGATTTTCTTTGTTTTTTAAGTTATACGATTTTTACAGGTTATTTAAACCGATTTACGGTGATTGAGAAATTTAAACTTAGAGTTTTCATTTATTATTTAGTAATGTTTCGTTTCATATTCTTTTTTTTAAAAAAAAAAAACTAAACTTGTAGGTTTCATTTAGATAATCACAATATATTTGATTCAGAATTTGAATATTTTGTTTTGTTATGTGGACTGTAATAACCGAAAATTTTAAAGTTCCGGTAAACTGCAATTAACCAAATTCCGATACGGCAATCGTAGATAAATAAATAAAGAAAATAAAACGAGTTAAATGTTATCATTTTATGTGACTTTAAGTCACATAAAATTTATAAAAACTTATAACCGGAATTAATTTACGCGTCTTAAAATAAAAATAATAATAATAGATTAGATAATACGGAATTTATTTCCGTATTATATAATTTTTCCGCACATAATTAACGAGTTACGAATTCCGCTTTTAATTCATGAGACCACCGCTCAATTGGGCCAACCCTAGGCCCAAGCCATCAACCCACTTCTTAAGCCCATCATTTGTAATAGCTAGGATTTCCGAATTCTAACTAATGTTTATTAACTTAATCGTTGATAGTAATTTACATATAACTCGCGAAGATTTCGCAAGTGAGGAGTATGAGTCCCACCGTTATGTTCCTTGCGTAATTTTGGACGTTTGGGGAAATTTTTACTTTTCCCCCGGGTAATTATTTTTACCCTTCGGTGTTATTTGGGGCATTTGGGAGATCCAATTAATAAAAATGCAGTTGAGAGAAATGATCAGGACATCGGATATGTCTTAGATATGAAATAACATGGAGAGGCAAAACGGCCAAAAGAGTCGCTATTTCGTTTCTTAACGGCTAAGAAAAACGGCTTAGGAATACACGTTTTCCGAGGCAGTTGTGTAATAATTATCCCTACAATATTCCAGATTTAATGTTCCAATCTCGAGAAGTTTGGAGAAAGAGGTTCGACCCGCCTTTGGATCGGTTAAAGGATAATTATCGACTTTACTAAAGGATAATTATCGTCTTCACTATAAATAGCGGAAAATCCTTTATTAATTCATTTCCTTTCACGTTTTCTCGTAAAAGCTCTGATTTCTCTCAACCTTCAAACTCAGATCTACTCTCCGTTTCTAATCCGATTTCAATTCCGTTTGAGTTTCTGGATTCCTCTCTTCATTCTCTTCATAACGGTACCGAGTTTCTGCATTTCCGAGTATATGGAGGGCTGGTCGAGCATATATGTCACCAGGACGGTTCCGTCGCTCAGATTCCGGTGAATTTGATGTTGTCCATGCGTAGCCTGCGTCGCTGTGTTTCCGAATCTTCTTTCAGATCATCAATCGGGTTAGTAACGAATAAGTTATGAATTTATTCGTTTTCCGTACTGCGATTTGGCCTAAATTGACTTTAGGCTTGTCAAAATGGATAATTAGAAATTCCATTATGGTCGTTATATTATTCTGGTGATTATGGGTAGTTTGTTTGATGAAATCTGATGACAGGTGGGTTTAGAAATTGCCTGCGGGCAAAACGTTATTCTGGCAAAATCTAATTAATTAATTAAAAGTTAATTAATTAAATTAGGATTAAAATTGAGATTGAGGAATCTTGATTAGATACTACCTTGAGATTTGAGGAATTGTGAGCTATGTTGAGATATTGAGGTTTAGTTGGTTGTGAGGCTCATAGATTGAGTATGATCCTTATGGATCCCTTTGGGTCTAGGTGTGACCCCTTTGATGAATAGAGGTTGATATATCTCTTTATGCCTTTTTATAGGCCGTGTTGTCCCTCCAGTGTAGAGGTGATCGTGGTTGATTTTGTACGAGGTTGAGGTAAGTCCATAGGACTTACTTAGCTACCATCCCTAGATTGGGTGTTTGCATGAGTGGTGTGTGCTTTATATGTTTGCTATGATAGCATGAGTTGTCGTTTTTATCGACCTATGTTCTATTGACTGCCCCACTGCGTGGCTGTGATAACCTTTCCCTTTCATCCCGCCGTGGAGTCTGGGAGGTTCTCTGATGTCAAGCCACACTGGTTTACAGGAAGGGCGCAATCCACTCCCATAGGGTACACGGATTGTGTGACCGATACTCGTACAACTGGACATTGTACTCAGAGGCGGGGATGTATCGGTCCTCGTGTCACATACTTTCATCTATCTATATATATACGGTTTTTGAGTGAATGGTTATTATATAAAGATAATAAATGGGTAAATGTGTGATAGCATGCTGATGTGTTTATCTTTCATGATTGTGCTTGTGCTTATGCATTACCTCATATATGTATGGTTAGCTAACGGTTTCATACCGTGTTGTAGATGTTTACAGGTTAGGCGCTACTGGGTGATCTGGCAGGGTGACAGGCCGAGGACTCTCGTACATTAGGTGGTTGGTTTGGGGTTGTTGTGTTTCCCCTCTTGCGTGAGGATGATCTTTTGTACCTCCTGTGTGAGGATGTCGTTTTATATACTTGGCTATGTTGTTGTTTACTTTGAGTCGTACAGTTTATACTGTTTTATGTATTTGTTTTATATCTGTCAGTGCCATGTTGTAAGGTCCAGTGAACTTGTTGTCAGGCTAGGGTCAGGATCCATTGTGAGATCCTAGCCCAATGTGACATCCCGAGTCCCGCGGATTCGGGGTGCTACAGAGTTGGTATCAGAGCCCAGGTTGACAACAATGGCACTTGCTACATGCAATGAGGTTTGATAGGTAAAATAAACAAAGCCCACATGGGATCTGACGTTTTCAAAGGTTTTGGTTTTAAGTGCGGTTTTGGGATAGAATGTACGAGAAGTCGTCACCTCTGCCATGGATCTCTGCAGCGTAGATATGTATATATATCTGTGTGTACTATGGATTATGTGGATTTATTATATACATATCGATGCCTATGACATATATATAGCCTTATAAGATTAGGTGCGTATATCCTACAGATGACTCAGACTAGAGTAGTATCTGTAGTGGGATGAGGTAGGGGTACACCCCCCCTCTTCCTCCAGTGGTGATAAGTTAGGGACCAGTTTCCGCTGTTGTTTCGCCTATGGCAGAGAACGAGTTTGAAGAGGCTGATCGTGTCTCCATGAGTAGATCCGAGTTTCAAGAGTATATGCAGCAAGTATAAGAGGCGGTGATAGCGGGTAGACCTACACCGGATTTACCAACATCTGTGAGATCAACTGAAGCTTCTGGATCAGAGAAGAAGCAACGGATTGAATCAGTTAGTGGAGAACCAAAGATGATGAATGGTGAACCAAGTCAAATACCAGGACAATCTAGTGATCCTTTGGCCATGAAGATGACTAGCAAGGAACTACCGTGTTTTAATTGCGTGGAAGTTGGGACACTGGCGAGTTGTGTGCCCAAAGGCGCCCATCATATGCTTTACGTGTGGTAAAGCAGGGCATAGAGCGAAGTTTTGTCGACAGGGCAAGGCATTGTCTTTACAGGTTCCCTTCAAGAGTGAGATCATTCCAGGTGGACGACGAAGGTCGAGTTACCCTTCAGTTACACATGTTGCAAGGATGGGATGATTATGTTTCAATTGTGGCTATCCAGATCATTTGCGTTATGTGTGCCCTTTGGCATTGATAGCTTGTTTCACTTGTGGTGAGCTAGGCCATCTGGCCCTTTCTGTCAGCACGGTGGTGTTTCTTCCCAGTAAGACCTTCCTCTTTCCGGTGCAAAAAGAGTGGAAGTGGAGGCTATATTAATGACTTCAGTGATACCTGAGGAGCATGGATCTGACATTGAGTGATGATATGTAGAGGAGCTACGAGTGTTAGCTGTTATAGGCACCATTCTCGTTAATGGTTTACCAGGTGGAGTTTTGCTTGTTGTGAGTGTTATGCACGTCATGTCTTTCGATGCATGCGTTAATGGTTGAATTTTGGTATATAGTAGAAGGTGGATTTTCTTTTACAGGATTACCTTTTTGGGTCTGAGATACCCGTGAGATGCGTGTTTGTTCCCTTATTTCGGGACTTGTGTATGGCTTGTAGACTTCTGTGTCATGCCGTAGGTGCATGAGGAAGTCATTATGTGTATGGATTGGATGAACAGATATCATGCGGTGTTAGATATTAATAGTAAGGCTATTATAGTCTTTACTAAGATGGTAAATAGAGGTCTTCTAAGGTTAAGACCTTTGAAGAGACGGGTTTTTCATCAGGACTGTACGAGCTGCGAGCTGATAGCACAGGGATGTGACGCCTTCTAGTGTTATACCATGAAGGGGCGAGATAGTCCAACAATGGAAGGTATTCCAGTTGTTTATGAGTTTATAGACGTGTTACTGAACCGTCTAGTTGCCACCTCAGCGGAGTGTGGACATTGTTATCGAGTTGAAGTATGATACAAGATTAAATGGGAAAGCCACACTATATGGTGCTTGTTGAGATATTGTACTGATAACTTGAAAAGTTGATCGAAACGGGTTTACCCTAGTGGGTTCCATGTTCCGTATTGACGACCTGATGAGTTAGCTTCAAGAAGCAATTGTGTTTTCAGGATTCCTTTGTGCTCAAGATATCCGTAGTCATGGATGAGAGAGCAGCATGTGTATGAGATAGCATCCCATACCCGTTATGGACACTACGAGTTTGTAGTGATGTCATTTGGGTTGACGAATGTTTTAGTAGTTTTTATGGAGTTGATGAATAGTATCTTCATCGACTTCCTTGGTTAGTTGGTGGTGGACTCCATGGATGACATGTCGGTATACTCTCATAGCAAAGAATAGTAGACCGATCGTCTGAGGACCGTTCTACAGATTTCGAGAGATAGAGGGTTGAATGCTACGCTCTCTAAGTGTAAGTTGAGATGCCAGTGGTAGCCTTTTTAGGCCATGTTGTCTCCACCAGTGGGATCATGGTTGACCTGGCGAGAATTAAGTATGTTGTAACATGGGAGATACTAATGAACATTAAGGAATACGTAGTTTTCTCGGCTCAGCCGATTGCTACCAATGCTTTGACGAAGGATTTTATATGATTATGTATTCATTTGCGAGTCTTTTGAGAAGACCACCATAACTACGTGATGAAAGCAGTGTGTCTATGTTCTGAAGAGTTGAGGAGGCATTTGACCTCTGCTTCCATTCTGTTGTAGTTAGAAGATTTTTGGGATCCCGTGATTTACGGTGATACATCCCAACTAAGTTTGAGATGTGTATTACTACAGAGGAGTAGGGTTATTGATATGTGTGTTTACAGTTGAGAACGTATGATCCGACTCATGATTTAGAGTTAGTAGTGGTAGTTCAAGCCTTTAAGTTTTGAAGACCGTACGGGTGTGATCTTCATGTCAGATTTTTATAGATCATAGAAATCTAAAGTATATTTTATGCAACAGGGGTTGAATAACCGCCAGTATTAAGAGCTTAAATTGAAGATTCCATATCATTAAGAGAAGTTGAATGTTGTCGCCGATAACTTGAATGGAAAGACGCTCCAAGAGAAGATGATTGTGAGACTGATAGTTCAATCTCAGCTTCAAAGAGATCTAGCTTGGCTAGAGTTGGACAATCAGTTCCTTGATGAGGATACCCAGTTATACCTCAGAGGTTCTACCTGGTCTGTTGGATGAGGTCCAACAGAAGTAGGAGACCTGTCTGGCCTTGACAAGATGTAGAGAAAGGATGTCTCATACTAAGGCACCATAGTTCTCCATGGGAGTAGATGGACTGATGAAGAGTCATGACCGCTTTTGTATACCTGCTGATGTAGATGGAGACATAGAATATTACGGTATACCCACTGTACGCCTTATTCAGTACATTCAGATACGAGTAAGATGTACCACAAGATGAAACGATTATATTGTATGAAGCCGATATAACCTGATTTGTGATATAGTGTGCGACCTGTCAGCAGGTCCAGATAGAGTATTTCCGATCTAGAGATAAGCCCCACCCACTACCAGTGCAGTAGTAGAATTTGGGAGGACATCTCTATGGACTTTTTTTTTGGGATTGTGACCCAGTAGAATATTTATGTTATCTGGATTGTTGGTAACAAATTAATGAAACCGGCACGTTTCATTTCTATCAGAAGGACGTGGCTAGTGAATGAATTGGCTGAGGAGTACACTAGACAAATAGTGAGACTCCATGGTATACCGAGAACGATCATTTCTGATCGAGATGGATGTTTTTACTTTGAGATTTTAGGCAGCAGATTCAGACTGCTTTGGGGACGAGTCTGTACCTCATGACTACACTTCACCCCCTAACAGATGGTCAGTTAGAGAGGATCATCTAGATCTTAAAGGTCTATTATAAGTTGTAAGTTGAATGGGAAACGTGGAGGGTTATATTACCTTCCATTAATGAGTTTATTATATAATAATGAAGGATGTGCATCTTTCTGCGATGGCCCTATGAGGCAATATATATAGACATAGATGTCGTATATCCTTATGCGAGAAGTGATCTAGCAGTAGTAGTGGAATAACACCTGACCAGATTAAGGGTTTTATAGTTCAAGTAACGTTGATTGAAGGAAGAATGCTGGTTGCACAGAGTCGCCAGATATTATATGTAGACAAGAGGCGTTAACCTCTAAAGTTCAAGCGAGAGTTCATGTCCGGCTGTAAGCATCTTAGCTGCGAGACGTTAGACGTGTTAATATAGAAAGGGAACTGAGTTTCCAATATGATGGTTTATTTGAGATTGACCAGTACGGAGAAGGTAGCATGATGTTTAGCTTTGCCTCTGAGATTAGAGAATATCCACCCAATGTTTCATATATTTTTCAACTGAGAAAATATATACCAGACTCGAGACACCTTGTGAATTACGATGATTTGATGGTTAGGTCCAACCACACGTTTGTTGAGCATTCGATTGCATTCTTGGAATGAGATATGAAACGCTTGCATTCGAAAGACATTCCCATATTGAGGATATGATGGTAAAGATGAAGACTTGAAGAGGCTATGTGAGAGATTGAGGATAGTGTCCTGAGGAACTATCTAGAGTATATGTTGGGACAGACCCATTTGTGGGAGCACGAGTAGATCTTAGTGCTATCTTGATGAATGTTGTGCTTATGTGCTTATATGCCTTGATGTGTTATTCTATGCTAGTTGTGATGTGATTTATGATCTTAGTAGATCTTGATGTGCTAGCGTGATGTATGCTATAGTTGGAGATGATTACTTCCTCCACGTTATGATTATATTTATAGCTGGAGATGGTTCTTTCCTCCATGCTATTTGAGTGGGATTAGGATTTAGCTGGAGATGGTTCTTTCCTCCATGCTACCTTGATGGACATAATTCAGTGGAGATGTGATTCCTCCATGCGATATATATGTTTATGGGTTGGCTAGAGACGTATTTCCTCTATGCATGTGATATGTTTTGGCTAGAGATGTGCTTCCTCTATGCCTTGTGATGTGGTATGGCGAGAGACGTGATTCCTCTACGCCTTTGGGTAGCGTTATGACCTTGTTTCCTAGAGTGATGATTCCTTCATGTTTATACTTGAGGTTATAGATTGTTATAGGTTGTGATCTTTTGAACGGAGATGTGATACCTCCGATAGAAAGAGTGAGAGTTATACCTCGGCGTATGGGTCCGAGAGGATTTGGGAATTGTTCAAGTTTCGGGACAAAACTTTTTTTTAGGGGTGTGTGATGTAATAGCTAGGATTTCCGAATTCTAACTAATGTTTATTAACTTAATCGTTGATAGTAATTTACATATAACTCGCGAAGATTTCTCAAGTGAGGAGTATGAGTCCCACCGTTATGTTCCTTGCGTAATTTTGGACGTTTGGGGAAATTTTTACTTTTCCCCCGGGTAATTATTTTTACCCTTCGGTGTTATTTGGAGCATTTGGGAGCTCCAATTAATAAAAATGCAGTTGAGAGAAATGATCAGGACATCGGATATGTCTTAGATATGAAATAACATGGAGAGGCAAAACGGCCAAAAGAGTCGCTATTTCGTTTCTTAATGGCTAAGAAAAACGGCTTAGGAATACACGTTTTCCGAGGCAGTTGTGTAATAATTATCCCTACAATATTCCAGATTTAATGTTCCAATCTCGAGAAGTTTGGAGAAAGAGGTTCGACCCGCCTTTGGATCGGTTAAAGGATAATTATCGACTTTACTAAAGGATAATTATCGTCTTCACTATAAATAGCGGAAAATCCTTTATTAATTCATTTCCTTTCACGTTTTCTCGTAAAAGCTCTGATTTCTCTCAACCTTCAAACTCAGATCTACTCTCCGTTTCTAATCCGATTTCAATTCCGTTTGAGTTTCTGGATTCCTCTCTTCATTCTCTTCAAAACGGTACCGAGTTTCTGCATTTCCGAGTATATGGAGGGCTGGTCGAGCATATATGTCACCAGGACGGTTCCGTCGCTCAGATTCCGGTGAATTTGATGTTGTCCATGCGTAGCCTGCGTCGCTGTGTTTCCGAATCTTCTTTCAGATCGTCAATCGGGTTAGTAACGAATAAGTTATGAATTTATTCGTTTTCCGTACTGCGATTTGGCCTAAATTGACTTTAGGCTTGTCAAAATGGATAATTAGAAATTCCATTATGGTCGTTATATTATTCTGGTGATTATGGGTAGTTTGTTTGATGAAATCTGATGACAGGTGGGTTTAGAAATTGCCTGCGGGCAAAACGTTATTCTGGCAAAATCTAATTAATTAGTTAAAGGTTAATTAATTAAATTAGGATTAAAATTGAGATTGAGGAATCTTGATTAGATACTACCTTGAGATTTGAGGAATTGTGAGCTATGTTGAGATATTGAGGTTTAGTTGGTTGTGAGGCTCATAGATTGAGTATGATCCTTATGGATCCCTTTGGGTCTAGGTGTGACCCCTTTGATGAATAGAGGTTGATATATCTCTTTATGCCTTTTTATAGGCCGTGTTGTCCCTCCAGTGTAGAGGTGATCGTGGTTGATTTTGTACGAGGTTGAGGTAAGTCCATAGGACTTACTTAGCTACCATCCCTATATTGGGTGTTTGCATGAGTGGTGTGTGCTTTATATGTTTGCTATGATAGCATGAGTTGTCGTTTTTATCGACCTATGTTCTATTGACTGCCCCACTGCATGGCTGTGATAACCTTTCCCTTTCATCCCGCCGTGGAGTCTGGGAGGTTCTCTGATGTCAGGCCAGACTGGTTTACAGGAAGGGCGCAATCCACTCCCATAGGGTACACGGATTGTGTGACCGATACTCGTACAGTTGGACATTGTACTCAGAGGCGGGGATGTATCGGTTCTCGTGTCACATACTTTCATCTATCTATATATATACGGTTTTTGAGTGAATGGTTATTATATAAAGATAATAAATGGGTAAATGTGTGATAGCATGCTGATGTGTTTATCTTTCATGATTGTGCTTGTGCTTATGCATTACCTCATATATGTATGGTTAGCTAACGGTTTCATACCGTGTTGTAGATGTTTACAGGTTAGGCGCTACTGGGTGATCTGGCAGGGTGACAGGCCGAGGACTCTCGTACATTAGGTGGTTGGTTTGGGGTTGTTGTGTTTCCCCTCTTGCGTGAGGATGATCTTTTGTACCTCCTGTGTGAGGATGTCGTTTTATATACTTGGCTATGTTGTTGTTTACTTTGAGTCGTACAGTTTATACTGTTTTATGTATTTGTTTTATATTTGTCAGTGCCATGTTGTAAGGTCCAGTGAACTTGTTGTCAGGCTAGGGTCAGGATCCATTGTGAGATCCTAGCCCAATGTGACATCCCGAGTCCCGCGGATTCGGGGTGTTACATCATTAATCCTAAACTAATTAAAATTAACCTAATCCTAATCTAACCCTAACTACTTACCTCCTACCGTACTGCACGCCGCTGCTCTCCTCTCTTCGGACCATCGAACAGCAGTGCCGCTTCCTCCTCTTGTAAACTAACGAACCCCAGCCTACGGGACCGCCACCGAGCCGCCGCCGGGTCCTGCGCCACCATCCATCGGCTCCGGTAAGTCTACCGCCCCTTCTCCTCTTTCCGTTCTTCTCCGCACTCCTTGCGGTTCCGCCTCTTACCTTCCGTCGTCCGCTGCAGTACCGAAGACGCAGCCGTTTTTCCCTCGTCGTGGACCGTGGTGCGACCGCCCGAGCCAGCGCCATCCGTCGACTCCGGTAAGCGCTACTCTCCTCCCTCGCTGCTACTTCCTCTTCCGCCTCCGTTGATCGGAACTCACACAGCTTACCGACTTCCGCAGCAGTAGCGAATCGACCACCAGGGACAGGGCCGCCGGAACGCCAATGAGCTGCCTCTGCTGATTCCGTAGCCAGGCCGACCACCAGAGGATACCGCGCTTCAGCCGCCGGTTGCAAGCAGGTCCTTCTTCATCCTATTCTTGCGAGTATTTACAAGATTGATACATGAATATCTGTAAATTTGAATACGAATATATGCGAGATTTTATACGTATATTTCTGAGATGGATAACATATATAAATTTACAATGAATGCATATATAAACCATAAATTGGAAGTGGTACGAGTTGGGTATGAATCGAATAAGCTATGCATATATAAACTTATATATATATATATATATATATATAAATGAATGGGTAAAATGTACGTGTATACGAATGAATATGATTTTACGAGTTGGTTGAGTTGGTGTTCTACTGTTATATGGAGTTCGGAAATGGAATAGAGTAAGACCTGTAAGTTTATATATGACGACATAAATAAGAAAGAAGAGTGAGTTCGAGTACGGATATATGTATACTTATATTAGACAATAGATTAAGGGTACCGAAGAGTTTATATATTTATGCATATGGATAGATATGCACGGCGTTATGATTAAATATATATATGTAGTCGTATAAGCTAGTGTAGGCGTAAAGATAAATTTTTAGAATAAACTTGAGAATGTTAAGACTGAGGGCAAAATAGTCTTTTACCGTAAGAGAGTTTTCCCGTAATTCCTTTGAATGAGGTTGGACGTCTGAATGAGACTTTGATCCACATGCCATATTTGACAGGCGTTTGAGTTACCCCGAGTATGGGCTGTTGAGACGTGTTAGAGAGTATTTTCGACTCAGGTAAGTCCTTGCGACTTACTTAGCCAGTTTCTGGATATTAGTTGAGTGATAGTAGTTGGGTGTGCTTCTTGCGTGTTTAATAATAATAACTTGCTAGGACGACTATTATTATTACGTTTAAGGCCTAAGTGTATGTATAACGGGCCGTGACATTGTAACACCCCAAATCCGCGGGACTCGGGGCGCTACGGGTTGGGACCTCACAATGGGTCCCGACCCTTAGCTTGACAACAATTTCACCGGATCTTGCAACAAGGCACAAATATAGGCCAAAACCGAAATACATTTTATGCAATGTCAGAAAACCCGAAAGAAAACAAACAACGGACTTCAGCCGAAAACAACTACCAAGACCAAACGCCATACATGCGGCATACAATAATATAATATACAAAACTCCAAACATGACTCCAAACAAAACCCTTCCTAAAATGTACGGACCCCGGCTGCCCACCCTTCCGGATCTCTCGGAGCATGCCTAACCTGCAAGGCAAACTACAACATTCGGCATAAAACCGTTAGCTCACATTCGAAGCATTAGAATTAAAGGGAAAGGCACAAACACAATTAATTCAACATAGTCACACAACATACTCAAAGCACGCAAATCCGGTTTATTATCTTTATTTATTAAGTCATATCCCGTTCTAGTTCAACTTCTTTTGTGACACGAGAATCCTCCAAAACTCGCCTCGGTCCCTTCTTCCGGCAATGGAACGGTCGGATGCCTCCGACCGTCTAACCAGCACGGGCCAGTCGCCAAGATCCCCCTAGCTCTCACGGGGAGCCAGGCAGTGATGTCACCGCCCGTTATCATACACTTGGGTCAAATAATATAAAGGTCGGTAATCCTATTTCCGGTTTAGTTGTTATAAACAGTAAAATAATAAACACACACCACCCAACACACAATAATGCTAATACAAAGAATACGAGCTAAGTAAGTCCAAAGACTTACCTCGTCACCACACTCAACTCACAATACTCTCGCTTCCTTAGGGAGGAGTCCACAACCTGCTCACAAGAAGATAACTATATCAACAACTCGCTCAACTCCAGAAGTCTAAGACTTCTACACAAATGATCTACTCGAGATCATTTGACTCTCATTCTAGGACCACATCCTAGAATCTCTCATTCTCACATCTCACTCAACACAAGCTAGAAGTCTTTAGACTTCTAGACCTTATGATCTCGCAGGATCATAACCTATAACACATACTAGGATAACAAACTCCTAATCCCAACAAACTCAACGGTAACAATACCATGTTAGGCTACGCATATCCTAGCCCATAAACTCAACAATCATATACTCCAATTCTCAAACCTCACAAGATAACATCAACACCTCAAGTCTTACAATAATCATAAATCCTCAAAACTCACCTAAGGTTCAACCACTACTTGGTATTTACTCTAAGTTATGCTAAATTATCCAACTTAGCATGATACTAATACTAGACATAACAAGATCAAGGAAGGAAATACTCACACGAGGTCAAAGGCGGAAGATGATCTACAAACGTCGAGAAAGGATTTGTTGGCCTTTATCGGGCGCTTCCGAATCTAACACCAAACTAAACAAATTTAGCGTAACGCTAAATTTGAACGGAATACTTATCATATATAAATATAAGGAAAACTCCACTTTTAAAACCCAACTTAAAAAAAACGTAAATATATATTCCGGGCAAATTGTATAACATCATAAACTCAAGGTAAAACTCGTTTTAAAGCCAACGTTAAAATCCCGTAATTTAATCTTTGAGTCATAACCCGGAATTAATCCAACATGAGCATAACATAGATGGTATATATAAATAAGAATATAATTCAAGTAAATCCCAAATTTAAAACCCATAAATACATTTTCCGCCAATTAATACAATTTTAGAAATATGGGACATTATTCGTAAATTAATTCCTTGGGCCGCTTTTTGTAATTAATTTCAGTAGGGGCATAATTGCATAAACCTAAATCTGGGCCATTAACTATAAATACAAAAGATGGGTTACAATCTGTAATTATACCATAATTGAGGGGTCCTGATTTGAATATGGTAATTAGGGTTTCTTTTAACCCGATAGATGAAAACGGCAGCGAGGAAGAGGAGTACAGGGCCGCTGGGTTCGTCCGACGGGATCTCCGGCTTCGACAGGGCATGGGCGCTGGTGGTGAGGCTCGTCCCGACCTCCGGAGACGACGGGCAGCAGGAATCGACGACTCTCTCCGCCCGGCGGAGCTCACTGGAGAAAGAGCTGCTACACAGGTACGCAGAGAAGAAAAGGGGGGGAAGGAGACGGCGACGGGATGCTACGTTGGCGACTCCAAAGGCTCAGGGCGGACCCCGGGTGGTGCAGTTCTCCGATGGGTTGCACAGTGGTGAGAAGGAAGCAGGGCGGCGGCCATGTCTCCGGCAGAAGATAAGAAGGAGAAGGTGGTGCTCAAGTGTGAGGTTGGCTGTCCTAGTTTGAATGAAAGGTAAGGAGGGTTGCTGCTTGCTCTTGGTGTGGGTGAAGGAACTAGAGGTGAAGGGTGGTGGCGAAGAGGTTCCAAGAGATAGAGGGATGGAGACGCATCACATGGAGAAGGAAGATAGAAGGGAGTGCTTCATTTGCTGCAGTCTAGGGCAGAGGTTGCGTAAAGGAGAGAGAGTGATGAGGGTTGCGAGGAGACGAGAGGTCGGGGTGTAGAGGCTGCTCATCAGCCAGCAAGGTAAACGAGGGGACGCATGAGGCAGTGAAAGAAGAGAAAAGAAAATAAAAAATAAAAATAAAAATAAATAAATATATATATAAATAAATAAATGAATAACTCGATAAGGAATATCCGTATGCGAATCGGGAAAAACGTTCCGAACTTTTCCGAAGATCATAATATAAATGTATGCGAATGTATCAAAAAATATAAATATACTCCGGGAAGATATTTCACGTCGTAAAATACTTTTAATAATATATATATATATATATATATATATATATATATATATATATGCCCCATTAAATATCGATAAAAGCCGCAAGAATTATAAATGCAAACGCGCCTAAAATTGGGGCGTTACATCAGATCCCCCTAAAAACAAGTTTCGTCCCGAAACTTGCTATGCGTCGAACTTTTCGGTCCCTAAGGCCGAGGTAAGAACTCTCACTCTAAGAAGGTTGAAGCCATCTAATCTATATACACACTACTCAAACTACCACCGCATGATATATTAGGTTATATAGCACATTTCCGCACATGACACAAACTACAAATAACATCACACATTCTCGTAACTCAACCTAGGAAAGAACTAGGTCTAAGCCGTCGATGCCACTAGCTCAACGTTAAACTCAACCAAAGATATTGTCCTACGTCTTCCAGTTAGCCTCATCGGTTCCTCATTTACCACTAGATTATCATGACTGACAACGTGTCTCGAGTCATGTATGTACTCTCTCTATTGATACACATGAAATATCGGATGAACATTCTCTACTCTTGGTGGCAACACTAACTTATAAAACACTTATCCAACTCGTGCTAAGATCTCAAAAAAGTCAATATATCGGAACTCAACTTCCTTCTTGGGTCTTTCTCAATGCAGCATTTCCATTATTTTCCTTTCGATTTGTCTAACAAAGAAGATCAAACTTCCAATTTACTCTGTTGGCTTTGGTTCTTGTCAAACCAAACTTTGATGTTATGTTTCCTCAATTTTTGTTACAATTCCAAGTATCGAAGGGAGCACTTTACTCCATACTACTTCTATTAACCAAACACGTATGCTATTACTTTTACATTGCTCCGCAATACTCAATCAAGAACTTGTCTTGAAGAATCAATTGTACACTTCAAACTCATAATACCTCAAGGTAAACCAAAACAATTGCACCAATGAATCCCCTCTTAACTCTCATCAACTCTATTGTCAATTCTTCGTTTCATTTCATACTTCATTGTCATCCGGAGTGGGTTACCATAATTGGTGTTATACAATTTCTCTCTTCGCAGATTTGGTAAGGCTTAGTACATCTAAGAAAACTGGTAACTTCTTTCACATCTTTTGGGGTTTGCCGTCCCGAGACAACTTGACATACTTCTATCTTTCTCAAGAGTAGACCCAAAATATCTCCTCCGGCATCGGTAAGCCCATATGGAGTGACTACAATTCGGGGTGAACCTGGTTGGTCCGGAATGCCGTACTAGCAATATCTCCGTCTCGAATTCTCAAACGGTGACAATCAAGTTCTTAACTTAATCTTATAAGAGACTATCAGCCCTTGCAACTGATCGAGTAGATCAACCATTCGTTGTAAGGGATACTTGTCCTTTATTGCCATCTTGTTTGGTTCATTGAAATCGATATACAGACGGGAATAACCGCTTCTCTTTTCGCAACTAGTGTTCTCCATAACAACTTCAAATCGAGAGTTTAAGATATATTTCAAGTTCTTGTTATTGCTCCTTTACTTGCTTCCACAACTCATGTCTCTTCACAAGCGCAATTCCACACGGCGCCTTAGATATCATAATTGAGTCAAGCTTGACCTTAGTGGAAAAATCCACATTCTAACGTATTAGAATCCGTGATATCTCGGTTTTTGTCTTTCCTTATTTCGTCTCATAACATAAGACCGACACAACCTTGTCTTAACACTTGACAGGTAGTCATGGTATTACTGATCTCCCCCAATCTATTGGGGTGACGTCTTTCAACACGTGTATTGCTCCATTTTTAGCTACAATGTTGACCGCGCTCTTTCAAATATTCGTCTTTTCTTGAATTGGAAAGATTTGCTTGTGTCTTCTTACTCTTGTGTTCTTATATAAGTATTCTTTTAACTCAATCTCATCTTCCCCTTTGATGACATGATTGTAAAAATCTTCTAAGGTTTAACCCTTATTGCCACCATAAGGATCCAAACTACACGGCTTAACCGTGCTTGAAAACAATTGACCTTATCTTCTTTACTTCTATGGCATCCCATCATGTGGGAACCGTTCTTTGCATTATATATAAGCTTGCACCATTCCTTCGAGTAGGTGTAGAAACTACTTCATTTCCTTATGTAACATCAAACCGACCGTAGAGGCTCTAACCTCAATCTTTCATGTACTTCTTGTACACCTCATATCGACAACATAGTTCAAAACTTCGGTCTTCTCTTACTCTTGTTGATCACCTTATTCATCTATCGGTATTCCATGAACAATTTCACAACCGTACCAGTATGCTCCGTGGAGAACGCTTGGCCAATCTCTCCAACCATAATCACTGAAAGATCCACTCATTACTTCCCAAGCATTAGCATCATAAACTCTAAGCTTGAAGTGCTGCACTAATCTAGGTCCTCTCTTTCACGTCATAGCCACCGTGGCTCTTCCGTGTGAGTTTGAAACATCTGACTCAACTTTTGCTCATGAAAACATACCATCCATTTCATTAGACAAACATACTATGTGTCCTCTTATTATACTCCCTTCTACGCACCACAACCAATGAAAATCTCACCTCTCTCTTGAGCTACTAGTTCCCTTTACCATGATCAAACCTTCTAATTCGGTCGTTCTCCAGATGCCGTCCTCATGACCTAAGAAGATCGCAAAGGGTCATCTCCATCCTCCCCTAGGAGGTCAGTAACAGCTACTTGCTTGAACTCGTTCCACATTATTTGATTTAAGACAATTTTGCTACCATTGGTGTACTTCCCTACCGTTAACATTGATCCACCAATCTTGTTGTCGATCCTCTATATTCCCATAGTCTTGTTTCCTCATCCCCTCAACACTCATCAATAGACAACCCGCACCTGTGTGTTCTCAGTTGTCACCGATTGACTTGTATCTGACCTTATCCAAAGTCAACGACTTATTATTCTACTACACTTCTTGTGTTATCATTCTCATGAAGGCTACCCTCCTCGGGGTACTTTACCTTAAACTCCATTAGTTCTTTCCCGGTTCCATGCTTCCTCTTCTTTATAAGGTAACTATATCTTCTTTGCCTTACTATGTCATATGACTCCCTTTCATAGACTTAATCATTCTTCTTTGATGTCTTTCAAAAGCATCTACCCAAATATTAGCCCTAGCTAGCATCCACTCGCGTTGATCTTGGTCGGTATCCTAAGTCTTTCGATCAAAGCTCCTTGTTTCGTCTTTCATCTTCTTGGGATCAACATTTATACACATTTCCTCCTTCTTGGCGTTTCTTAGCCTTGTCATTATAACGGAAACCGGTTAACTCCACTAAGGAAATTCTACTTTGTGAATCACACCACGTCATTCTTCTCATAACTCTCTTAAGTTTAAATAAGTCACCCGCTTAGAATCTCGTACGTTCGACACTTCACTTTCTGGTCCCTCTGTATGCTTAACTTACTGTCGCTCTAATCTTTCGTAATTGGTCCGACCACACTTCTCATATTAAATTTCACGCTTAGGAGTGCCTATGGGACACTTGCCTTAATTGGAACTCCACTTTTATCTTTGCTAGAATGTATCCATCTCCTCCTCGATTCACATCTATAGTTGTCCACGCGTCTTCTTGAAAAACTTAAGTTCGTTCTCTCCCTTGGTATCGTCGTTGTTCGATTATGGCCTCTTTAGAACCACTTCTACACTTTAATGTTGCTTCCTTTTCTTGTATTGCTCCCATCTTGATTTCTCTTAAGTCGTCCCGAATTTTCTCTCACTTGGTTGTCCTTCGTTTACATCATCTCTACTCCTCTTCGACATATTTTTAGAGGAATCCAATAATCGCCATGGTGTTCGTTAGCACGAAATGTTCAACTTGATACTTGAGCGTACTCATCATCGTATATATGTTATCCTAATCCCAAAAGGCGTTTGTCCAACGGCGACGATAGCTTCCTATCATCTTAACTAAGGTCCACTACCACTAATATAAAATACTAGCATACCATATGTGTATGTATATATAACTATATGTGTAAGTCATATGTTCACATTACTACTAATATATCACATCCAGAAATCCATAACAACAAAACAAGGTCTAAAACGCACTATAGTCCACATATAATAATACATATATATCAAGTCCAACATGCAACTACAATAAAAAAGATACACATCAATTCTATCATGCATAACTACAAACCTCATATCCATATCTATATATACGTATATATACATATCAAAATCTAATAAGCTAAGCTGCCGAGATCTGCGGAAGGAGTGGTGGTCCGTACATTCTACCCCAACTCATGCATGTGATTTTGAAAACGAAAACTCAGAACCCGTGGGGTTCTGTTTATTCCTCATTCGGCCTTTTGAAGATTGCGAGTGCCATTGTTGTCAACCTGGCTCTGATACCACTTTTGTAACACCCCAAATCCGCGGGACTCGGGGCGCTACGGGTTGGGACCTCACAATGGGTCACGACCCTTAGCTTGACAACAATTTCACCGGATCTTGCAACAAGGCACAAATATAGGCCAAAACCGAAATACATTTTATGCAATGTCAGAAAACCCGAAAGAAAACAAACAACGGACTTCAGCCGAAAACAACTACCAAGACCAAACGTCATACATGCGGCATACAATAATATAATATACAAAACTCCAAACATGACTCCAAACAAAACCCTTCCTAAAATGTACGGACCCCGGCTGCCCACCCTTCCGGATCTCTCGGAGCATGCCTAACCTGCAAGGCAAACTACAACATTCGGTATAAAATCGTTAGCTCACATTCGAAGCATTAGAATTAAAGGGAAAGGCACAAACACAATTAATTCAACATAGTCACACAACATACTCAAAGCACACAAATCCGGTTTATTATCTTTATTTATTAAGTCATATCCCGTTCTAGTTCAACTTCTTTTGTGACACGAGAATCCTCCAAAACTCGCCTCGGTCCCTTCTTCCGGCAATGGAACGGTCGGATGCCTCCGACCGTCTAACCAGCACGGGCCAGTCGCCGAGATCCCCCTAGCTCTCACGGGGAGCCAGGCAGTGATGTCACCGCCCGTTATCATACACTTGGGGCAAATAATATAAAGGTCGGTAATCCTATTTCCGGTTTAGTTGTTATAAACAGTAAAATAATAAACACACACCACCCAACACACAATAATGCTAATACAAAGAATACGAGCTAAGTAAGTCCAAAGACTTACCTCGTCACCACACTCAACTCACAATACTCTCGCTTCCTTAGGGAGGAGTCCACAACCTGCTCACAAGAAGATAACTATATCAACAACTCGCTCAACTCCAGAAGTCTAAGACTTCTACACAAATGATCTACTCGAGATCATTTGACTCTCATTCTAGGACCGCATCCTAGAATCTCTCATTCTCACATCTCACTCAACACAAGCTAGAAGTCCTTAGACTTCTAGACCTTATGATCTCGCAGGATCATAACCTATAACACATACTAGGATAACAAAATCCTAATCCCAACAAACTCAACGGTAACAATACCATGTTAGGCTACGCATATCCTAGCCCATAAACTCAACAATCATATACTCCAATTCTCAAACCTCACAAGATAACATCAACACCTCAAGTCTTACAATAATCATAAATCCTCAAAACTCACCTAAGGTTCAACCACTACTTGGTATTTACTCTAAGTTATGCTAAATTATCCAACTTAGCATGATACTAATACTAGACATAACAAGATCAAGGAAGGAAATACTCACACGAGGTCAAAGGCGGAAGATGATCTACAAACGTCGAGAAAGGATTTGTTGGCCTTTATCGGGCGCTTCCGAACCTAACACCAAACTAAACAAATTTAGCGTAACGCTAAATTTGAACGGAATACTTATCATATATAAATATAAGGAAAACTCCACTTTTAAAACCCAACTTAAAAAAAACGTAAATATATATTCCGGGCAAATTGTATAACATCATAAACTCAAGGTAAAACTCGTTTTAAAGCCAACGTTAAAATCCCGTAATTTAATCTTTGAGTCATAACCCGGAATTAATCCAACATGAGCATAACATAGATGGTATATATAAATAAGAATATAATTCAAGTAAATCCCAAATTTAAAACCCATAAATACATTTTCCGCCAATTAATACAATTTTAGAAATATGGGACATTATTCGTAAATTAATTCCTTGGGCCGCTTTTTGTAATTAATTTCAGTAGGGGCATAATTGCATAAACCTAAATCTGGGCCATTAACTATAAATACAAAAGATGGGTTACAATCTGTAATTATACCATAATTGAGGGGTCCTGATTTGAATATGGTAATTAGGGTTTCTTTTAACCTGATAGATGAAAGCGGCAGCGAGGAAGAGGAGTACAGGGCCGCTGGGTTCGTCCGACGGGATCTCCGGCTTCGACAGGGCATGGGCGCTGGTGGTGAGGCTCGTCCCGACCTCCGGAGACGACGGGCAGCAGGAATCGACGACTCTCTCCGCCCGGCGGAGCTCACTGGAGAAAGAGCTGCTACACAGGTACGCAGAGAAGAAAAGGGGGGGAAGGAGACGGCGACGGGATGCTGCGTTGGCGACTCCAAAGGCTCAGGGCGGACCCCGGGTGGTGCAGTTCTCCGATGGGTTGCACAGTGGTGAGAAGGAAGCAGGGCGGCGGCCATGTCTCCGGCAGAAGATAAGAAGGAGAAGGTGGTGCTCAAGTGTGAGGTTGGCTGTCCTAGTTTGAATGAAAGGTTAGGAGGGTTGCTGCTTGCTCTTGGTGTGGGTGAAGGAACTAGAGGTGAAGGGTGGTGGCGAAGAGGTTCCAAGAGATAGAGGGATGGAGACGCATCACAGGGAGAAGGAAGATAGAAGGGAGTGCTTCATTTGCTGCAGTCTAGGGCAGAGGTTGCGTAAAGAAGAGAGAGTGATGAGGGTTGCGAGGAGACGAGAGGTCGGGGTGTAGAGGCTGCTCATCAGCCAGCAAGGTAAACGAGGGGACGCATGAGGCAGTGAAAGAAGAGAAAAGAAAATAAAAAATAAAAATAAAAATAAATAAATATATATATAAATAAATAAATGAATAACTCGATAAGGAATATCCGTATGCGAATCGGGAAAAACGTTCCGAACTTTTCCGAAGATCATAATATAAATGTATGCGAATGTATCAAAAAATATAAATATACTCCGGGAAGATATTTCACGTCGTAAAATACTTTTAATAAAATATATATATATATATATATATATATATATATATATATATGTGTGCCATTAAATATCGATAAAAGCTGCAAGAATTATAAATGCAAACGCGCCTAAAATTGGGGCGTTACAGACATCACTGCCCAGCTCTGACAGGAGACTGGGAGGTTCTCTATACCCAGACTAGGCAGGTACAAGGTGAGATGCATCGGATCCATTCCTGATGGTTACACGGGGGCGGAGGCGAGGTTTGGGAATCCCTCGTGTCACAAAATAAGTATCACTAGAGTGAAAGAGTAACTTAAATCAAGATAATAAAACGGACTTGTTTGAAAGCATGATGGGTGTTTATATTTTTATGTGTGTTTGTGCTGCTATTATTCTGCTAATATTTAGACAACTAGCTAACGGTTCTTCTTGTTGTTGTTTTTAGACTTACCGCAGGTTAGATCAGCAGCTGAGTGATCCAGAAGTAGTGGTCAGCCGGGTCTCCGTACTCCTTAGAGCGGGGGTTGGGGGTTGTTTTTGTCTCTCCTTTCTTTTGATTAGACAGTTGTTCTTTTCTTTTGTTTAAGTACTTTAGGCTGCTAGATAGTGTTGCATTCATTACCCTAAAAATATTATTTTTATGAATTTCGGTTTCTTTATTTGTGTCTTGTTGCAAGATCCTAGTAATGTTGTTGTCAAACTGAGGTCGGGACCCATTGTGAGGTCCTAACCAGTAACGTCCCGAGTTTTGAGAATTCGGGGTGTTACAACATGGTATTAGAGCTCTAGGTTGGCAACAATGGCACTTGAAATCTTCTGAAAGACCGAATAAGTTTTAAGCAGAGCCCGAAAAGGGGTCTGAGTTTTAAAAAGAAAATTTTTGGTTTTAAATGCATGCATAGTCTGGTTAGGAATAGAAAAGTACGGCTGACCACCACTACTACCGCGGATCTCAGTATGCTTAGTTGGACTTTAGGTTTTACTGTAGATGGACTATATGGACTTTAGCTAGTAGTAATTATAGTTATTATCCTTTGCGCAGATGGCACGTACTAGAGCTACGCTAGCTACTGGTCGAGGCAGAGGTCGTCCACCTCTCCCTCCAGCTGGACCAGGTAGGGGAGATAGGACCCCTACAGTTAGAGGACACGGCCGTGGAGGTAGACCTCCACTAGCCCGAGGCCGAGGTAGAGCTCCTCAAGAGGATCCACCAGCAGTGATCATGCCAGAGGCTGGAGTGGAGGAGGTAGCTGAGAGTGTAGGTCCTGAGGTCAGGAATGAGACCGTTGCTAGGTCTGGAGTACAGAGAGCACGTTCGACAGAGTCAGGACGTGTTTCCATTGGAGCGACTGAGTACAGAGAGTACCGAGCATACGTTGAGCGTATGGAGGAGGCTGCTAGGACAGAGAGACTTACCCAGGTACCACCAGTACCGGATAGATCTATCCAGGTGACACAGGGAGCGCCTCAGGTGCCAGCTGTACCTGAGAGGAGGGTTGTGGCTGATAGAGCTCCTACTAGGTCTAGAGCACCGAGACCGGATGAGTGGTTGAAGGCTTTCAACTCTCAGAAAGTCCCCTCATATAGTGGAGAGATAGGACTGGAGGTGGAGCACTGGATTGGATAGGTAGAGACTGCGTTAGAGGCAATACGCTGCCCCGAGGATCGGCAGGTGGACTTAGTGCAGACCTGCTTCACTGGAGATGCTCATTCCTGGTGGCGGACCATGCGTAGTCGAGTCACCAGTTGGGAGCAGATGAGGAGCATTGTTAGAGACAGATACTGCCCTGTCTCATTGAGGAGAGAGAGATTCCAAGACTTCATTGAGACTGGATTTGAGGACATTCCGATTGCTGCTGCCATCAAGAAGTTCCAGAAGGAACTGACACTGCTTGGACCAGCTGCATCTCTTGAGGAGCAGCACGTATATCTTTTTTCGAGGAGATTGAGATAGAGCACTCGTTCCTATCTGGCAGGATTCCGCTGTGAGACTCTGTCAGATGTTACGCTAGAAAGTGTGTACGCAATAAGCTTTAAATTTATACTTGTTATAATTATCCTAATTCTTAGCGCACCCGCAGTGTACGGGACGTATGTAGAAAGATAAGTACTCCAAGGTCGAACACAAAGACTAAGGTGAAATCGAACTAAGTTGTGATTGAATTTAGCAAGGTCTAATCTAAGCAAGGAAAAGGAAAATTGCAAATTGTTTTTGTTGGTTTTAGATGATCAAATCAAGGATCACAACTCATGCAAACAATCAAATCAAACTCAATCGGAAAAATCGGCACAAATAAACAAATCGAACAAAATGTGATCAAGAGAGAAAGAAAACGGATTCTAGGGGTTGGAAATTTCGGTTATGGCATAAACCTCAAGTTATCTATTCATTCTTTGGATTGATGATGATATGCTGGGATTTAGTGTTTCTAAAATGGGATCAATTACCGGGTAAGTCTCATGATCCAACTAGTCCACACCTAAGGTCTCGTTACCGGTTAAGTCTTCAAGAACCTAAGGATAGGATTTTAACACAAACCGGATTATTACCTAGAGGTCCAACCTATCCTCACCGGGTAAGTCTCGGAAAGGGAAGTTCTAAGCAACTATCCTAGCACACTTAATCCAATGGCGGCTTATTAGGCTCACCATTACCTAAGGTTTTACTATTTTAGATTCTAAGGGCAAGGATTACCGGGTAAGTCTCTCCTAACACTTAGTCTCTACACTAGGACACCCTAGGGTAGGTCAAACTCAGCAAAAACTTAGGGTTTCAACAATTTTATGAACCTAAGGTGAGATCCTTCGAGTCAGGAAAATCACGGTTCGTTCTACAAAAACCACGGTCGTGGTTCTTCAAGAACTACCCGTGATTTCTAACAGTAGCTACGTCCATAAACAAAAATCATCCAAAAGTAAATTTAAGTTCATCCTATCATAGATCTAGCCATAACCATCCTTTCCTAACCCTAGAATCACATCAATCTAGCCTACAACATTCATATTGGAATTCAAAACAAACAAGCATAGATTCATAATCTCCATAGCAAGAAAAATGAGAGAAAGAAGATGAACAAATAAACTCCAAATAAAATCCAAATCTGAAGATTGAATTTAGGATGACTTACAACCCTTCCAAAGGAAGGTTCAAGGGTTCAAAAACTTCTAGAAATAAATCCGAAATACAAGAGTTAGGTGTGTCTTCTCCTCTCCTCTTCAATGGCAATGGCTCCTTTCTTCTTCTTCTTGCACTTTCCTTCCTAGAAAAATCCTTCTTCTCCTTGGAATATATTTTGTTCCAGAGCAATAGAGAATGTGTGAGCTGCTCCCAAAACTACCCCAAAATCCCCGCTGCCTCTAACAACTATCAAGGACCACTTTTATAACCAATTTCTTCATGAGCTGGCCATGAGAGTCGTGGCACAGCTGTCACGAGAATCTTGCAAATTCCACGGTTGTTTCCACGGCCGTGGTCTTTCAGATGACCGTGATTCTGTGCAGAAACTTTGTTTTGGATCATTAGGCTGTGGTTTGGTGCATGGCCTTTGTTTGCAAGGTTCCTTGAGTCATTCCTTGTGCTCTAATGAGTCGGAAACGCGTCCTCTGATTGAGCGGCCTTCAAACGCCTCGTTTTAGCCCGAAATTTCCCGAAATACCTACAAAACGCACACAAATCCGTGTAGACGTCTATCTCGACAAAATACATGTTTTGAGTGCAAAACGTATCGGACTAGTGCTAGACAATGCATGATTGAGCGAGAATTCTACCTAAATGTGCACCTAAAACTATGCTATAAATCGTGTTATCAAAATACCCCATACTTAAGGTTTGCTCGTCCCCGAGCAAATTCCCAACTATAGACTACGAGATGACATGATTTATGCATGCAGAAAAATGGCAAAATCTTTTTGGTTTTGTGCTTCTACTATTGGATCACCTTCATAGTCATGATCAATGGCCATTGAATAAGCAATTATGTATCAAATAATAAAGTCATGGAAAGACAATTGTACTTAACTCAAAAACATGCATGAGTTGGGAGGACGGAGATGTCAAGAAGATCAAGAGTCTATCCAATCTAAACTACTAAGTCTTACAAACATGCAAGTAGGTCATAAGGGCTTGTGACATAAAAGGCCAAGAAACGTTGTAATTGGAGGGGGAATTTTCTAGGTGTGTGATGCTAATCCGGGAATGGAACTAACTTCACTCCTTGTCCTCGATCAACTTCCCCCAAGTGCATATTTTTCCCTATCTTGCTTTCTTTTCTTTTTCTTTGATTCATTTTTGAGACAATGGCATTGGTGTACAATAGCCGAAACCTAGGTGATTAGCCATCCTCGGGTTTTTTCTCTTTTTCGAGGTGCATCCACACCGGGCACACATACCAAGGCTCGTTAGGGCTATTGGTTCATTTGATTTTGGCAAGGCACCAACACCCGATCATGTGAAGTGTACCGAGTTACTTGTCATTTAAACCAACGCCCCCAAACCTATTTTGGCTACACTTCCACAATAATTTCAGCATTCTATTCACGACATTCTTTTCATTACATCTTCACCCCGCACTTGCTTTTCACACATTCAAACACACTAGCATGCTCCTATTCCCGGATGGGTTTTAAAGGAGGTCAAATTTATATCAATTGAGGTGCTCAAGCAATCATGATCAAGATGAGAAGTAGAGAAAGATGAAATGCCTTATTCATTCCTAGATGGTATGCAAGAACTATCATGTAATTTCGATTTTCAATACTCAATCCATTCTAGGCAATCATCATGCTCTCAAGTCATTCATGGAATTCAAGAAAAGTAGTTCAAGTCCACATATGCATTTATTAATTTAGCACATAAGGCCATTCATAGCCAATCACAAGACAAGTTTTCATCATTAGGATCATATCCAAGCCTAGAAAGCACAAAAATTTTTAAATTTTTCTGATTTTTATGGAATTTTCGATTTAAGTATGTACAATGCAAGACATGTGCAAATATTAACCTATCCTAGATGCTCTTCATGCAAAGGATTATGCAAACCCCACCCCATACTTAGAAACACATTGTCCCCAATGTGGTATACAAGTAAAGAGAGTGAAAGAAGGTTCTCACAATGTAAAATGGTTTTCTTCGGTATTTGGGAATTCTCAAGAGGATTGATGTTGGATGATCCTTTCAACCATGGTAGGGAGCTCTAAGCATCCTTCAAGCTTTGAAACCCGCGCTAGGCACCGCTAGCCGTCCAAGTTCCGCGTCCGCTCCACCCATGATTAATGAGGGTTTCATCATCACCATTTCCAAGAAAGGCTTCCAATGCCACTAATGTTCTAGCACACACAAAATAGACAAAACACACAAAGCACACAAAAACAGAAAAATCTAAGCTAAAATGAAGGAAAAATGTTACCGATGGGTTGCCTCCCACCAAGCGCTTCTTTAAGGTCATTAGCTTGACCAAACTCGGGAGTGTTTATGCAAGGTGAAGTGGGGCAATCATGTCCACCGGGGCTCCCGGAATATACTTCTTCAAGCGATGCCCGTTCACTTTGAAATCTCCACAATGCTCTCCTCCTATCTCAATGGCTCCATGGGGAAAAATCTTCTTCACCACATATGGCCCGGTCCATCTTGATTTGAGTTTTCCGGGAAAGAGTCTTAGCCTTGAGTTGAAGAGAAGGACAAGATCTCCTTCACTCAACTCCTTTGGAATGATCCTCTTGTCATGCCACCTTTTGGTTCTCTCTTTGTAAATCCGGGCATTCTCATAAGCTTCCAACCGGAGTTCCTCAAGTGCATTGATATCAAGCAATCTCTTTTCTCCCGCCTCCTTGAGGTCAAAGTTTAGCCACTTAATGGCCCAATAAGCTCTATGCTCCATTTCCACCGGAAGATGGCAAGACTTGCCATAGACCAACTTGTAGGGAGTGGTGCCAATAGGTGTCTTGAAGGCGGTTCTATATGCCCATAGTGCGTCATTGAGCTTCATGGCCCAATCCTTTCTTGTCCTAGACACCGTCTTCTCGAGTATGGATTTGATCTCGCGGTTGGAGATCTCCACTTGACCACTAGTTTGGGGGTGGTAAGGTGTTGCCACCTTATGAGTCACCCCATACTTGGCCAAAAGTGCTCCAAAGTTCCTATTTGTGAAGTGCTTCCCTCCATCACTAATGATCACCCTTGGTGTTCCAAACCTAGGGAAGATCACTCGGTTGAAGAACCGCACCACCACCTTGGCATTATTTGTAGGAGAGGCGATTGCCTCTACCCATCTTGACACATAGTCCACCGCCAATAGGATGAATAGATTTCCACATGAAGAAGGGAATGGTCCCATGAAGTCTACACCCCACACATCAAAAATCTCAACTTCTTGAATGTTGTTTAAGGGCATTTCATTCCTTCTTGAGATGTTCCCCGTTCTTTGGCAAGCATCACATGCCGCTACAAAACCTTGCACATCTCTAAACAAGTTAGGCCAATAAAAACCGGATTGCAATACCTTGGCACACGTTTTGTGTGAGCTAGCATGGCCTCCACATGGTAAGGAGTGACAGTGCCGGATCACACTCTCCACTTCATCCTCCGGTATGCATCTCCTAAGCACCCCATCCGGGCCTCTCTTGAATAGAAGTGGCTCGCTCCAATAGTAATGTCTTACATCGTTGAAGAACTTCTTCCTTTGTGCATACGTTAGTCCGGGAGGCACTTCCTCACACACCAAGTAATTCACAATGTCGGCATACCATGGCTCACTTCCTCTAGCCACTTGGAACAAGCATTCCTCCACCAATTGCAATTGTTCATCCCGGAACGAGTCATCTATCGGGATGTTGTCTTTCTCGAGCTCCAATGGTGGAAGTCTACTAAGGTGATCCGCCACCGAGTTCTCGGATCCCTTCTTATCTCTTATCTCCAAATCAAACTCTTGGAGAAGAAGGATCCACCGGATCAACCTTGGCTTAGCATCCTTCTTTGTAAGTAGATAACGGATCGCCGCGTGATCCGTATAAACTATGACCTTCGCTCCAACAAGGTAAGAACGGAACTTCTCAAATGCGTACACCACCGCTAACAGCTCCTTCTCGGTAGTAGCATAATTGAGTTGGGCATCATCTAGCGTCTTGCTAGCATAATAAATAGCATGAGTGCGCCCTTCTTTTCTTTGCCCCAAAACGGCTCCGACGACCACATCACTTGCATCGCACATGATCTCAAATGGTAGACTCCAATCCGGAGGTTGCATGATAGGTGCGGAGATCAAGGCGTTCTTCAACCTACAAAATGCTTCAAGACAATCCTTGGAAAAGACAAAATCAACATCCTTCATTAGTAGGTTAGTTAGAGGCTTAGAAATTTTAGAGAAATCTTGGATGAATCTCCGGTAAAAACCGGCATGCCCTAAGAAACTCCTTACCCCCTTCACCGAGGTAGGTGGTGGCAACTTCTCTATCGTTTCAATCTTAGCCCTATCAACCTCAATGCCACGGTTAGATACCAAGTGTCCTAACACAATCCCTTCACTTACCATGAAGTGGCATTTCTCCCAATTCAAGACAAGATTTGTCTCCTCACATCTTTGTAATACTAATGACAAGTTAGCCAAGCAATCATCAAAAGAAGAACCATAAACAGAGAAATCATCCATGAATACCTCCATGATATTTTCTATGTATTCCGAAAAGATAGCCATCATACACCTTTGAAAGGTGGCGGGTGCATTACACAACCCAAATGGCATTCTCCTATATGCAAATGTACCCCATGGACATGTAAAAGTTGTTTTCTCTTGGTCATCGGGGTGGATAGGGATTTGGAAAAATCTGCTATACCCATCTAGATAGCAAAAGTGAGAGTGTTGAGCTAATCTTTCTAGCATTTGGTCAATGAAGGGGAGGGGAAAGTGATCTTTCCTAGAGGCCATGTTCAATTTCCTATAATCTATACACATTCTCCATCCCGTGACCGTCCTAGTAGGTATTAGTTCATTGTTCTCATTAGTTACTACCGTCATTCCACCTTTCTTAGGTACTACGTGAACGGGGCTAACCCACTTACTATCCGAGATAGGGTAGATAATTCCCGCGTCTAGCAACTTAATGATTTCCTTTTTGACCACCTCTTTCATTATAGGATTCAATCTCCTTTGATGATCTATAGAGGGTTTGTGGTTATCTTCCATCATTATCTTATGCATGCACAAAGATGGCTTAATGCCAACCAAATCATCAATAGTATAACCAATGGCTTTCCTATGCAATCTCAATTCATGTAGCAATTTAGCAAGTTCATCATCACTCAAGCATGCATTAACAATCACCGGATATGTAGAATTATCACCAAGGAATGCATACTTTAAATGAGAGGGGAGGGGTTTGAGTTCAAGTGAGGGAGGACCTTTTTCGGTTGAAGACGATCCAAACAAGATTGGATGAGATGAATCCAAAGCAAATGAAGACTCCCCTTGGCTCCTAGAAGCTTGATCGTCATTAAGAGCTGATTCAGGGGAAACCACGGTTGAAATCACGGTTGGTTCAACTTCCACGACCGTGGTTCCTTCCAGGCTTGTTTCTCGGAGTTGTCCAGAGAGTTTGACGGCCGTGGTTCCTAAATCTCGACCGTGGAACTTACAGCTGTTCACAATTTCTTCATGGCTCTCAAATCCAACCCTTGGCTCTTCTTCCATTGCCTCCAAGGCTTTGATCTCTTCATTGCAATTCTCCTCAATGTCTTCCTCCATCATACTCAAGGTGAGAACCTTTTCTAAGGGATCCTTGATCAAAATCGAGCTCACCATTTCTCTAGATTCTTCTTGCTCGACTATGTTGAAGATGTCTTCATCAAGGGTTGGCCCTTTCATCATAGTGGACAGCTTGAACTTGATGTTCTCCTCTCCAATGTTGAAGGAGAGAGTCCCGTTCTTGCAATCCACTAAGCATCCGGATGTGGCTAGGAAAGGTCTTCCTAGGATGATGGGAACCGGGTAATCCGCCGGAATATCCAACACTACAAAGTCGATAGGTACATAGAATCCTCCCAATTGCACCGGAATGTCTTCAAGAATCCCAACCGGGTGAGTGATGGATCGGTCCGCCATATAGAGGGTCATCTTGACCGGTTTTGGCTCTCCTAGCCCGACCTTGTTACTAAGTGCAAGCGGTATGATGCTTACACTCGCCCCAAGATCACAAAGGGCTTCGTACTTCACATCTCCTACTCCAATTGGAACACAAAAAGAGCCCGGATCCCTTAGCTTGGGAGGCATCTCCTCCTTCATTGTTTGGATCAACTCCGAGGATCTCTTGGTCATCCTAATCTCCCCATACTCCTCCAACTTCCTTTTGTTGGAGAGTATTTCCTTCAAGAACTTTCCGTATGCCGGCATTCCTAAGATGGCATCCATGAACGGAATGTTAATATGTAACTTGGACATTAGTTCAAGGAACTTACCAAAGTGATTGTCCAAACGAGCTCTTGCTCTTGATTGCGGAAACGGTAGTGGTGGCTTGTATGGGGGCGGTGCCACATAAATTGGCTCTACATCCTTGCTCTTCCCTCCATCTTCATGCTTTCTTCCTTCTTCTACCACTACTTGACTTCCCTTAGCTTGGTCCTTGGGCAAAGGATCCTTCATACTCAACCCACTCCTTGTTGTGATAGCCAAAACTTGACCTCTTGGGTTGTCTTCGGTTCTTCCGGGAAGCTTCCCCGGATCTCTATGTGCTTCACCCGCCTTTTGAAAGACTTGTGCTTCCAGGACTTTTTGAGCCTTAGAAATTGAAGTGACGGTGCTCTCAAGTCCACTCAATCTTTCTAGCAATTGTTCAAACATGACTTCGGTTCTATCCTTTGAAGGTTGAGGAAAACCGGGTGGAGGTTTTTGTGAAGCTCTTTGTGGTGGAGTGGTGCTTGTGGAGGCGGGAGGGTTCAAGGCTCCATCCGGATTTGAATAAGAGAATCCGGGATGGTTATGGTTTGGCCGGTAATTATTGAATTGCCGGTTGTTGTTGAAGTTCCTTGGGCCTTGGTAATTGTTGAAGTTTCCCCTTCCCATGTAGTTGACATCCACCTCCTTGGAAGACAAGTTTGCTTGTGGGGGTGCTTGAGGAGTTGTTTGGCTTTTCAATGTTGTGGTGCATAACTCTCTCAAGGATTTCAACTCGTTGTTGATGGCGTCAAGCTTGAAATTGCTCATGGTGACTTCACTCACCTCATATGCTCCCGCCTTTCTCCCTTCACTCTTTCTATGCGAGTACTTCTCAATCACTAGGGCTTGCTTCTCCACAAACTCCCAAGCATCATCTACATGTTTCTCCATAAATGTCCCACCGGAAAGTGATTGAAGTTTGAATTGGCTATCTTCATCAAGCCCTTTGAAGTAGATTTCCAATAGCTCAATCTTTGGTATGCCATGGTGCGGACAATCTAGAAGAAGATCTTTGAATCTCTCCCAAGACTTGAACAAACTCTCTCTATCCCTCATCACGAAGGCATTGATCTTTCCCCTTAGCTCGGTGGTCTTGGATGGTGGGAAGAACTTGGTCAAGAACTCGGTTGTCATCTCTTCCCAAGTACCAACTCTTCCTTGTGGAATAGATTGATACCAAGCTAAGGCTTTGTCCTTAAGAGAAAAGGAAAAGGCCCTTAGCTTATGGTTGTTGCTCTCCAATCTCGGTGGTCTAAGAGTCTCCATCAAGATCTCATAATTCATCAAGTGTTGATGAGGGGACTCCCCTTCCATCCCTCCAAATTGATTGTGCCGGATCATTTGTAGAACTTGAGGGCGGAGCTCATAGTTGTGGGTTGCGGGATCTCCTAGATTCACACCCGGTCGGTGTGCTCTTTGTGCCGGATCCATGCGTCTCCCTAGGGTTTGTGGCTCCTCAATGGCAATTGGAACAACCCGAACATTAGCCGCCGGTTGCGGTTGTGGTGGAGGTGGTGGAGGTTGTCGGCGATTAAGCTCTCCTTGGACAAGAGCTTGCCTAATCTCTTCAATCTCCCTCCTAGTTTCTTCTTGCCTCTCATTGGCAAGTCTCCTCTCTTCCTCTAAGAGCTCATCTCTTAGCCTTATTTGCTCTAAGGCTTCATCCAATTCAGCTTGAAGATTTCTACCGGCCATCTCTCTCTCTTTTCGAATGTTCTTAGATCTAGATCGAAGGGTTTTCTCCGGTTCGGGATCGAATGGAGCTAGATCCTTGCCACGAGATCTTCGCATACACCTAAAGAGAAGTAGATGTCCTGAAAAGCAAAGACACAAACCAAAAAGAGATCAAAAGAAACAAGAAAGATCTACACTAGAATCAATCACAAAATAGACTCAATCTAGACCTAGTCCCCGGCAACGGCGCCAAAAACTTGTTACGCTAGAAAGTGTGTACGCAATAAGCCTTAAATTTATACTTGTTATAATTATCCTAATTCTTAGCGCACCCGCAGTGTACGGGACGTATGTAGAAAGATAAGTACTCCAAGGTCGAACACAAAGACTAAGGTGAAATCGAACTAAGTTGTGATTGAATTTAGCAAGGTTTAATCTAAGCAAGGAAAAGGAAAATTGCAAATTGTTTTTGTTGGTTTTAGATGATCAAATCAAGGATCACAACTCATGCAAACAATCAAATCAAACTCAATCGGAAAAATCGGCACAAATAAACAAATCGAACAAAATGTGATCAAGAGAGAAAGAAAACGGATTCTAGGGGTTGGAAATTTCGGTTATGGCATAAACCTCAAGTTATCTATTCATTCTTTGGATTGATGATGATATGCTGGGATTTAGTGTTTCTAAAATGGGATCAATTACCGGGTAAGTCTCATGATCCAACTAGTCCACACCTAAGGTCTCGTTACCGGTTAAGTCTTCAAGAACCTAAGGATAGGATTTTAACACAAACCGGATTATTACCTAGAGGTCTAACCTATACTCACCGGGTAAGTCTCGGAAAGGGAAGTTCTAAGCAACTATCCTAGCACACTTAATCCAATGGCGGCTTATTAGGCTCACCATTACCTAAGGTTTTACTATTTTAGATTCTAAGGGCAAGGATTACCGGGTAAGTCTCTCCTAACACTTAGTTTCTACACTAGGACACCCTAGGGTAGGTCAAACTCAGCAAAAACTTAGGGTTTCAACAATTTTATGAACCTAAGGTGAGATCCTTCGAGTCAGGAAAATCACGGTTCGTTCTACAGAAACCACGGCCGTGGTTCTTCAAGAACTACCCGTGATTTCTAACAGTAGCTACGTCCATAAACAAAAATCATCCAAAAGTAAATTTAAGTTCATCCTATCATAGATCTAGCCATAACCATCCTTTCCTAACCCTAGAATCACATCAATCTAGCCTACAACATTCATATTGGAATTCAAAACAAACAAGCATAGATTCATAATCTCCATAGCAAGAAAAATGAGAGAAAGAAGATGAACAAATAAACTCCAAATAAAATCCAAATCTGAAGATTGAATTTAGGATGACTTACAACCCTTCCAAAGGAAGGTTCAAGGGTTCAAAAACTTCTAGAAATAAATCCGAAATACAAGAGTTAGGTGTGTCTTCTCCTCTCCTCTTCAATGGCAATGGCTCCTTTCTTCTTCTTCTTGCACTTTCCTTCCTAGAAAAATCCTTCTTCTCCTTGGAATATATTTTGTTCCAGAGCAATAGAGAATGTGTGAGCTGCTCCCAAAACTACCCCAAAATCCCCGCTGCCTCTAACAACTATCAAGGACCACTTTTATAACCAATTTCTTCATGAGCTGGCCATGAGAGTCGTGGCACAGCTGTCACGAGAATCTTGCAAATTCCACGGTTGTTTCCACGGCCGTGGTCTTTCAGATGACCGTGATTCTGTGCAGAAACTTTGTTTTGGATCATTAGGCTGTGGTTTGGTGCATGGCCTTTGTTTGCAAGGTTCCTTGAGTCATTCCTTGTGCTCTAATGAGTCGGAAACGCGTCCTCTGATTGAGCGGCCTTCAAACGCCTCGTTTTAGCCCGAAATTTCCCGAAATACCTACAAAACGCACACAAATCCGTGTAGACGTCTATCTCGACAAAATACATGTTTTGAGTGCAAAATGTATCGGACTAGTGCTAGACAATGCATGATTGAGCGAGAATTCTACCTAAATGTGCACCTAAAACTATGCTATAAATCGTGTTATCATCAGACTATCAAGACAGAGCGTCTGCTTATGAGAGAGACAGACCAGTGTCGAGGAGAGCTGCTCAGTCAGACAGGCCGCATAAGCGGCAGAGGACAGGTTATGCTAGTGGTAGTTCAAGAGTAGCTGCTTTTGGACGGGAACAGACTTAGGGGCGACAGAGCCATACATCTACTGGTCAGACTTCAGCTGGTGGCTTGCAGTGCCACAACTGCAGTAGCTATGGACATATCCGATCGAACTGCACGAAGCCAGGAGTGACTTGCTTCCAATGCGGCAAGGTTGGACATAGAGCTGTATTCTGCCGTCAGGGCAAGGCTCCATCTCAACAGGGTTCTTCTCTTACAGGCTTATCAGGGAGTGTACAGAGACCGCCACAGTACCGGACTCCGAGTCAGCAGCAACAGTACAGAGCTCCTAGTCAGCAGCAGTCTTACAGGGCTCCAAGACACACACCACCACAGAGTTTTATGCAGGGATCAGGTCGGGGCAGAGGACGTGCTAGTGTGGCTGATACTAGAGGAGCTCAGGCACGAGTGTTTGAGTTGAGAGATGCTGATCAGCCAGATGCACCGACTGCCACATGTACGATCCAGATTCATGACTTACCTGTACGAGTTTTATTTGATACGGGTGCTACACACTCCTTCATATCTGATGCATGCGTAGATAGGTTGTCCTTAGCTACTGTATAGGGGATACCTTTTATGATAGGCTTACCTAATGGGAGTAAGGTAAGAGGGACTAGAGAGATCTTTGGATGTCCTGTTCGCATGGGAGATCGAGACTGGCTAGTCAATTTTCTAGTCATGCCCTTAGCTCATGAGGATGTCATTTTAGGGATAGACTAGATGAGGAAACACAGAGCAGTCTTAGACATTGGTAGGAGGACAGTGACCGTTGCCACGGAGGAGGGCCATAGAGTGATATTCCGAGGTTGGGACCTCGAAAAGTCAGGTATAGTTATCAGTGCAGTGAGAGCAGCGAGACTGATAGCACAGGGTTGCGAAGCCTTCTAGTGTTATGCCATGAAGGAAAGCAAGAGCCTGACTATAGAGGAGATATCTGTTGCATGCGAGTTTGCAGAGGTATTCAGTGACGACCTGCCAGGACTACCCCCACAGAGGAGCGTTGATTTCAGCATTGACTTGGAGCCGGGCACGAGACCTATCTCGAAGGCTCCGTACCGTATGGCACCTATAGAGCTGCTTGAGCTGAAGAAGCAGTTAGAGGAGCTAGCAGAGAAGGGTTTCATATGCCCTAGTGTGTCTCCTTGGGGTGCGCCAGTGTTGTTTGTGAAGAAGAAGGACGGATCGATGAGGCTGTGCATAGACTACAAGGAGCTGAACAAGGTGACCATCAAGAACAAGTACCCACTGCCACGCATAGATGACCTGTTGGACCAGTTGCATGGAGCGTCCGTGTTCTCGAGGATAGACTTGAGGTCAGGTTACCACCAGTTGAGGGTGAGAGATCAGGACATACCTAAGACGGCATTCCGGACTAGGTATGGTCATTATGAGTTCGTAGTGATGCCATTTGGGCTCACTAATGCACCAGCGGTGTTCATGGAGTTGATGAATGGGATATTCATTGACTTCTTAGACCAATTTATAGTGGTCTTCATTGACGACATCCTAGTCTACTCTAGGAGTCGAGAGGAGCATGCCGGACACTTGAGGACAGTACTGCAATTTCTACAGGATAGCCAGTTGTATGCTAAGCTATCCAAGTGTGAGTTTTGGATGTCAGAGGTGGCTTTCTTAGGTCACGTGGTGACTGCTGAGGGTATTAAGGTCGATCCGGCGAAGATCGAGTCAATATCTTCTTGGCAACCTCCTAAGAATGTTAAGGAGGTTCGCAGCTTTCTAGGTTTAGCAGGTTACTACCGCCGGTTTGTGGAAGGGTTCTCTTTGATTGCCCGACCACTTACTTGTCTTCTGAGGAAGACCACTCGGTTCGTCTGGTTTGAGCCGTGTCAGCAGAGTTTTGAGGAGCTGAAGAGGAGATTGACGTCCGCTCCGATTTTAGCACAACCTGAGGGTACTGATGACTTTGTGGTATACAGTGATGCATCCAAGCTGGGCTTGGGGTGTGTTTTGATGCAGAGGGGTAAGGTCATAGCCTATGCGTCTCGATAGTTGAAGACGTATGAGGAGAACTACCCCACACATGATCTAGAGTTGGCTGCAGTAGTCCATGCTCTTAAGATCTGGCGTCACTATCTCTATGGGGCGACATGTAAGATCTTTACAGACCATAAGAGTCTGAAGTACATATTCACTCAGAGAGAGTTGAATAACCGCCAGAGGCGGTGGTTAGAGTTGATCAAGGACTTCGACCTTGAGATCCTTTACCACCCCGGAAAGGCGAATGTGGTAGCTGATGCTTTGAGCCGGAAGACGCCTGGAGAGAGGGCGATAGCCCGGTTGACAGTACAACCACAGTTGCAGAGGGACTTGGCTTGGTTGGAGATAGAGATTCAGTTTCCCGATACTGATGGTCAGTTGTCTACCATGGAGTTACTTCCTGATCTGTTGGATGAGATCCGACAGAAGCAGGAGACTTGCCCTACTTTGATCAGGATCCGAGACAGGATGTCTCGAGATGAGGCCCCACAGTTTACTATTGGTGCAGATGGAGTGATGAGACGTCAGGACCGCATTTGTGTGCCGTCAGACAGTGAGTTGAGACAGAGGATACTAGGTGAGGCTCATGCTACCCCATACTCAGTACATCCTGGAGCGAGTAAGATGTACAAGGATGTGAGACGGTCCTTCTGGTGGGGTGGTCTGAAGCCCGATGTGACTCGGTATGCAACTCAGTGCGCGACCTGCCAGCAGGTCAAGATTGAGCACCGTAGGTCTGGAGGAGAGCTCCACCCACTCCCAGTACCACAGTGGAAGTGGGAGGATATATCTATGGATTTTGTCACTGGTTTGAGACTCAGCAGAGGATTTGATGCTATTTGGGTAGTGGTAGACCGCCTAACGAAGACCGCACGTTTCATTCCGATTAAGGAAACGTGGCCGGTGAGTCGTCTGGCTGAGGAGTTCACCCGACACATTGTGAGACTCCATGGAGTACCGAGGACTATCGTCTCTGATAGAGATGGACGTTTTACCTCGAGATTTTGGCAGCATGTACATACTGCTTTGGGGACGAGTCTCCATTTTACTACCGCCTACCACCCACAGACAGACGGACAGTCTGAGAGGACCATTCAGACCTTAGAGGACATGCTTCGGGCGTGTGTACTAGATTGGGGACAGGTATGGCCAGATCATCTTCCACATAGAGTTTTCGTATAATAATAGCTGGCACGCGTCTATTGGGATGGCCCCTTATGAGGCCTTGTACGGGCGGAGATGTCGTACACCATTATGTTGGGATGAGCCCAACAGAGGTGATGGAGTAGCTCCAGATCAGGTACAGGATGACATCGCTCGGATTGCTCTAGTCCGAGAGCGGATGTTAGCAGCTCAGAGTCGTCAGAAGTCCTACGCCGACAAAAGGCGTCGACCTTTGGAGTTTAGAGTGGGTGCTCAGGTGTGGCTGAGAGTGTCACCTACGAGAGGAGTCAAGCGTTTCGGCATTAAGGGGAAGCTGAGTCCCCGATATGTCGGACCTTTTGAGATCTTGGAGAGAGTTGGAGAGGTGGCTTACAGACTAGCACTACCGCCGAGACTAGAGAGTGTCCATCCGGTCTTTCATGTATCTCAGTTGAGAGAGTACATCCCGGATCCGAGACACGTCATTAGCCATGAGGATCTGACAGTTGAGCCTGACCATACATTTGTAGAGTACCCAGTAGCTGTCCTGGAGCGCAGTACCAGACGTCAGCGATCCAAGGAGATACCTATGTTGAGGATCCAGTGGTCTAGGAGAGGAGCTGATGAGGCCACTTGGGAGACTGAGGAGAGTATTAGACGTAACTATCCCGATTTCTTTGCGGAGTTAGAGGTTACTCCTGTTTGACGAGTTAGTACTCGGACATTGTGTTGTTTGACCTTTCAGGTTTCCATATTTTTGAGTGATTCTGTTTTTGTGCTACTTGCCTGTTTGATGCTTGAGTAGTTGCATGGTAGAAAATGAAAATGTCGAGAAAACTAAAATATACCCAAGGAAATATGCGAGTAAGAGGAACATTCTAAGTTTTGGGACGAAACTTCTTTTAAGAGGGCACTGATGTAATAACCGAAAATTTTAAAGTTCCGGTAAACTGCAATTAACCAAATTCCGATACGGCAAGCGTAGATAAATAAATAAAGAAAATAAAACGAGTTAAATGTTATCATTTTATGTGACTTTAAGTCACATAAAATTTATAAAAACTTATAACCGGAATTAATTTACGCGCTTTAAAATAAAAATAATAATAATAGATTAGATAATACGGAATTTAATTCCGTATTATATAATTTTTCCGCACATAATTAACGAGTTACGAATTCCGCTTTTAATTCATGAGACCACCGCTCAATTGGGCCAACCCTAGGCCCAAGCCATCAGCCCACTTCTTAAGCCCATCATTAATCCTAAACTAATTAAAATTAACCTAATCCTAATCTAACCCTAACTGCTTACCTCCTACCGTACTGCACGCCGCTGCTCTCCTCTCTTCGGACCATCGAACAGCAGTGCCGCTTCCTCCTCTTGTAAACTAACGAACCCCAGCCTACGGGACCGCCACCGAGCCGCCGCCGGGTCCTGCGCCACCTTCCGTCGGCTCCGGTAAGTCTACCGCCCCTTCTCCTCTTTCCGTTCTTCTCCGCACTCCTTGCGGTTCCGCCTCTTACCTTCCGTCGGCCGCTGTAGTACCGAAGACGCAGCCGTTTTCCCCTCGTCGTGGACCGCCGTGCGACCGCCCGAACCAGTGCCATCCGTCGACTCCGGTAAGCGCTACTCTCCTCCCTCGCTGCTACTTCCTCTTCCGCCTCCGTTGATCGGAACTCACACAGCTTACCGACTTCCGCAGCAGTAGCGAATCGACCACCAGGGACAGGGCCGCCGGAACGCCAGTGAGCCGCCTCTACTGATTCCGTAGCCAGGCCGACCACTAGAGGATACCGCGCTTCAGCCGCCGGTTGCAAGCAGGTCCTTCTTCATCCTATTCCTGCGAGTATTTACGAGATTGATACATGAATATCTGTAAATTTGAATACGAATATATGCGAGATTTTATACGTATATTTCTGAGATGGATAACATATATAAATTTACAGTGAATGCATATATAAACCATAAATTGGAAGTGGTACGAGTTGGTTATGAATCGAATAAGCTATGCATATATAAACTTATATATATATATATATATAAATGAATGGGTAAAATGTACGTGTATACGGATGAATATGATTTTACGAGTTGGTTGAGTTGGTGTTCTACTGTTATATGGAGTTCGGAAATGGAATAGAGTAAGACCTGTAAGTTTATATATGACGACATAAATAAGAAAGAAGAGTGAGTTCGAGTACGGATATATGTATACTTATATTAGACAATAGATTAAGGGTACCGAAGAGTTTATATATTTATGCATATGGATAGATATGCATGACGTTATGATTAAATATATATATGTAGTCGTATAAGCTAGTGTAGGCGTAGAGATAAATTTTTAGAATAAACTTGAGAATGTTAAGACTGAGGGCAAAATAGTCTTTTACCCTAAGAGAGTTTTCCCGTAATTCCTTTGAATGAGGTTGGACGTCTGAATGAGACTTTGATCCACATGCCATATTTGACAGGCGTTTGAGTTACCCCGAGTACGGGCTGTTGAGACGTGTTAGAGAGTATTTTCGACTCAGGTAAGTCCTTGCGACTTACTTAGCCAGTTTCTGGATATTAGTTGAGTGATAGTAGTTGGGTGTGCTTCTTGCGTGTTTAATAATAATAACTTGCTAGGACGACTGTTATTATTACGTTTAAGGCCCAAGTGTATGTATAACGGGCCGTGACATCACTGCCCAGCTCTGACAGGAGACTAGGAGGTTCTCTATACCCAGACCAGACAGGTACAAGGTGAGATGCATCGGATCCATTCCTGATGGTTACACGGGGGCGGAGACGAGGTTTGAGAATCCCTCGTGTCACAAAATAAGTATCACTAGAGTGAAAGAATAACTTAAATCAAGATAATAAAACGGACTTGTTTGAAAGCATGATGGGTGTTTATATTTTTATGTGTGTTTGTGCTGCTATTATTCTGCTAATATTTAGACAACTAGCTAACGGTTCTTCTTGTTGTTGTTTTTAGACTTACCGCAAGTTAGATCAGCAGCTGAGTGATCCGGAAGTAGTGGTCAGCCGGGTCTCCGTACTCCTTAGAGCGGGGGTTGGGGGTTGTTTTTGTCTCTCCTTTCTTTTGGTTAGACAGTTGTTCTTTTCTTTTGTTTAAGTACTTTAGGCTGCTAGACAGTGTTGCATTCATTACCCTAAAAATATTATTTTTATGAATTTCGGTTTCTTTATTTGTGTCTTGTTGCAAGATCCTAGTAATGTTGTTGTCAAACTGAGGTCGGGACCCATTGTGAGGTCCTAACCAGTAACGTCCCGAGTTCTGAGAATTCGGGGTGTTACATGGACATTACAATACCTATTATGTTTATTGTTTACAAAATTAAAATAACAAATTCATTTTTAATAAAGATTTGTCTTCTATAAACTGATTTTTAATTTACAAAGTTTTAGATTTTGATTTTTTAAATCTAAATGATTTACTGAAAATGTATGTGTTTTTAAATAAAAATATTATTTTACAGATATTCTTTTAATTTAAGAGCATCCCAATAGCTTTTCCATTTAAAAATATTTGAAAAATTTTAAAGATTTTGTGGTTCAAAAGATTCTCCATTTCATTCTCCAAAATGGAGAATAATGGAAAAAAGGGGAGTCTTCCCTAAATTTGAAGACATTCTACAAATAAATGGAGAATTCTCTAAGATAGGAAATTTGTTGGATTTGATAAAAATATAAAGGGTAGATTTTTACTTTTAATTCTCCATTTTGAAGAAGAGTTTAGAAAACCTGTTGGGGATGCTCTAAGTGTTTCGTTTTCCTATTCTGTTTTTTAATCATAAATATGGGTATTCTTTTTATCTAAATATTCCGTTTTATATTATGTGGGTCATTACAAGAATAAAATTCAGATTTCAAATTTCATTCATCTAATAATTTCGTTTATATTTTGTTTGTATTTTTAAACTTCATTTCAATTTTTGTGTATTTTCTTACAAAATTAAACTTTCAATTTCCATTTTAATACTTTGGACACACTTCATTTCAAATCATATTTTTTACAAAACTAAATTTTCAGTTTCTATTTAGATAATGAAATATATTAAAGCAATTTATTTATAAGTCTATAATGAAATTTTGCATTGTATAAAAATTTTTTTAAAAAAATATGCGTTGTATAAGATTTAAATTTATGAAAGGTGAATAATAAGAAAATTTTATTTGTGACTATTTTATTTTTTGAGAATAATTAAAGGTGAGTATTTTATTTTTTGAGAATATATTAAAGTAATTTATGAAAATTTATTTTTGACTATTTTATTTTTTGCGGGCTATACACTAGTTTCTCCTCAACCACAAACTTTTTAAAATATTTTCATTATGTAATTTAAATGTATATTTTTTTAATTGCTGATATAAATTAGATAATTTGAAAAAAATAACGTATCTAAAATCTTTTGTCAACCTTGTTCAAAGAGTGCATTATAATTTTTTGACGTTGATTTTATCACATTATATGTATTAAATTTTTTTTTTAATTTATAATGCATAAACTATATTTTAATAAAATAGTTTTATATTTATATATCCGGCGCATGCAGCGCAGAACACGCCAATACACTAGTTATTATTATAGACAGTACAATTGCAATTCTTCTCCACGACATGACGAGATGCCGGGCTGGGTATTTGGGTTTAACATAAAGGCCCAACAATTGACCCAATCGGTTCGGCAGGCCCCTTAATTTGCAAACCCTAACTTCTCATAAACAAACTAGGGTTTCTGTCGACTCACTTGTCTATCGTTGCACCAGAGAGAGGAAGGAGCGAGAGAGAGAGAGAGAGATCGTTCAATCTTCGTAGCAGCCATGGGTCGTATGCACAGTCATGGGTAAGTATCTTCTTCCAATGCAAAGTTGTCGAGTCTCATACTTTGGATGTGATTGTGGTATTGAAGCTTTATAATATTTGATTTGACCGGATTCCTTAAACTTTGTTTCGATTCGTAATTAACTCTACTGATTCTGTTTGTAGAAAGGGTATGTCAGCATCGGCTTTGCCTTACAAGAGGACTCCTCCTAGCTGGTTGAAGATCTCTGCCCAGGATGTGAGAATGCTCTTCCTGTCTTTCCTCTATATGTTGTATTCGCGTCTATTCTTTGAACTTCTTCACTTGTGAACTTTGCTTTTCACACTTGAACTGAATCTATCAACTTCAGCGTATTAATAATTGGTTAGCCTATGAAACTTCAAATTTTCTGATCAGGATTATGACTGAGGGCTGTGGTACAAATGTGTATGCCTAGTAGAAATATAAAGGTTATTTGCAGTTGTTTTGCAACATTAAAATTCTATGATAATTTTAGATATTTTATGTTATGTTAATATTAGGATACGTATGTTTGCAAATTGATGGCTAAATGGCTTGAACATGCTGAAGCCAGACTATTGAGTTCTCATCTGATTACCTTTTTGTTGTAAAATTGGTTCTGATATATTCCTCTTGTTCATCATTTTGTGTTTCAGGTTGAGGACAACATGTGCAAGCTGGCAAAGAAGGGTTTGACACCATCTCAAATTGGTGTTCTCCTCCGTGACTCTCATGGTATTGCACAAGTCAGAAGTGTGACCGGGAACAAGATTTTGCGTATTCTTAAGGCTCATGGTACAATTTTTCTTTTTCTTTTGCCTGAAAGAAAGATTATTTCTTACTGATGTGATGAATTAACATTTTAGTTGTATTGAATAGGATTGGCTCCTGAAATTCCCGAGGATCTATACCACCTCATCAAGAAGGCAGTTGCAGTAAGGAAGCACTTGGAGAGGAACAGGAAAGATAAGGATTCTAAGTTTAGATTGATTCTTGTTGAGAGCAGGATTCACAGGCTTGCTCGCTACTACAAGAAGACAAAGAAGCTTCCACCTGTCTGGAAATAGTAAGTTCTTAGACCTAATGAGCATTATATAAGACAATGACTAGTATTCCTCTATTGAATTTGCCTTTATCATCCAATTTTGGTGTAGAATTCCTTGAGATTGCTTTATGGATATGAATCTATGCAAACATTTAACATACTAACAAGTGATTCTACTAATCATTGTCTTATCTTTAATTGCGATTTAAAATTATGGCATGATAGAATGCTTTAGTCTAAACAATTCTGACATGAGCCAACAGGAGATTTTATACTAGTGGCAGTTGAGATTGAGACTGCTAGTTTCTGCTATGATATTGGTATTTGGTAGTAGAAAGTAACTGATAAACAATGGAGGACATTCTAATTTTCCTTTCGGTGCTTAAGAAATATAGAACATTTATTGTTTTTATAAGTTGGGTCGACTAACACCGTGCATAATCTCCTTAATTTTGCAGCGAGTCAACTACTGCTAGCACTCTGGTGGCATAAGCACGGTCTGGACCGGATCAAGGGATGTTTCTTTGAATGGTGTTTAGATTTACTGTGCCAAATTTTGATGTGTGACATTTATTTGCTAGTCAAGATACTTGTCATTTCTGTTGAATCTTGAAACTCTCAGCTTTTAACGCATTGTGCTTGATAGCAATGCATCATCTAAAATAGAACAATTGCTTTTCAGTAATCAGGGTGGTTCCTATTGGGTTCCTTTTACCAACGTTATGACTTGTGGTGTCCCTGTTAACTTAATCAGGTTAAGTAGTCTGCAAAATCTCTTTTGGGGGTTCAAAAAGCCTCTCCTCTCTTTCAAGTTGCAATCAATATACATCCTTCACATACACAAACAGAAGATTCTATAATCTCTTCAAAACGAAAACAAAACCTACAAATGCAGCTTATCAATATTGCGTTCCCGTGTAATAATGTTTTTGGTCGCCTTCTCATTTCATTCAGAATCCTTAGTTACTGTTTATTTCTAGCTTATTTGTGTTTTGTTTAATTTATGACGTTAATTTTTAGCTTATTTATGGTTTATTTAATTTATGGCGTTTATTTGTGTATCATTTTACTTGGAGATTGATTTATATGTGCTTATTTGGGTTTATAAATCACTCATCAATAAACTTCTTTTTCTATCTCGATATTATTTGTTCATTCGATATTATTTGTTCATTCATGAGTATTTTTGCATGAGTTTATTTTGAAGTTAACTCTATCCGCTCCTGTGAACATTTTGCGGGACGGGACGCGAGACGGATGTTCATTCATGAGTATTTTTGCATGAGTTTATTTTGAAGTTAACTCTGTCCGCTCCTGTGAACATTTTGCGGGACGGGACGCGAGACGGAAACTTCCCATCCCGATTAATCTCGTCCTGCATATAAATATAAATAATATTTTTATATTTTTAAAATATTATATATACAAATAATATACATAAATTATAATTTTTAAAAATATTATTTTTAAAAATATTTTTATATTTTCAAAATTATTAGATCACCGTTCAACATTGTTTGTAAAATGTGATAATACTGCTTCACGCACAAAGAAAAAGAGCAACATTCCACCTCAAGCTCCAAAAGTGGCAAAAAA
>BSUD01000007.1:48303936-48321646 GCA_033239045.1 Fagopyrum esculentum | reverse complement strand
AGTGGCAAAAAAAAAAAAAAAAAAAAATCATTTCCACTGTTGTGATCGATAATTAAATGAATGTTATCTTTTGTTAATTATCTATTTAATGTTATCTTTTGTTAATTATCTATTTCTATTTTTAGTGTGAATCGGAATGACACGGTGGTGTAACTTTATCTTGTACTTGTTTTTAATGTATGAAGTATTAACTACTAACTAATGTAGCCATCTTAAATCCATAATTTGATATCGAGTTTATTCCGATCATTTGTATCTTTAAACATGAGTGAAAACAGATACAAATATTGAATATAATTCTTGCGGGATTCTTCCGTCCCGTCCCGTCCCGTCCCACATGGGACAAGGTCCGCGCGGGACGAAGAAAAAAAATCCTATATCCCGCCCCATACCCAACCCTACTATAGACTCATTTAGTTTAGAAATCCGAAAATAAACCAATCTACAAGTAAACTTAACACGTTAATGAACAGTTGTCGATGCAACATTTGTAATCGACGTACAAATGCAGCAATTTGTCACAGCAGCTCATAAAAGCATTATACTAATCTCAGAGCAAAAATGTAAATGTAACCTTCGTTTGCAGCTCTAATTGTCAAATGATACTTACAATGTTGAATAGTACTCCGTAAATCTATGTATTTCCCACAGTGCAAATAAGATGTAATATTATGTACCAAGAACTCCACAGACAAGGATTTATTGAATTCAACAAAACTTTCCCAAATGTACAAATTCAACATAAGTGCATCTACGCATCAACGTTAGGCCCTGGATACGCAGGGAGGCTCATGATTCGAGTGTCTTCAACAGGTCCTCCAACTGTAAAATGGTACAGACTCTGGTACTTTGATCCCTTCAGCCCTAAAACCTCATGTACTGCAAAATAACCAATACCTCATATTACCAATAACAATCATATCAATGTTTTCCATAAGAAAGATGTTACAATGAGAAAAATAGAAGCCGTGGAAAAATACCAGCATCGTCAAAGAAACATCCAATTCCGGTAGCAGAAATACCAACTGCATGTGCTTCAAGATACAGAACCTGGCCAAGCACGCCCGTCTCCCAGTATAGTCGAGGATACATCCACACTCCTTTTTCACGCAACGTGGGTTCCATGTGTGCTATCATTCCTAGACTGAAACATCCATCACTCGCGATATCCTGTATCCAGACGTACAACCAAAATTTACCCAAATAAATTTAATATAGCATTTGATCAATATGAGCCCTGATTGGCTCATTCATCATTTTACTTACTCAGCTGTTCTAAGGTTGCTGATCATTATTTCTACAGTAGCTTATTCAAATTGATTTCAGTTCAATTTGATAAAAATCTTAATTGAATCAATAACTAAACAATTTATATTCTGAGATCATCTTTTCTTATCCAAGCAAGGTGACAAAGGTATTAACCATAAGAAAATCAACACACCTGATGACATGAAAGTTTCTTTGATAGCCCCCTACAGTCACCGACAGCAAGTTCGTACAGCGGAAGATCATCAGGACAACCTTCCGGTTTCTTCCATGTAAATTCTTTCCGCGTGGAACTCCTAAGATCATCAAAATGGTCTTCATTTCTCACCAGGAAATACAAACCCTTGGACAATCCAGACACTCTATGAACAAATAAAACAGCATGCACTTCACTATCCCAAGAAAGAGCCCTAAAAGGCAATGCCAACTGCTTCCCTTGCTTCCCGCCACTCGTTGAACCTGATGGAAGACAATGCAAAAGCATCTGATAAAACGTTTCCTTCTCTATCATAGTCGTTTCGTCCATATCAACCGCACTCCTCCTCTTCCTCACCACCTCCCGAATCGTTAAACCTATATAACAATCTTCACTACATAAACCACTTGGTTGAAAAGGATCAAGATTAAAACTCTCAGGTTTGCTAAATGGTTTCTTCACAGCCTCGGCAGTCCTGTAGATTATATCCCAAACTACATGCTCTTTACTAAGCGAATTCGGCTTCCCCTTCCAATCGAAATTCGAGAACTCGGATATCCCTTTACTCAACCCCTCAAGATCCACACTAAATTCTCTTAACCCATTAGGGAAAATAACCAAAACGCAATCTGGATGCTCAAATTCAATCTCAGGGAATTTTCCTTTCACAGGGCGACTAGGTATTTTCATTTCTGGGAAAATTTTCAGACCCATCAAATTCTTCAAGTCATTATAACCTAATGCATCAAGCAACTTAACATCCCAACCTAACCCTGCAGCAGCTATTGCCACAGCCGCAATAGCATGGCCAATATCATGATTACAATACCTAAAAGCCCTTTCCCCATACTTCCAGGCTTCTCTCCAGAAGATAGAGGAGAGCCCAACAAGAAAAGAATTGTCAGGAAAGTAATCCCTCAGAAACCCAGATGGGATCTCAGCTCTAACCTCCAAAGCATGGTCCTTAGGGGCATAATGCGCCACAAAGGATGAAGATGAAAGCGATTCGATTGGTCCAGCAATGAGATAAGCCTCAGTTGGGTGCAAATTGCCGCTGCTAGGGTTTACACGGAGGGACCAAGTGGACAACCCGGCTGTCTTCCAAGCTGATAGAGCCAAAGAATCGTAGAAAAGCTGGGAAATGGAGGAAATCGAAATGGGTTTTGGTGACGACGGAGATTGGAACACAGATGAAAAGAGAGGGGCGTCTGAATCAAGGTTTGGTTCCAAGTGTTGGAGGTGAATGAGAGGTGAGCCAACGTACCGGCGAAATGGATTGGGCTGATTGGCCCAATCAAGGCCGCCGGGGCCCCTAGCGTACCTGTTGAAATGGTGTTTGGTCTGGTTGTGGTAGTTGAAGACCTCGTCAAGGTGCTGTCTCTCTTCTTCTGGGTTTTGTGACTGCGAGGAAGAAGATGATGAAAGGTTCATGGTGAAGATTGAGGTTTGGGATGTTGAGAGTGAAGTGGGAAAGGGGAGGAGAAGAGGGCGTGGGATTGTGTTGAAGGAAGAAAGGGAGAAATGGTAGAACCTTCTAGGAGTAGTTGGATGAAGAGGTGGCATGGCTTTGGCTTTCTTCTTCGATGACTCCTTTCCATTTCATGCTTCTGTTTAAACGGTCTTCTAGGATCTTGCAGACAGTTTCGCTCGAAACCTTCCAAATCCGGACCTTTTCCGGGTCGGGTCAAATACATCAGTGACTCGCATACACAGAATGTGTGCACACGTCCACGTTTATAAATTCGAGTCTCAAATTTGCACATTGCATTTCTTATTATTGAATGAATGGATAATAATTTACACGTACGATAGATGATCTTTCAATGATAAATGGACGGTAGAAAGTTCTTATTGGGTTGGATATATGTCCATTCGGCTCAATATCTCCCTCGATTCAAGTTGACGCAAGTTCAGCTTGGAGCGACAGGAAGCGTGCAACAGTTCAATGTTTTGTAAGGAGATATGCTATTTGATCATTAGAGGAGAGGAAATCTACGTATAACGATTAATTTTGGACCCACTCTCGAACGAAATGGTAATCAAGAGAAACATGTTTGATCCGGTGACGAAGCACATCATTCATTGCAAGATAGGTAACTTCGATTGACTATTTAGATTACTTGAGAATTCAAGATATGTTATTGTGAGCTTATAAGATATTTGATTGTAAATGCATGATTGATTATTTAGATTAATTGAGTATTTTCTAAATATCATGTGATATCATATATACTTATATCATGTCTTATTTATATAAATTACACTGTTTATGCTGTAATTTATTTATTATCGTTATCCTTTTATTTATCTAAAGCCTTAGGGAGGCCCTCGTCCGGGTCTCCTGGCGCTGTAACGTCTGACCCGCTTTTTGAGGCGTTACGGAAATACTTCTTCATTCAAGTCCATGTGAAAAAAAAGTGTTTTGAATGTCGATTTGCCAATCAACTCTTCATGGAAGCGATGAATATGAGAAGGCAAATTGAGGTGAGTTTGACAACAATACTAAAAGTCTAAGAATAATACCCCTTCAAGTTGGCTAAACCCCTTTACAACCAAGCGTGCCTTAAGTACAAATGTCTTTGATGGTAGAAAGTTCTTATTGGGTTAGATATATGTCCATTTGGCTCACTCACTCCCTCGATCCAAGTTGATGCAAGTTCAGTTTGGAGCGAAGTAACAGAAAACGTGCAACAATTGAATGTATTGTAAGGAGATTTGCGATTTGATCGTTAGAGGAGAGGAAAACTACGTAGAGCGATTAATTTTGGACCCTCTCTCGAACGAAGTGGTAATCAAGAGAAACATGTTTGATTCGGTGATGAAGCACATGATTCATTGCAAGATAGGTAGCACCAAGGTTATTACACTAGAGAACTGAAGCATGTGGGAGTGTTATGCCAAGTTCATCCAAAAGGATATGGATCCACAATGTTTCATACATAGCATATGCAAGGGACCGATATTCAATTTTGGTTGAGGATCGAGCAACGTATAATGCTTCTTAGAATGCCAAGAGACAATATTATCATCAAGGTAGATACAATATGCTTAAGTGGATCGTCAATCACTTTCATCACCAACCCAATCCGAGAAGGTAGAAAGTAGGGAGTTGAATGACGAAGAAATGTGAAATTGTAGTGAAGTTGTAGAGTTGAGATGACGTAGTATGTGCTTGACTAGTTAGTCACTTTGCTTTGGATGTTTCATTGATTGACATACTCTATTAACGGCAAATGAGACGTTTAGTCTAGTATATGCTAAATATTGCAAGCTTCCTACAAACTACAATATTAGTGAGGATCATGAAAGATAGCACCAGAAGAATAATGAGGAAAAATGTGGGCACTATCATGAGAGTGAGATTTTGATCGTGAGAATGGAATGAACTGTCTAATTTTATTATTGTGCACATGTATTTATTTATACACTTGTATACCAGTTGGTTACAACAGTACAACATAATTCAGTTACATTTTATATCCTCAACACCCCCTCAAACTAAGAGGTGTAACCATTCCTAGTTTGATAAGTAGAATATTCTGTTGAGCTGAATGGATGACTTTGGTGAAGACATCAGCTAGCTGAGCATGAGTAGGGATATATTGAAGATGTAGCAAACCTTCCATCACTTTGTCACGAGTAAAGTGACAATCGATTTCAATATGTTTCGTTCTTTCATAAAACACATGATTCTTGCCAATTTGAATAGCAGCCTTGTTGTCACAATTAAGATGAACTAGTTGAGGAGGTTGCAAGCCTAACTCTTGAAGTAAACGGGCTAGCCAAGTTACTTCTGCACCTGCTTGGGCCATTGCACGATATATAGCTTCTGCTGAGCTCCTAGAAACAGTAGATTGGTTCTTTGATTTTCAGCTGAATGGTGATGAGCCAAGGAGGATAATGTAGCCACTTACAATTCGTCTAGTGGACGTGCAAGAAGCCTAATCAGAATCGGTGTATGCCAACACAGTTGGTTTATCACAAGTGTTGAGGAGAATGTCATTGCCAATGTGATAGAAATATGGGCGATCTAGATCGAGGAGAAACTTCAACTACTTCTTCTTGATCGTTTAAATTGGATCAAACTTAGAATTTGGGTGGCGGAAGCATTTGGTTGCTCCTTCAAAAGGATCTTCGAGTTTGAAGGCTTGGATCAAAGACTAGATCCAAGAAAGAACTTGAAGATGATGGAAGAGGAAGTGATGCCTAAACCAAGTAAGAGGATTTTCCCTTCACAATACTTGGATTCAACTTAGACATGGTTTTTACAAATGAGTCAAGCCATCCTTATATAGCGGATGGAAGCCATACAAAGAGTCCAAACATAAATGACGGAATTAAAAGCCAAAATTAAGTTCCAGTAAATGAAAAGCCTAAAATATGAAAGGTCGGAATTTAAGTCACGGAATTAAGTTCCGGAATTAAAGTTCCGAATATAAAAAGACCTTTTATTAAATAGCCGAATAATAATAAATGTCTTCAAAATGTGCGGGTCCTTCTAGCCGGAAACACGGATGGCATCGCCATCCGGGGGCGTATCATTCTCCTCCTCTTAAATGTGAAGCGTCCTCGTTTCACCGTAAAAAAGAAAGGAGTCACTTGAGGAACAAGACCCTTGAAAATCAATACCGAATGCACATTGTCGGGCGGCTTGGACTTGTAGTCCTTCAACATTGTGGCTTTGCGGCGTTTGTTGAATAGGTAATCCCTCAAGGTGGCGGTGCTGTGAAGTTTGTCTATCATGTCGTCAAGAACCATGATGGGGAACGTTGAGGCCATGTTGAAAAGATAGAACGGCAAGCCGGGAGGTAAATGAGTGGGCATAGTAAAGACAAACCTCGCTCGGCCGGCTCAAATTGGTTTTCTATCAACGAAATGGTTCCGTTGTCGGGGTTGACTTCTTTTTAACTCTCAAAAAGGCCTCGTCTTTGTCATCTTCAAAGAACTTTCCATGTAACGGATTGACCAAATGACTTGGAATAACCGGGGCACAAGTTTGAATGACGACATCTTCCTCGGCTTCAACTTTGTCACACAACGGTTGGACCACCAACTCACACCGTGGTTGTGAAACCGCTTGAGGTTCTTCTTGTTGCGTGGACGTCGTGTGGGCAAGAAGTTGTGCCCTCAAAATCTGAATCTCACGCTTTAGAGCATCATTTGTTTCCTTGAGCACAACATAGTCATCTTTGGGGGCAATGTCATCAACTTGAGCACGCCGTTAGGGAACAAAGTTGACAACGTGTTCATGATTAGCACGCCGTCTTGGGGCGCTATAGGTATCCTCCAAATAAGCTTGTCGGTGTGGATACCGTTGGTGCCCTTCAATGGAATAAGTCGGCCGTGGTGGGTCCGGAGGAGGCAACCACTCCTCATCCTCAAAATATTGTCTCCGTCGGTACCTCCGGGAGGTTTGTTTGGCCGCCTTGAGCTTTAGTTCATGTGGAGAAGGCAACCATTCTCCATATAAATCAAATTGATCATCATCATCATAGAACATGATGAACGATGAAGAACACTGAAGAACATGATGAAGATCTTCGAAGAACACCGAAGAACACTTGAAGATCTTCGAAGAACACCGAAGAACACTTGAAGATCTTCGAAGAACACCAAAGAAAAAAAAATTGATGATGAACAATCAAGAACACAAGTAAAGAACTTGACCTCGATCCCGAGCTTTGATACCAATGATAGAAATATGGGAGATCTAGATCGGGGAGCAACTTCAACTACTTCTTCTTGATCGTTTGAATTAGATCAAATGTAGAACTTGACCTCGATCCCTTGCTCTGATACCAATTTGATGGAAATACGGTGATCTAGATCGAGGAGAAACTTCAACTACTTCTTCTTGATCGTTCGAGTTGAATCAAATGTAGAATTTGGGTGGCGGAAGCGTTCGGTTGATCCTTCAAAAGGATCCTCGAGTATGATAGGCTTGGATCAAAGACTAGATCCAAGATAAGAACTTTAAGGGGATTGAAGGAGAAGTGATGCGTATTCCAAGTAAGAGGATTTTCCTTCTCAACACTTGGATTCAACTTAAGCATGCTTTTACAAATGAGTCAAGTCATCCTTATATAGTGGATGGGGGCTAACCAAAGGTTCAAACATAAATGACAGAATTAAAGTCGGAATTAAGCTCTGGTAAATGAAAAGCCTAAAATATGAAAGGCCGGAATTTAAGTCACGGAATTAAGTTCCGGAATTAAAGTTCCGAATATAAAAGGCCTATTATTAAATAGCCGAATAATAATAAATGTCTTCAAAATGGTGCGGGTTCTTCTAGCCGGAAACACGGATAACATCGTCATCCGGGGGCGTATAATTCTCCTCCTCTTAAATGTGAAACGTCCCCGTTTCACCGTCAAAAAAGAAAGGAGTCACTTGAGGAACAAGACCCTTGAAAATCAACACCGAATGCACATTGTCGGAGTTGGGCGGCTTGGACTTGTAGTCTTTCAAAAGAACGGTGGGCCGCCAAGCTTGTTGAACATAAATATGACAAACTCCGGATCGGGAGGCTCAAACTTGTAGTACATGTGGATGGTCCCGCCGGTGAGTTTGTCTACCATGCCGTCTAAGCTTGTGACATTGCATGTCGGAGGCATGCCGGAAAGAAGCAAGGGTAAGTCGGTAAATATGTTATTAGACAAAACAAAATCAAATCTCGGTTCAGCCGGTTCAAACTTGTAGGCCAACAACATAATGGTGTCATTGTCATGATTGATGACTTCTTCACCCTTGATGATGATCTCATCTTTGTCATCTTGAAAATACTCTTCACATAACGGATTAACAAGATGAATTGGAATGACCGGGGAACAAGTTTTAATGACGACATCTTCCTCGTCTGCAACTTCGTCACACAACGGTGGGACCACCAACTCACACCATGGTTGTGACACCGCTTGAGGTGCTTCTTGTTGGGCGGCCGTCATGAGGGAAACCATTTGTGCCTTCAATTTTTCAATCTCTTCCCTTAAAGACTTATTCTCTTCTTGTTGTTTCTTGTAGGGATTTTCTTCAAGATAGGCACTTTGTCTTGGAGCAACATAGGTATCCTCATAATATTCTTGCCGGTGTGGATACCGTCGGTGCCCGTTCATCAAAAAAGTCGGCCTAGGTGGGTCCAGAGGAGGCAACCACTCCTCGTCCTCAAAATATTGTCTCCTTCTGTACCTCCGGGAGGTTTGTTTGGCCGCTTTGAGCTTTAGTTCATGTGAAGAAGGCAATCATTCTCCATATAAATCAAACTGATCATCATCATCATAGAACATGATGAATGATGAAAAACACTAAAGAACACAATGAAGATCTTTGAAGAATGCCGAAGAACACTTGAAGATCTTCGAAGAACACCAAAGAGAAAAAAAATTGTTAAGAACAATCAAGAACACAAGTAAAGAACTTGACCTCAATCCCTTGCTCTGATGCCAATGATAGAAATACGGGCGATCTAGATCGAGGAGAAACTTCAACTACTTCTTCTTGATTGTTCGTGTTGGATCAAACGATAGAACGTGCACGGAGGAAGCTTAGAAATGGATGCGGACGCGTTCGGTTGATCCTTCAAAGGATCCTCGAGTATGAAGGCTTGAATCAAAGACTAGATCCAAGATAGAACTTTAAGAGGATGAAGAAGAGATGATGCCTAAACCAAGTAAGATGGTTTTCCTTCTCAATACTTGGATTTCAACTTAGACATGAATTACAAATGAGCCAAGCCATCCTTATATAGTGGATGGGGGCTAACCAAAGGTTCAAACATAAATGACAAAATTAAAGTCGGAATTAAGTTCCGGAAATGAAAAGCCTAAAATATGAAAGGTCGGAATTTAAGTCACGTAATTAAGTTCCGAAATTAAAGTTCTGAATATAAAAGGCCTATTATTAAATAGCCGAATAATAATAAATGTCTTCAAAATGGTGCAGGTCCTTCTAGCCGGAAACACGGATGGCATCGCCATCCGGGGGCGTATCACAATGGTACCTTGAATGTATCTAATAGTGTGAAAGAGGGTATAAAGGTGAGACGTGTGAGGAGATTGCATGAACTGACTCAGACATTGGATAGCATAACAAATGTCTGGTCGGGTATGAGTTAGAAAATTGAGTTTTCCTACAAGAGATCGATACACTGATGGATCTGGGATAAGGTCACCTTCAGAGGGAACAAGCTTGAGATTAAGAGGTAATGGAGTCAATGTGGGCTTGGAATCTGGGAGGCCAGCTTCAGCTAGAAGCTCCAATGTAAATTTTCTTTGAGTGAGAATAATGCATGTAGACGTATGAGCCACTTCTTTGCCAAGGAAAAAAATTGAAGAAGACCCAAATCCTTGATGTTGAATGTTGAGTCAAGATAAGCTTTGAGAGAAGAAACTTCATGCTCATTGGATCTTGTCACCATAATATCATTCACATAAATAGCAATTATGGTAATGTCATTACCAGAATGTTTAAGAAAGAGTAAATAATCATTCTTGGACTACTTGAACCCTTGAGTGATGAGAGTTGTTGTAAGTCGATGAAACCACTGCCTTGAGGCTTGTTTAAGTCCATAAAGGGACTTTTTGAGTTTACAAACAAGGGACAATGGATTTGGTATTCAAGGAGGGACCTTCATGTACACATCTTCAAACAAATCCCCATGCAGAAATGCATTATTCACATCCATTTGATGAAGATGCCAACCCTTTGAAGCAGCAATAGCAATGATGCTTCTAATGTTGATCAAGAAGTGCTAATCATGAACACGTTGTCAACTTTGTTCCCCAACGGCGTGCTCAAGTTGATTACATTGCCCCGAAAGATGACTATGTTGTGCTCAAGGAAACAAATGACGCTCTAAAGCGTGAGATTCAGATTTTGAGGGCACAACTTCTTGCCCGCACGACGTCCACGCAAGAAGATGAACCTCAAGCGGTTTTACAACCACGGTGTGAGTTGGTGGTCCAACCGTTGTGTGACAAAGTTGAAGCCGAGGAAGATGTCGTCATTCAAACTTGTGCCCCGGTCATTCCAATTCATTTGGTCAATCCGTTACATGGAAAGTTCTTTGAAGATGACAAAGACGAGGCCATTTTTGAGAGTGAAAAAGAAGTCAACCCCGACAACGAAACCATTTCGTTGATGGAAAACCAATTTGAGCCGGCCGAGTCAAGGTTTGTCTTTACATTGCCAACTAACTTCCATCTTGGCTTGCCGTTCAAATTTTCAGCATGGCATCAACGTTCCCCATCAAGGTTCTTGACGGCATGATAGACAAACTCCACAACACCGCCACCTTGAGGGATTACATATTCAACAAACGCCACAAAGCCACAATGTTGAAGGACTACAAGTCCAAGCCGCCCGACAATGTGCATTCGGTGTTGATTTTCAAGGGTCTTGTTCCTCAAGTGACTCCTTTCTTTTTTTGACGGTGAAATGAGGACGTGTCACATTTAAGAGGAGGAGAATGATACGCCCACGGATGGCATCGCCATCCGTGTTTCCGGCTAGAAGGACCCGCACATTTTGAAGACAGTTATTATTATTTCGGCTATTTAATAATAAGTCTTTTTATATTAAGAACTTTAATTCCGGAACTTAATTCCGTGAATTAAATTCCGACCTTTCATATTTTGGGCTTTTCATATTCGGAACTTAATTCCGACTTTAACTCCGTCATTTATGTTGAACTCTTTGTATGACCTCCATCCACTATATAAGGATGGCTTGGCTCATTTGTAAAGGCATGTCTAAGTTGAAATCTAAGTATTGAGAAGGAAAACCCTCTTACTTAGTTTAGGTATCACTTCTTCTTCCATCCTCTAAATATTCTACCTTAGATCTAGTCTTTGATCCAAGCCTTCATATTCGAGGATCCTTTTGAAGGATCAACTATATGCTTCCGCCGCTCAAGTTCTAAGTTTGATCCAATTCAAACGATCAAGAAGAAGTAGTTGAAGTTTCTCCTCGATCTAGATCGCCCCTTTTTCAATCATTGGTATCAGAGCTCGGGATCGAGGTCAAGTTTTTTACTTCTATTTGTTATTGTTCTTCATCAAATTTTTTTTTCTCTTCAGTGTTCTTCAAGTGTTCTTCGAAGATCTTCAACCGTTCTTCAGTGTTCTTCGAAGATATTCAAGTGTTCTTCGACGTTCTTCATTGTTCTTCAAGTCTTTCTTCATCGTTCATCATGTTCTATGATGATTATGATTCTTATGATGAGGAAGATGAATGGTTACCTCCTCCATATCCACCAAGGGCCAAGCAAACCAGTCGAAGGTACCGACGGAGAGAATACTTTGAGGATGAGGAGTGGTTGCCTCCTTCAAATCCTCCGGACCCACTGAGACTGACTTATACCATTGACGGGCACCAACGGTATCCTTACCGACAAGCTTATTTTGAGGATACTTATATTGCCCCAAGACGTCATGCTAATACCAAACAAGAGTTGGTCGTGCTCAAGGCAACAAATGACGCTCTAAAGCGTGAGTTAGAAGCTTTGAAGGCACAAATGGTTTCCCTCATGATGGCCGCCCAGCAAGAAGAACCTGAAGCGGTGTCACAGCCACGGAGTGAGTTGGTTGCCCAACTATTGTGTGATGAACTCAAAGATGTGGAAAAAGTCATCATTCAAGAGGTCTCCCCGATTATTCCAATTCATCTTGTCAACCCTTTATGTGGAGAATATTTTCAAGATGACAAAGATGAGATCGCCATCGAGGAAGACGAAGTCATCAGTCATAACAATGACACCATTATGTTGTTGGACTACAAGTTCGAACCGGCTGAACCGAGATTTGATTTTGTTTTGTCTAATAACATATTTTCCGACTTACCCTTGCATCTTTCCGGCATGTCTCCGACGTACAATGTCACAAGCTTAATGGGCATGGAAGACAAACTCACCGTTGAGGCCATCCACATGTACTACAAGTTTGAGCCTCCCGATCCGGAGTTCATCCTATTTATGTTCAACAAGCTTGGCGGCCCCACCATCCTTGTGAAAGACTACAAGTCCAAGCCGCCCGACTCCGACATTGTGCATCCAGTCCTGCATTTCAAGGGTCTTGTTCCTCTAGTGACTCCTTTATTTTTTGATGATGAAACGATGACGTTTCACATTTAAGAGGAGGAGAATGATACGCCCCCGGATGACATTGCCATCCGTGTTTCCGACTAGAAGGACCCGCACATTTTGAAGACAATTATTATTATTTCGGCTATTTAATAATAAGTCTTTTTATATTCAGAACTTTAATTCTGGAACTTAATTCCGTGAATTAAATTCCGACCTTTCATATTTTAGGCTTTTCATATTCGGAACTTAATTCCGACTTTAATTCCGTCATTTATGTTTGAACTCTTTGTATGACCTTCATCCACTATATAAGGATGACTTGACTCATTTGTAATTCATGTCTAAGTTGAATACTAAGTATTGAGAAGTAAAACCCTCTTACTTAGTTTAGGCATCACTTCCTCTTCCATAATCTTCAAGTTCTATCTTGGATCTAGTCTTTGATCCAAGCATTCATATTCGAGGATCCTTTTGAAGGATCAACCGAACGCTCCCACATCTATTCCTAAGCTTCCGCAGCTCAAGTTCTAAGTTTGATCCAAATCAAACGATCAAGAAGAAGTAGTTGAAGTTTCTCCTCGATCTAGATCATCCCTTTTTCTATCACTTTAGCAACCAATCATGCCTTGAACCTTTCCAAGCTACCATCAATTCGTAATTTGACTTTGTAGACCCATTTATAACCAATTGCCTTCTTATGTGATGGTAAAGGAACTAGATCTCACGTATGATTGCTTTGTAATGCCTGATACTCTTTATTCATGGCCTCAATCCAATTTGGATCCTTTGAAGCTTCAGTGTAGGTAGTTGGTTCAACAGAAGATGTTAGGGATGAAAGAAATGAGAAATGTGATGGAGGTAGAGAACTAGAATGAGTCATACCTGGTGATTGAGAGCAGGAACTATATATGCATATGTAGTCTGACAAGTATGAAGGTGTATATTTAGAATGAGATGATCGTCTAAGATGAGGTGTTTGTGAAGTAGAAGGCTGAGATGAAGAAACTGGAGAGGAAGTGTCATGGTTTGATGGAGAGGAAGTAGTAGTATGATTGGGAGAATTATCAACAAAATGAATGTGTGTTTGTGGAGTTGAATTTGAGCTCGGATTAGGAAGATCTTGAGGATGTAAGAATGGAAATGGTGTTTCAATAGAAGAAGAAGTTGAAGGGATAACTGGATCATGAGAAGGGAAGAATATAAGGGAATCAATGGCTGACGTTGTAGATAGGATAGGAAGAAGTGGTGGTGTAGTACGATGGATGTGATGAAAAGGCATGATGTTTTCATAAAAGGTGACATCTCGTGATACTAGGATCTCATGAGTTGTAAGTGTCAAGAGTTTATAGCCTTTTTGAGAATGTGGGTAGCCAATAAAGACACAGGTTGTGGCACGAGGGGAAAATTTGTCACGATGGACTCTAGGGATATAAGAAAAGCAAAGGCAGTCGAATACACGTAGGGTATTGTATGAAGGTTTTTGATAGCATGAATTATAGTCTATATTTTAGGGCTAGTTTAGACGTTTTATCTTAAATAATCTGCATGTTTGGATGTATATTATGTGATTATATTGTTGTTTCATCTACCTTTACGAGAATCGAGGTCTACACCAAGTTTTGTTGTAATCGTAGGTAAATGTTCGCTCCAAACGGTGTGTGCAAGCTTTAAATTTATAACCCTAGACTTAAGCTTAAAACAAGGATGCGAACCCGCAGTGTACGGGTCAATCGTAGTAAAAGCAAGAAAATTCCAGGGGTCGATCACAGGGACTTAGTGAAACAAAGTCCAATACGGTATGCTAGTGTTGATGCTGACCACAAGAGCAAGTATACAATCAAAGATGAATAAGATGTCAAATAAGCAAACATGCAATTCTAGGGATTAAAGCATCTAGTTGTGGTTCCAACTCAAGATCTATAGATAAGTGGACAAAGCTGAGATTTTTGCATGGGGAAGGTGTTTCTAAAGTGGAGTAGATCACCGGGTAAGTCTCACTACACACTAATCCCAAACCGTAACTCCTATTACCGGGTAAGTCTCAAGGAATTAAGATAAAGAACTATTGCCTCAAACTAACACACCATCTAAGGGAATAGAATCAACCTTTACCGGGTAAGTCTCAGGCTAACTCACAAAGATGGGATGGAAGCACACTCAAACCCCAATAAAGGACAAGCCTTTATTACCTACACTTATGATCGTTAGTATACAAACTAAGGAATTACCGGGTAAGTCTCATCCTAAGCTTGCTTTGAACCAGAAAGGTATAATAAGAATAGGATTTGGCAAACTCTAACACATTAACTCTCAGTTAAGGATCGGGTAAGCCACCTCGGTCAGCCAGTTTCCACCCCGGCCGAGATGTTCATCGACTGAACGAGATGCTTAGGGTTAAGGTTAAAGACTCGAACTTTCAGGATCCTACTGTGATTAAGATCATTCTATCATTGTTTTTCCCACAACCTTCAGCCAATCACCCTAGAATCACACAAGGAAATTAGCCACTCATCATCATAATGAAAGTATTAAATATATGGGAAGAAGGTGAATATTTGAACAAAGAAGAATTTAATGAAAACACTTCAATAACTGAATCAAATATCACACAAAATCGTTCCTTGGATAATAATCCAACAAGACAAGACAACAAGGAAAAGAATTGAAGACAATCTTACAAAACCCTCCAAAAAGCTATAAAGCTATAGTCTTCAATCTTCCTTCAACCTTCAAAAAGGTTCTTCGAATCTCTCCCAAATTGGAGTAGGCTGCGGCTGCTGCGCTGATAGCGGGTGTGCTAACTGTAAGCGGATGTTTGTGGTGTATGCAGCCTCCTCAAATTGTAGAAAATCAACCCTTTTTATAGGAAAAATAACCCTCCAAAGATAAGAAATCTTAAGAAGATATTATCCCATAAATATAGGTAAAATATATGATTCTGCATATCTCCTTCCTTCTAGAAGCTCAGCCCAAAAATATAAGATCACTTTCCAATTTTAAAAGATCTCAGCCAAGAATAAAATATTCTCGCCGCGTCCTAGGTGTTCGCCTCGGTCGAGTCGGCGTCTCTGGATCGCCTCGGTCGAGATGAATCTCTGGGCAACCGAGGTGATCATAACTGAGTGTAGAATCTCTCAAAACTGGTCCAAAGTAAATCTTTAATCCATGGCTATGCTTCCTGAATGTAGCTCCAAATGACTCTTGACTCCTTTTGATCCTTTTTGATGCAAAACGTACCATATTACCTGCAATTACAACGAAACTAGGTGTAGACCTCGATTCTCGCAAGGGTAGATGAAATGGTAGTAAAATCACATAATGTACATACAAACATGCAGATTACGAAAGATAAAACGTCCAAACAAACCTCAAAATATAGACTATAATTCATGCTATCAAAATACCCCATACTTAGCCCTTGCTTGTCCCTAAGCAAGTTCCTCATATAGAAATCAAGATAGAATGGATTATAAGTCAAGAAAATCAATGAAAAAGTCTTTCAAAAATTATTTTTATGGTGTGCAACTATCATAGATCACTCTAAGAGAGTACTTCCTGGAAATTAAAAACTCAATATGATCAAAACATTTTATAAATATAGGAAAGTTGTTCATCTTTGCATAAAATCATAGAATGCATAATAAATCATAATTATCAAAATTAATCATGTATAATCCGATTTAAACCGCTAAGTCAATCAACAAGCTCAAGGTCTCAAGGGCTTCCCAAAAGAAAGGTCAAGAAACGTGTAGGGTAGGGATGTATGTAAGGTAATGTGGTGCTAGAATCCGGGAAAAGGATGAACTTCACTTCCACTTTGACTTGCAACACCTTCCACCAATAAGCTTTGCTTATTTCACACTTTTTTTCTCTTTTACTTTACTTTTTGGGATGCATGGATAGAGGTGCACAATAACCGAAGCCTAGGAAATCCGCAATCATCAATTTCTTGAGATGCGTCAAACCCTTGATGCACATACCATGACCCGTTAGGAATATCGCTCAATCCGACTTTGGCAAGACACAAACACCCGGCTATGTGAATGGTGCCGAGTTACTCATCTTCATGATTGACTTCCCCAAACCTATTATTGCTTTCTAACACTTTCACTTTCAGCCACTTCTCAACTTTTGACTTGCTTTCACCACTTCGCTTGCTTCCAAATTCCCGGATAGGTAAAGGGAGGCAATATGTATATGAGGGGCTAAGCATGATCAAGAAGAAGAAGAAGAAGAAGAATGAATTGCCTTGGTCTTTCCAAGAAGAACGTGAGAGAACTTATGCTGCGGTGTCAACCTTCAAATTCAACATAATTTGGATAAAAATAAAGTATTAAACATGCCAATAATTTCAAACAAAGCATTTAGCAACTTAAACATATCATAAAACATTTCAAACATATAAAGAATTTAAATCCAGTCGGTAAACAAAATCTTCACTGAGATCATATCCAGATAAGTAACACAAAAATCGTTTTCGAAAATTTTCTGTTACGCCCACCTCGGTCGAGGTGTTCTTGGTTCAACCGAGGTGAAACACCTCGTTTTGCCAGAACTGTCCCGGTCGAGGTCAAAAATTTTTTTTTAAAAAACCATTTTTTTTTCGGTTTCGACGTTTTTCTCAATCAAATAACCTGTAGGTATGCATGTAATCTCAGATAATCATATAAAGGCAATGAAGCATAAATACGAAAATATCCGATACATCATAAGTCGAATAATACATCATAAGTCAAATAAGTCAGATAATACATCAACTACCCCATACTTGAGACACACTGTCCCAGTGGGTGTAAATAAAGTCTGAAAGAAAGGAGGACTCACCGGATAAAGAGCCGAACTGCATAAAAATATAATAAATAAAACTCTGCAGCTCCTCAGTAGTCCTGATCCGGTGGTGGTGGTGGTGGTACATAAGGATACTGGGTCGGATCGAATGGATAGCCCATAGTCTGCTGGAACTGTAGCTCCATCATCCTACGCTGATAGTGCTGCCCCTCCAACATCTGCTGAGTCCAGCTGTCAAGGTGTCGGTGCTGGGCGGCAAACCTCTCATGCATGTCTACTGTAAGGGCAGCATATGAGTCTATCATCTGCTCTGTCAAATCGTCGATCCGACGATGAGCCTCTGCATCTCTGTGACGGCGTGTCCGACGTCTAGTAGATCTAAC
>BSUD01000007.1:48267929-48296280 GCA_033239045.1 Fagopyrum esculentum | reverse complement strand
GGCCGAGATGTTCATCGACTGAACGAGATGCTTAGGGTTAAGGTTAAAGACTCGAACTTTCAGGATCCTACTGTGATTAAGATCATTCTATCATTGTTTTTCCCACAACCTTCAGCCAATCACCCTAGAATCACACAAGGAAATTAGCCACTCATCATCATAATGAAAGTATTAAATATATGGGAAGAAGGTGAATATTTGAACAAAGAAGAATTTAATGAAAACACTTCAATAACTGAATCAAATATCACACAAAATCGTTCCTTGGATAATAATCCAACAAGACAAGACAACAAGGAAAAGAATTGAAGACAATCTTACAAAACCCTCCAAAAAGCTATAAAGCTATAGTCTTCAATCTTCCTTCAACCTTCAAAAAGGTTCTTCGAATCTCTCCCAAATTGGAGTAGGCTGCGGCTGCTGCGCTGATAGCGGGTGTGCTAACTGTAAGCGGATGTTTGCGGTGTATGCAGCCTCCTCAAATTGTAGAAAATCAACCCTTTTTATAGGAAAAATAACCCTCCAAAGATAAGAAATCTTAAGAAGATATTATCCCATAAATATAGGTAAAATATATGATTCTGCATATCTCCTTCCTTCTAGAAGCTCAGCCCAAAAATATAAGATCACTTTCCAATTTTAAAAGATCTCAGCCAAGAATAAAATATTCTCGCCGCGTCCTAGGTGTTCGCCTCGGTCGAGTCGGCGTCTCTGGATCGCCTCGGTCGAGATGAATCTCTGGGCAACCGAGGTGATCATAACTGAGTGTAGAATCTCTCAAAACTGGTCCAAAGTAAATCTTTAATCCATGGCTATGCTTCCTGAATGTAGCTCCAAATGACTCTTGACTCCTTTTGATCCTTTTTGATGCAAAACGTACCATATTACCTGCAATTACAACGAAACTAGGTGTAGACCTCGATTCTCGCAAGGGTAGATGAAATGGTAGTAAAATCACATAATGTACATACAAACATGCAGATTACGAAAGATAAAACGTCCAAACAAACCTCAAAATATAGACTATAATTCATGCTATCAGTAAAATGGCACGTTTTACATCAAAATGGAGCTAAAGGAGCTAAGGAGTCATTGTAGCTACATTCAGGAGCTTAAGGAAGAATCCAGGAAGCAAGGAATTAACAAAAAAGATTTACTTTGGACCAGATTTAAGAGATTTCACATTCAGTTTAGAGTCACCTCGGTCAGCTACAGTACCATCTCGACCGAGGTGATTTTTGAGGAGCGTCGCGACCAAGGCGAATACTCTGACGCGGCGAGATATATTTTATTCTTGGCTGAGATCTTTTATTTTTGGAAGGAGAGATCTTATATTTTTAGGCTGGATTTCTGGAAGGAAGATCATATATTTTAGGGATCTATTTATGAGGTATGGATATATTTTATTAGGAAAATATCTTTTCAAGATATTTTTATCTCTGGAGGGTAATTTTCCTATATAAAGGGTTGAATTTTCCACAAATTGAACCATGCTATACATGCTTAGAGCATCCAGCAGTTGGGAAGAATTTTAGGAAGGTTGAAGGAAGGAAGTTAATAGCTTTTATAGCTTTTGCGAAGGGTTTTTGTAAGACTTTCTTAGATTCCCTTCTTGTTGATTGTCTTGTTGGATTTGTGATCCAAGGAACGCTTGTTTGTTTGATATTTGATTCAGTTATTGAAGCCTTGTTTTTAAGGTTTTTGTGTTCAAATATTCATTCTCTTTCCATATATTTGATTATTGCTTTCATGATGATGAGTGGCTAATTTCTTTGTGTGATTCTAGGGTGATTGGCTGAAGGTTGTGGGAAAAACAATGATAGAATAATCTTAAGTTCCAGTAGGACCCTGAAAGTTCGAGTCTTTATCCTTAACCTTAGAACATCTCGCTCAGTCGATGGACATCTCGGCCGGGGTGGAATTCGTCTAACTGAGGTGACTTTTTTGATCCGAAACTGAGAGTTAAGTGTTAGAGTTTGCCAAATCCTATTCTTATTACACCTTTCTTGGTAGAATGCAAGCCTAGGATGAGACTTACCTGGTAATTACTTTGTTTGTTTACCCATGATCATAAGTGTATGTAATAAAGGTTTATCCTTTATTGGGGTTTGAGTGTGCCTTCATCCCATCTTTGTGAGTTAGCCTGAGACTTACCCGGTAAAGGTTGATTCTATTCCCTTTGTTGGTTTGTTGGTTTGAGATTATAGTTCCTTTCCTTAGTGCCTTGAGACTTACCCGGTGATATGTTCTTTGGCTTGAGATTAGTGAGTAGTGAGACTTACCCGATGATCTATTCCACTTTAGTAACACCTTCCCTTTGCAAAACCTCAGCTTTGTCCGCTTATCTTGAGATATTGAGTTGGAACCACAACTAGATGCTTTAATCCCTAGAATTGCATATTCCTTTAGTTGACTTTTTATCATCTTTGATTGCTTTAATTGCTTTTGTGGTTAGTTGTAATATTGACAACGTATATTGGTTTTGTTTCACCTAAGTCCCTAAGATCGACACCCCGGAATTCTTGCTTTTACTACGATTGACACGTACACTGCGGGTTCGCATCCTTGTTTTAAGCATACATCTTGGGTTATAAATTTAAAGCTTGCACACACCATTTGGAGTGAACAAGTTTTTGACGCCGTTGCCGGGGACTTGGTCTAGACCGAGCCGGTTGCGGTAGTCTTTCGGGGCTTTTGCCCCTGTTTCTACTAACCACTCTACTTGAGTGACTTTCGCAGGTTCTTTCTTGTAGATTTATGTGAAGAACCCGCGTTGGGAAGGAAATCGTTCCTTACGATCCCGAACCAGAAAAGACATACAAAAGACGCTTGAAAGAAGCTAAGATGGCCAATCAAGAGAATCGCGATCTTGAGGCCGAATTGAAGGAGACATTGGAACAACTACGCCTCAGCAAAGAAGAATTGCGACTGGAAAAAGAGGAAACTCGCGCTAGGACGGAAGAAATCGAAGCAGATATGGTGACTTTACGGGACCAATATCTACCTCGACCAGATCCAGCTCCTCGACCGAGGCAGGATCCAGCTCCAGCTGCCCCGGCCGAGATACTTCCACCTCGGCTGCCAGTCCGAGATGCTCTTTTTGCAGGTATTCCACAGACCCTAGGGCAGAGGATGGACCCCAAACAGCAACTGAGGCGTCTAGGAGTCAACCTAGGTGATCCAGTTGACCATGATTATGAGCTTCGACCGCAAGTTCTTTCCATGATTCGCCAATGCCAGTTTGGAGGGTTAGTGTTCGCTCCAAACGGTGTGTGCAAGCTTTAAATTTATAACTCTAGACGTAAGCTTAAAACAAGGATGCGAACCCGCAGTGTACGGGTCAATCGTAGTAAAAAGCAAGAAATTCCAGGGGTCGATCACAGGGACTTAGTGAAACAAAGTCGATATCGGTAAGCTTTAGCAATCACTAACCACAAGCAATTAAATTATCAAAGATGATAAAAAAATCAATTAAGGAAATATGTAATTCTAGGGATTAAAGCATCTAGTTGTGGTTCCAACTCAAGATCTAAAGATAAGCGGACAAAGCTGAGGTTTTTGCAAAAGGGAAGGTGTTACAAAAGTGGAATAGATCACCGGGTAAGTCTCACTACTCACTAATCCCAAACCGTAACTCCTATTACCGGGTAAGTCTCAAGGAATTAAGGAAAGGAACTATAACCTCAAACTAACACTCCAACTAAGGGAATAGAATCAACCTTTACCGGGTAAGTCTCAGGCTAACTCACAAAGATGGGATGAAAGCACACTCAAACCCCAATAAAGGATAAACCTTTATTACCTACACTTATGATCTTAGGTAAACAAACAAAGGAATTATCGGGTAAGTCTCATCCTAGGCTTGCACTGAACCAGAAAAGGTGTAATAAGAATAGGATTTGGCAAACTCTAACACTTAACTCTCAGTTTCGGATCAAATAAGTCACCTCGGTCAGATGAATTCCACCCCGGCCGAGATGTTCATCGACTGAGCGAGATGCTTAGGGTTAAGGTAAAGACTCGAACTTTCAGGGTCCTACTGTGATTAAGATCATTCTATCATTGTTTTTCCCACAACCTTCAGCCAATCACCCTAGAATCACACAAAGAGATTAGCCACTCATCATCATGAAAGTATTAATCAAGTATATGGGAAGAAAGAGAATAATTGAACAAGAAAACCTTAAGAGAAAGGCTTCAATAACTGAATCAATTATATAACCAACAAGCGTTCCTTGGATAGAAATCCAACAAGACAAGGACAAAGAAGGGAATCTAAGATAATCTTACAAAAACCCTTCAAAAAGCTATAAAAGCTATAGACTTTCTTCCCTCAACCTTCAAAAAGGTTCTTCAAATCTCCCAACTGGAGTATTGCTGTTGCGGTATATCAGGTGTAGGCGAGGTGATAGCGGGTCTATGCGAGATGTATAGCATGCTCTGGATTTGTGGAAAATCCAACCCTTTTTATAGGAAAATTACTCTCCAAAGATAAGATATCTTAGAAAGATCTCTTCCCATAAAAATAGGTAAAATATATGATCTATCATATCTTCTTCCTTCCAGGAGCCAAGCCCAAAAATATAAGATCTCTTTCCAAAGATAAAAGATCTCAACCAAGAATAAAATATTCTCGCCGCGTCCCAGGTGTTCACCTCGGTCGAGTCGACTTCTCTGGATCACCTCGGTCGAGGTGACTCTGTAGTCAACCGAGGTGAATCACAACTGAATGTGAAATCTCTCAAATCTGGTCCAAAGTGATTCTTTAATCCATGGCTATGCTTCCTAGATGTTTCCTTATGTTCCTGAATGTAGCTCCAATGACTCCATAGCTCCCTTTGCTCCTTTTTGATACAAAACGTGCCATTTTACCTACGATTACAACAAAACTAGGTGTAGACCTCGATTCCCGCAAAGGTAGATGAAATGGTAATATAATCACATAATATACATACAAACACGCAACTTATTGAAGATAAAACGTCTAAACAAACCCTAAAATATAGACTATAATTCATGCTATCAAAATACCCCATACTTAGCCCTTGCTTGTCCCCAAGCAAGTTCTGCATATAAAAGGCAAGATAGAATGGATTATAAGTCAAGAAAATCGATGAAAAATCTTTCAAAACATTTTTATGGTGTGCTACAATCATAGATCACTCTAAGAGAATACTTCATGGAATTTAAAATCAAAATATGATCAAAACATTTCATAAATATAAGAAAGTTGTTCATCTTTGCATAAAATCATAGAATGCATAATAAGTCATAATTATCGAAATTAATCATGCATAATCCAGTTTAAACCACTAAGTCAATCAACAAGCTCAAGGTCTCAAGGGCTTCCCAAAAGAAAGGTCAAGAAACGTGTAGGGTAGGGATGTATGTAAGGTAATGTGGTGCTAGAATCCGGGAAAAGGATATACTTCACTTTCACTTTGACTTTCAACATCTTCCACCAATAAGCTTTGCTTATTTCACACTTTTCTTTTTTACTTTACTTTTTGGGATGCATGGATAGAGGTGCACAATAAGCGAAACCTAGGAAATCAGCAATCATCAATTTTTTGAGATGCATCAAACCCTTGATGCACATACCATGACCCGTTAGGAATATCGCTCAATCCGACTTTGACAAGACACAAACACCCGGCTATGTGAATGGTGCCGAGTTACTCATCATCATGATTGACTTCCCCAAACCTATTTATTTCTTTCTAACACTTTCACTTCCATCCAACTTCTCAACTTTAACTTCACTTGCTTTCACCACTTTGCTTGCTTCCAAATTCCCGGATAGGTAAAGGGAGGCAAAAATGTATATGAGAGGCTAAGCATGATCAAGAAGAAGAAGAGAGAAGAATGAATTTCCTTGGTCTTTCCATGAAGAAAGTGAGAGAACTCATAACGTGGTGTCAACCTTCAAATTCAACATAATTTGGATAAAAACAAAGTATTAAACATGCCAAAAATTTCAAACAAAGCATTTAGCAACTTAAACAAATTATAAAACCTTTCAAACATATAAAGATTTCAAAACCAGTCAGTAAGCAAGATCTTCAGTGAGATCATATCCAGATAAAAAGCACAAAATCGTTCGAAAACTCTCAGTTAATTAAACCACCTCGGTCGAGGTGTTCTTAGGTCAACCGAGGTGAAGTACCTCGTTTGGCCAGAACTGCCCCGGTCGAGGTCAAATAAATTTTTTTTCTGTCCAGTTTTGACGTTTTTTTCTCAATCAAATAACCTGTATGTATGCATGTAATCTCAGATAAAACCATAGAAGCAAACTGAAGCATAAATATCCAAGAATGTCGAGTCATACATCACATAAGTCGATAAAATACATAAACACCCCATACTTGGGACACACTATCCCAGTGGGTAAAAATAAGTCTAAGGAAATAAAATACTCACCGGACATAAAGCTGAGCTGCATAATAAATAAGAAAGAAAATCCTGCAGCTCTCAATAGTCACGATCCGGTGGTGGTGGTGGTGGCACATATGGATACTGAGATGGGTCGAACGGGTAGCCCATGATGTGCTGAAACTGAATCTGAGCCATCATGTGCTGGTAATGCTGTCTCTCCTGCATCTCACGGATATCCAGTGATAGGGCAGCATAAGAATCAATCATCTGATCCGTCAGATCATCGATCCGACGGTGAGCCTCTGGATCTCTGTGTCGGCGTACCCTACGCCTAGCAGGTCTCACTGGTGATGTGGCCGGTACAGGCTCAGTATCATCATCATCAAGATCAATAACCGGCGCACTCGTCCCAACAGTATCCGTCCCTGTATCCATAGGAGCTCCGCCATCCCTGTCATCATCAGCTGTCTCCTCCTCTACCTCATCCTCCTCAACTGGTGCAACTGCTGCCTCTCTAGCATCCTCCATCAATGGAATCCAAGCAGTGTGCCAGTAGTGAGGGTCATAAACAGAGAACTGGGGCGACCATCTGATCCCCCGAGGTGTAGTCGGTCCCATGGCATCGCCACATATGGCGTAGTAAGTCCTCAAGGAACCAGTATCCTCCGAGTGATCATCTCCTGTAGCCCTAGCGGCTTGGCAGCCGCCACCATAGTACAAGCGCTGAGGTCCATGTCCTGATAGCTAGCAATGTGGGTCACGAGGCCTGATATCCCCCTTCGCCTTGGCCTTTATCCTGTGCAGATCCTCTGCCAGCATCAAGCCAAAGTCGGGGATCCTTCCAGTCACCATGCAGTAAAGGCTGAAAAGCTCCCCCTGTCGGACCTTCTGGGGCGTCTCAGTACGCGCCAGAAGAGTCTCGCTGAAAAATACGGTGGGCCAACCTAAAGGCTAGGTGAAATATGATACGCTCCCTGGAGTCTCCAGGGCGCCACCTGTCTGCGTGCTCAACTACGTGAGCAATCTGACCCCAAAACTTCCTAGCTACAGTCCGGGAGGGAAAATCAATAGCGGTCGGGGCCGGGAAACCAAAAATGTCTCTCCAATACTCTAAGGGAACTATGAAGTTCCGGTTCATCAACCGGTACTTCACAGAACGCTCTGTGGGGAGGTAGGTGAAAGAGCTAACAAACTCTAGGGTAGGCTCTAAATAGGCAGGTGCACGGATCTTAGTAAACTGATCTAGCCCTACCATCGATATCATCCGTCTAAGATCTCCATCTACATGGAGACAATCAAAAGCCGAAACGTCCAGGAAGCGAGGTGCAATCATTGGACGGGTTGCATTACGGTCATAATCGACCTGATGTCTCTCGTGGATCACCGGTCTATACGGTCTAGAGGAAGAAGAAGAAGGGGAAGGGGAGGATCTATCCCTCAGGGCAAGCTGTCTATCAGAACTCATCTCTAAAACACTATGTCAGATCACCTCGGTCGGCCTGACACAACTCAAGAACACCTCGGCCGAGGCACAGAACGACTGGACCGAGGCGAAGAACTGCGCGATCGAATCTCTCAAAAATCCAGTTCTTTTCCCCCAAAATCACTACAACTGGTTCCTATGGGGTACTTAATCTGTTTCTCAGCAAATGCAAGGGCAACCAAAGCCCAATTCGAAGCAAAACAGTGAAAAGGAGAGAGGTTAGGGTTTTTTCGATGTTTACCCCGATTCGGTCGATTTAGTTCGTTTTCTTCGCAGATTGACGCTTGCACTGGGCCTCTCTTTGCAGTTTGGAAGCAAGAATCGTCGAAATCGATCGAAGAGGAGCGAAACGAGGTGAGGGGGCTGCCGCGGTTGAGAAGGGGTAAAAAATAGAGAGAGAAATTAAACCCCCCTTTTATACCCTTTTTGGAACTGCTGTCACCTCGGTCGAGGTGGTCTCGACTGAACCGAGGTGGTAAGGACCGAGGTGGATCTTCAGAAACACTAATCGCCTCGGTTGCTCAAGAATCACCTCGGTCGAGGTGCTTTGACAACAACCGAGATGTGCCTCAGTCAAACTCCGTCTTCTCAAATTCTCGATCTTCTGTCCTTCCAGTTATGCTCCTGGTTTGTACTCCTTCCTTAGATGTCACCTGTTGTCTGTCTAGGACGCCAAAAACAAACAAAGCAAAGCAAAAGCAAAAACTATCTAAGCTAGACTAGAAAAAGGGAAAAGAAAGCAATACCTTGGGTTGCCTCCCAAGAAGCGCTTGGTTTAAGGTCGCTAGCTGGACCATAGTGCGTCTCTCAAACGTGATGGGAGGTGCCCTCACCCCATACTTCACCTCCATCGTGGGGTGAAGTAAGTAAGTCTATCAAACGCTCCAACAAGTGTAAGTGCTCATCGGGAAATGAATCGTCTATGGGTGGGTCTTCCTTCTCGCGTGAAGATGTAGGTAGCCGGCTGAGGTGATCCGCAACAGAATTTTCGCATCCCTTCTTATCGCGGATCTCTAAATCAAACTCTTGAAGCAAGAGAATCCATCGAATAAGGCGTGGCTTGGCATCTTTCTTAGCCAACAACTAACGGATGGCTGCATGGTCGGTGTAGACAATGACTTTTGCCCCTACTAAATAAGAACGAAACTTCTCGAAAGCATATACAACCGCCAATAACTCCTTCTCGGTGGTAGCGTAGTTGCGCTGGGCTACATCTAGCGTCTTGCTAGCATAATAAATGGCGGTGGTCCGGCCATCCTTCTTCTGTCCAAGCACCGCTCCTACGGCTACATCACTAGCATCGCACATGATCTCAAAGGGCAAGGTCCAATATGGCGGTTGGATAATGGGAGCGGAGATCAACGCTTCCTTAATCCTGTAAAATGTATCAAGACACTCTTGCAAAAACTCAAAAACAACATCTTTATTCAAGAGATTAGTTAGAGGTTTAGAAATTTTAGAGAAGTCCTTGATGAATCTCCTGTAGAAACCTGCATGCCCGAGAAAACTCCTCACACCGTTAACAGAACAAGGGGGAGGGAGTTTCTCAATAGTCTCGATCTTAGCGCGATCGACCTCAATGCCTCGATTAGAAACGAGGTGTCCTAGTACAGTGCCTTTATTAACCATAAAATGACACTTCTCCCAATTCAAAACAAGATTAGTGTCTTCACATCTTTTCAGCACTAGAGAAAGGTTAGATAGACAATCATCAAAAGAGGAACCATATACTGAAAAATCATCCATAAATACCTCCATGATCTCCTCTATATACTCAGAAAAGATAGCCATCATGCTTCGCTGGAAGGTAGCGGGTGCATTGCATAATCCAAATGGCATCCTCCTATAAGCAAATGTCCCCCACGGACAAGTGAAAGTGGTCTTCTCTTGATCATCCGGATGGATAGGAATCTGGAAGAATCCACTATAGCCGTCTAAGTAGCAAAAGTGTGAATGCTGGGCCAACCGTTCGAGCATTTGATCAATGAAGGGAAGTGGAAAATGGTCCTTCCGAGTGGCCGTGTTCAGCTTCCTATAATCAATGCAAACCCTCCAGCCCGTAACGGTCCTGGTTGGGATCAACTCGTTGTTCTTATTCGTCACAACGGTCATCCCTCCTTTCTTCGGAACTACATGCACCGGGCTAACCCATTTGCTGTCCGAGATAGGATATATGATACCTGCATCCAACAACTTAAGAATTTCCTTCTTCACAACCTCTTTCATGATTGGATTTAACCGTCTTTAAGGTTCCCGTGAAGTCTTATGATCATCCTCCATTAGAATTCTATGCATGCAGAAAGAGGGCTTAATGCCAATAAGATCATCTATAGTATATCCCAAAGCCTTTTGATGCTTTCTCAGGACATGCATTAGTTTAGACAATTCAGATCCGGAGAGGGAAGCACTAACAATAACGGGATAAGTGGAATCCGGTCCAAGAAAGACATACCTCAAGTGATTTTGGAGTTGTTTAAGCTCCAAAACTGGGGGTGCTTTCTGAGGGGAATCCTGGCTTCCTCTTTCCAGTGGAGTAGATCCAGAAACTGGACTTTTGGAAGTCTCAGTTGAAATCGTCTCGCCATCGACCTCGGTCGAGGCGCAGAGGCGTTGACCGAGATGTTCTTCAGTCGCCTCGCTCAGTCCAGGAAGTGCCTCGGTCGAGGTACTGTAACTGGAACCGAAACTGGAGATCTTCGTCTCCTGGATTAGCTTCTCAGTTTTAGCTCCTGGATCTTCTTCCAGTGCTTTTAAGCTCCGTATATCTGCATCACAAGAAGCATCTATACCTTCCTCCATTAAACTGAAACTAATAACTCTTTCGAGTGGATCGTTAATAAGGATAGAGCTCACCAATTCTCTTGATTCTTCTTCATCGTAGATGTTGAAGATATCATCGCTTAGCTGCTCTCCCTTCATGGCTGCAAGTAATGCGAACTCCACTTCATCGCCACCAATGTTGAATTTCAACTTGGCGTTCTTACAATCCACGTTGCAACCCGAAGTTGCTAGAAATGGCCTCCCGAGAATAATAGGAACAGGATAATCTGCGGGAATGCCAAGTACAACAAAGTCTATTGGTAAATAGAAGTTACCTAACTTGACCGGAACGTCTTCCAAAATGCCCACGGGATGGGTAATGGAACGATCCGCCATGTATAATCGAATCTTGACCGGTTTGGGCTCTCCAAGTCCGATCTTCACACATAGTTCTAGCGGAATGATGCTCACGCTGGCTCCTAGATCACATAAGGCTTCACAAGTGACATCCCCAACTTGAATGGGAATGCAAAATGAGCCGGGATCTCTCAACTTAGGTGGCATCTTCTCCTTCATGATTTGAATAAGCTCCGAGGATTTAGATGTCATCCTTACTTCACCAAAGTCTTCCAGTTTCCTCTTCCTTGATAAGATCTCTTTCAAGAACTTCCCATAGGCGGGCATCCCTAGAATAGCATCAAGGAAAGGAATGTTAATATGCAGTTTATTCATCAAGTCAAGGAACTTACCAAAGTGCTTGTCTAGATGTGCTCTGACCCTTGACTGGGGGAATGGAAGTGGTGGTTTGTATACAGGAGGTGGAACATAAACTTCAGTTTTCCCCTCCGCTTTCTATGGCTCCACCTCGGTTGGCATCTCGGCCGAAGTGTTCTTCGACTGCACCTGGACCGAGGTGGTCTTCGTCGGTACTGGTACCGACCGAGGCACTGGATCTGCAGTTTTCAGTCCACTCCTCGTTGTTATGGCCATGATCTGGCCCTTAGGTTTGCTTTCCGTCCTTGTTGGAAGCTTCCCTGGATCTCTTGGTGCTTCATTCGCCCTACTAGCAAGTTGTTGTTCAAAGGCCTTTTGGGCCTTTGAAAATGAAGTCATGGAAGTCTCCATAGCACTAAGCTTGATCAAGATAGCCTCCAGCACCGCGTCTTTCTTTTTCGGCCGGGACGAACTTGATCCTTGCCCCTGGCTCTTTAATTGAGTAGAAGAAGAAGAAGTAGAAGGGGAAGAGAGGAAAGGATTAGAGGAATCGTTAGAATTGGAGTTAGAATGATTGTTACCAGATTTTTTGTTGTTCGCCCTCCAATTGTTGCTATTGGATCCTCTATTGTTGTTGTAATTGTTGTTCCGGGAACCGTTGTTGTTGTTACGGTATCCATTGTTGTTGTTCCTTTGTCCTTGATCTTCCTTCTTGGTTTGAGCAACCAAGAGTTCCTTCAATTGCTTCACGTCATTCTTCAAAGACGTGAGTTGATTGTTGTTTGGCTGAGTATCTTGGAAGTTAACTCTTTTAACTCCACCTTCAGCTCCTTGATGGGTGTACTTCTCCATATGCAAAGCTTGCTTCTCGATGAAGTCCCAAGCTTCGTCAATCGCCATGTCCATAAAGGTACCGGTGGAGAGTAGTTGGAGGTTGAACTAGGTGCTTCCGTCCAGTCCCTTGAAGTATATCTCCAACAACTCTATCTTTGGAATCCCATGATGTGGGCAATCCAAAAGAATGTCCTTAAACCTCTCCCATGACTTGGACAAGCTCTCCTTGTCCTTCATAATGAATGCATTAATCTTCCCTCTCATTTCAACGGTCTTAGAGGGGGGAAAGAATTTAGTCAAGAATTCCGTAGTCATCTCCTCCCAAGTGCTAATTTTTCCTGGAGGAAGAGATTGATACCAAGTAAGAGCTCTATCTTTTAAAAAAAAAAGTAAAAAGGTCTTAGCTTGTAGTTGTTGTTTTCAATCCTTGAGGGTCTCAAGGTCTCCATCAAGATCTCATAGTTTTGAAAATATTGATGTGGGGATTCCTTCTCTAGCCCTTCGAACTGGCATTGGCGAATCATGGACAGAACTTGCGGTCGAAGTTCGTAGTCATGGTCCGTTGGATCTCCTAGGTTAACTCCTGGACGCCTCAGTTGTTGATTGGGGTCCATCCTTTGACCTAGGGTTTGCGGGATTCCTGCAAAAAGAGCGCCTCGGACTGGCATACGAGGTGGAAGTACCTCGGCCGGGGCGTCTGGTACTGGGACCTGCCTCGGTCGAGGGTCTGCGATTGGGACCAGCATCGGTCCAGCATCGAGAACTGGATCTTCCCTTGGTCGAAGTAGATATTGGTCTCGTAAGGCTGCCATATCTGCTTCGATCGCTTCAGTCCTGGTGCGAGTTTCTTCTTTCTCTTGCCTTAGTTCTTCCCTGCTGAGGCGTAGTTGTTCTAACGCCTCTTTTAATTCGGCCTCAAGATCGCGATTGTCTTGGTTGGCCATCTTCGCTTCTCTTAAGCGTCGTTTGTATGTCTTTTCTGGTTCGGGATCGTAAGGAACGATTTCCTTCCCAGTGCGGGTTCTTCACATAAACCTAAGAAAGAACCTGCAAAAGTCACTCAAGTAGAGTGGTTAGTAGACACGGGGGCAAGTGCCCCAAAAGCAAACCGTAACCGGCTCGGTCTAGACCAAGTCCCCGACAACGGCGCCAAAAACTTGTTCGCTCCAAACGGTGTGTGCAAGCTTTAAATTTATAACCCTAGACGTAAGCTTAAAACAAGGATGCGAACCCGCAGTGTACAGGTCAATCGTAGTAAAAATCAAGAAATTCCAGGGGTCGATCACAAGGACTTAGTGAAACAAAGTCGATAACGGTAAGCTTTAGCAATTACTAACCACAAGCAATTAAAACAATCAAAGATGATAAAAAAATCAATTAAGGAAATATGCAATTCTAGGGATTAAAGCATCTAGTTGTGGTTCCAACTCAAGATCAAAAGATAAGCGGACAAAGCTGAGGTTTTTGCAAAAGGGAAGGTGTTACAAAAGTGGAATAGATCACCGGGTAAGTCTCACTACTCACTAATCCCAAACCGTAACTCCTATTACCGGATAAGTCTCAAGGAATTAAGGAAAGGAACTATAACCTCAAACTAACACTCCAACTAAGGGAATAGAATCAACCTTTACCGGGTAAGTCTCAGGCTAACTCACAAAGATGGGATGAAAGCACACTCAAACCCCAATAAAGGATAAACCTTTATTACCTACACTTATGATCTTAGGTAAACAAACAAAGGAATTACCGGGTAAGTCTCATCCTAGGCTTGCATTGAACCAGGAAAGGTGTAATAAGAATAGGATTTGGCAAACTCTAACACTTAACTCTCAGTTTCGGATCAAATAAGTCACCTCGGTCAGACGAATTCCACCCCGGCCGAGATGTTCATCGACTGAGCGAGATGCTTAGGGTTAAGGTAAAGACTCGAACTTTCAGGGTCCTACTGTGATTAAGATCATTCTATCATTGTTTTTCCCACAACCTTCAGCCAATCACCCTAGAATCACACAAAGAGATTAGCCACTCATCATCATGAAAGTATTAATCAAGTATATGGGAAGAAAGAGAATAATTGAACAAGAAAACCTTAAGAGAAAGGCTTCAATAACTGAATCAATTATATAACCAACAAGCGTTCCTTGGATAGAAATCCAACAAGACAAGGACAAAGAAGGGAATCTAAGATAATCTTACAAAAACCCTTCAAAAAGCTATAAAAGCTATAGACTTTCTTCCCTCAACCTTCAAAAAGGTTCTTCAAATCTCCCAACTGGAGTATTGCTGCTGCGGTATATTAGGTGTAGGCGAGGTAATAGCGGGTCTATGCGAGATGTATAGCATGCTCTGGATTTGTGGAAAATCCAACCCTTTTTATAGGAAAATTACTCTCCAAAGATAAGATATCTTAGAAAGATCTCTTTCCATAAAAATAGGTAAAATATATGATCTATCATATCTTCTTCCTTCCAGGAGCCAAGCCCAAAAATATAAGATCTCTTTCCAAAGATAAAAGATCTCAACCAAGAATAAAATATTCTCGCCGCGTCCCAAGTGTTCGCCTCGGTCGAGTCGACTTCTCTGGATCACCTCGGTCGAGGTGACTCTGTAGTCAACCGAGGTGAATCACAACTGAATGTGAAATCTCTCAAATCTGATACAAAGTGATTCTTTAATACATGGCTATGCTTCCTGGATGTTTCCTTATGTTCCTGAATGTAGCTCCAATGACTCCATAGCTCCCTTTGCTTCTTTTTGATGCAAAACGTGCCATTTTACCTACGATTACAACAAAACTAGGTGTAGACCCCGATTCCCGTAAAGGTAGATGAAATGGTAATATAATCACATAATATACATACAAACACGCAGATTATTGAAGATAAAACGTCTAAACAAACCCCAAAAGATAGACTATAATTCATACTATCAGTTAGAGAGGGAGTCTCCTCATCAACATCTACAAAACTATGAGATCTTGATGGAGACCTTGAGACCTTCAAGGCTGGAAAACAACAATTAGAAGTTAAGGCCTTTCTACTCCTCTTCGAAAGATAGGGCGCTTACTTGGTATCAATCTCTCCCTCCAGGAAAAATCAACACTTGGGAGGAGATGACGACGGAGTTCTTAACTAAATTCTTTCCCCCCTCAAAGACCGCTGAACTGAGAGGGAAGATCAATGCATTCATCATGAAGGACAAGGAGAGCTTGTCCAAGTCATGGGAGAGATTTAAAGACATTCTTTTGGATTGCCCACATCATGGGATTCCAAAGATAGAGTTGTTGGAGATATACTTCAAGGAACTGGACGGAAACACCCAGTTCAACCTCCAACTACTATCCGCCGGCACATTCATGAACATGTCAATTGACGAAGCTTGGGAGTTCATAGAGAAGCAAGCTTTGCATATGGAGAAATACTCCCACCAAGGAGCTGAAGGTGGAGTTAAAAGAGTTAACTTTCAAGAAGCTCCACCAAACAATGATCAACTCACCTCTTTGAAGAATGATGTGAAGCAACTGAAAGAACTTTTGGTTGCTCAAACCAAGAAAGAAGATGAAGGATATCAAGGCTCAAGGAACAACAATGATTACCGGAACAACAACAACGGTTCCCGGAACAACAACTACAACAACAATAGAGGATCTAACAGCAACAATTGGAGGACAAATAATCAAAATTCGGGTAACCCTTACTCTAACTCCAATTCGAATGACTCCTCTAATCCTTTCCTCTCCTCTTCTTCTTCTTCTACTCCATTGAAGAGCCAGGAGCCTGGATCAAGTTCGTCCTAGCCGGAAAAGAAAGATGCGGTGTTGGAGGCCATCTTGATCAAGCTCAACTCTATGGAGACATTCATGACTTTATTTTCAAAGGCACAAAAAGCCTTGGAACAACAATTCTTTAACAAGGCAAATGAAGCGCCAAGAGATCCAGGGAAACTTCCAGCAAGGACAGAAAGCAACCCCAAGGGACAGATCATGGCAATAACGACGAGAAGTGGACTGAAGACTGCAGATCCAGTGCCTCGGTCGATGCCAGTACAGACGAAGAACACCTCGGTCCAGGCACAGTCGAAGAACACTTCGGCCGAGATGCCAACCGAGGTCGAACCTCAAAGAGCGTCGGACAAAACTGAAGTTTATGTTCCACCTCCTGCATATAAACCACCACTTCCATTCCCCCAGTCAAGGGCCAAAGCACATCTAGACAAGCATTTTGGTAAGTTCCTTGAGTTGATGAATAAACTACATATTAATATCCCTTTTCTTGATGCTATTCTAGGGATGCCCGTATATGGGAAGTTCTTGAAGAAATTCTATCAAGGAAGAGGAAGTTGGAAGATTTTGGTGAAGGATGACATCTAAATCCTCGGAGCTTATTCAAATCATGAAGGAGAAGATGCCACCCAAATTACGGGATCCCGGCTCATTTTGCATTCCCATTCAAGTTGGAGATGTCACTTGTGAGGCATTGTGTGATCTAGGAGCCAGCGTGAGCATCATCCTGCTGGAGCTATGTGTTAGGATCGGACTTGAAGAGCCCAAGCCGGTGAAAATACGGTTGTACATGGCAGATCGCTCCATTACCCATCCCGTGGGCATTTTGGAAGACATTCCGGTTAAGTTAGGTAACTTCTATTTACCTATAGACTTTGTTGTGCTTGATATTCCCACAGATTACCCCGTTCCTATCATTCTCGGGAGACCATTTTTAGCAACTTCGGGTTGCAATGTGGATTGTAAGAACGCCAAGTTAAAATTCAACATTGGCGGAGATGAAGTGGAGTTTGCATTGCTTGTGACAATGAAGGGAGAGCAGCTAGGAGATGATATCTTCAACATCTATGATGAAGAAGAATCAAGAGAATTGGTGAGCTCTATCCTTATTAAAGATCCACTTGAAAAAGTTATTAGTTTTAGCTTAATGGAGGAAGGTATAGATGCTTCTTTTGATGCAGATATACGGAGCTTCAAAGCGCTGGAAGAAGATCCAGGAACTAAAATTGAAAAATTAATCCAGGAAAAGAAGATCTCCAGTTTCAGTCCCAGTTGCAGTACCTCGACCGAGGCACTTTCTGGACCAACCGAGGTGTTCTTGACTGAAGAACATCTCGGTCACCCACTCTGGACCTCGACCGAGGTCGAAAGCGAGATGATGTCAACTGAGACTTCTGAAAGTCCAGTTCTCTGATCTACTCCACTGGAAGGAGGAAGCAAAGATCCACCTCAGAAAGCACCCCAGTTGTGGAGCTTAAAAAACTCCCAAGTCACTTGAGGTATGTCTTTCTTGGACCGGATTCTATTTATCCCGTCATCGTTAGTGCTTCCCTCTCCGAATCTGAATTATCTAAACTAATGCATGTCCTGAGGAAGCATCAAAAGGCTTTGGGTTATACTATTGATGATCTTATTGGCATTAAGCCTTCTTTCTGCATGCATAGAATACTAATGGAGGACGATCATAAGACTTCACGGGAACCTCAAAGACGGTTAAATCCGATCATGAAAGAGGTTGTGAAGAAAGAAATTCTTAAGTTGTTGGATGCAGGTATCATATTTCCTATCTCAGACAGCAAGTGGGTGAGCCCGGTGCATGTGGTTCCAAAGAAAGGAGGGATGACCGTTGTGACGAATAAGAAGAACGAGTTAATCCCATCTAGGACCGTCACGGGCTGGAGGTGTGCATCGATTATAGGAAGCTGAACGTAGCCACTCGGAAAGACCATTTTCCACTTTTCTTCATCGATCAAATGCTCGAACGGTTGGCCCAACATTCACACTTTTGCTATTTAGATGGCTACAGTGGCTTCTTTCAGATTCCTATCCATCCGGATGATCAAGAGAAGACCACTTTCACTTGTCCATGGGGAAAATTCGCTTATATGAGGATGCCATGTGGATTATGTAATGCACCCGCTACCTTCCAGCGATTCATGATGGCTATCTTTTCCGAGTATATAGAAGAGATCATGGAGGTATTTATGGATGATTTTTAGTATATGGTTCCTCTTTTGATGACTGCCTATCTAACCTTTCTCTAGTGCTACAAAGATGTGAAGACACTAATCTTGTTTTGAACTGGGAGAAATGTCACTTTATGGTTAATGAAGGCATTGTGCTAAGACACCTCGTTTCTAGTAGAGGTATTGAAGTCGATCGAGCTAAGATCGAGACTATTGAGAAATTTCCTCCCCCTTGTTCTATTAAGGGAGTGCGGAGTTTTCTCGGGCATGCAGGTTTCTATAGGAGATTCATCAAGGACTTCTCAAAGATCTCACGCGAGAAGGACGAACCACCCATAGATGATTCATTCCCCGATGAGCACTTGCACTTGTTGGGACGATTGATAGACTTTCTTATCTCGCCCCATGATGGAGGTGAAGTATGGGGTGAGGATATTTTCCAACATGTTTAGAGACACCGTACGGTCCAGCTAGCGACCTTAAATCAAGCGCTTCTTGGGAGGCAACCCAAGGTATTGCTTTAATTTTCCCTTTTTTCTAGTATAACTCTAGATAGTTTGCTTTTGCTTTGCTTTGCTTTGTTTTTGGCGTCCTGGACAGACAACAGGTGACATCTAAGGAAGGAATACAACTCAGGAGCAACATTGGAAGGGCAGAAGTTCGAGAATTTGAGAAGACGGAGTTTGACTGAGACACATCTCGGTTGCTGTCACAGCACCTCGACCGAGATGATTCTTGAGCAACCGAGGCGACTAAGGTTACAGAAGATTCACCTCGGTACGTATCACCTCGGTCCAGTCGAGACCATCTCGACCGAGGTGACAGCAATTCCAAAAAAGGGTATAAAAGGGGGCTGCGATTTCTCTCTCTTCCCTCTCTCACCTTCTCGACCGCGGCACCCTAATTTACCTCGTTCTCCAATCTTCGACCGTTTTCGATGATTCTTGCTTCCAAACTGCAAGGAAAGGGTAGAGGATCGGTTTACAAGCGACAATCTGCAACAAAAACGCTCCAAATCGGCCAAATCTGGGGTAATTCGAAAAAAAACCCTAACTCTCTCTTCTTCCACTGTTTTCGATCAATTTGGGCTTTGGTTGCCCTTGCATTGTGATGGAAAAGGATTATGTACCCCATAGGAACCATTGGTAGTGATATCGGGGGAAAAGAATTGGATTTTTGAGAGTTTTGATCGAACAGCACATCGCCTCAGTCCAGTCGACCTGTGCCTCGGCCGAGGTGTTCTTGAAAGTTGTCAGGGCAACCGAGGTGGTCTGACAGTGAGAGAGAAAGATGAGTTCTGACAGACAGCTGGTTCTGAGAGATAGATCATCTCCTTCTCCTTCTTCTTCTTCTCGCCGCTCCATACCGGTGATCCACGAGCGTCACCAGGTAGATTATGACCGCATTTCTGCATGTCCAGTGGTTGCACCGCGGTTTCTAGACATTTCTGCTTTTGTTTGCCTCCACGTAGATGATGATTTGAGGCGGATGATAGCTATGATGGGGCTGGAGCAGTTTACTGAGATTAGAGCTCCAGCTTACCTCGAGCCCACCTTGGAGTTTGTGAGCTCCGTGACCTACCTGCCTACTGAGCGCGCCATCAAGTACCGGTTGATGAACCGGAACTACTTAGTTCTGATGGACCATTGGAGGGACATCTTCGGCTTCCCGACCCCCACATTTTCTGACTTTCCTTCTCGAGCTGTGGCTCGAGAGTTTTGGGCACAGATAGCTCACGTAGTTGAGCATGCTAACAGGTGGAGACCTGGAGATTCCAAGGAGCGGATTATCTTCCACCTAGCCTTTAGACTTGCTCACCGGATCTTCAACGAGACACTTCTGGCGCGTACTGAGACGCCCCAGAAGATTAGACAGGGGGAGCTGTTGAGTCTATACTGTATGGTGACCGGAGGAGTTCCGGACTTTGGAGTGATGCTGGCGGAGGATCTTCACAGGATCAAGGCTAAGGCGAAGGGAGATATATGTTGCGGCGGTCTAGTGACTCACATCGCGAGTTACATGGACTTAGACTTGAGTGCGTGTACTATAATGGCAGCTGCCAAGCCGCTTGGACTGCAGGAGATGATTACGAGGAGGATATTGGTTCCTCGTGGACTTACTACGCCGTATGTGGCGATGCCCTGGGAGCAGACTACACCGCAGGGTATTAGATGGTCATCTCAGTTCTCCGTTTATGACCCGCAATACTGGTACACCGCATGGATTCCTCTTATGGAGGACGCGAGAGACGCAGCAACAGCAGCCCAGGAGCAGGATGATGAGGAGGTTGAGAATGAGGCAGATGAGGATGACGGTGGCGGTGCTGTCATGGACACTGGTACAGATACAACTGGTACCAGCATACTAGTCGTCGATCTAGACGACGAGGAGACAGAGGAGGAGCCAACTACAGCACCAGCACGTCCTGCCAGGCGTAGGGTACGCAGGTAGAGGGATCCAGTCGCTCATCGCCGGATCGATGATCTGACAAATCAGATGATAGATTCCTACGCCGCCTTATCCCTAGAGATGAGAGAGATGCGGGAGAGCCAGCACTACCAGCGCCGGATGATGGAGATCCAGTTCCAGCACATGATGGGCTATCCTTTTGACCCATCCCAACATCCGTACGTGCCACCACCACCACCACCAGATTGGGATTAGGGCTTGCAGGATTTCTTTTCTTTATTTATTATGCAGCTCAGCTTTATCCGGTGAGTACTCTGTTTCTTTAGACTTATTTTGACCCATTGGGACAATGTGTCCCAAGTATGGGGTATTTGGATGTATTTATGTGACTTTATGTGTATGCTTGTATGACTCGGTTCGGACATTTATGATTTTCTTTATGCCCTATGTGTTTATCTGAGACTACATGCATGCATACAGGTTATTTAATTGAGAAAAACGTCAAAACTGGTTAAGAAAAATTTTTTTATGACCTCGACCAAAGTGACTCTGACCAATCGAGGTGCAGCACCTCGGTTGACTTAGAACATCTCGACCGAGGTGGTTTATCTGAGAAAGTTTTCGAAACGATTTTTGTACTTCTTATCTGGATATGACCTCAGTGAAGATTTTGTTTGCAGACTGATTTTTGAAATCTTTATATGTTTGAAAGGCTTTATGATATGTTTAAGTTGCTAAATGCTTCGTTTGAAATTTGTGGCATGTTTAATACTTTGTTTTTATCCAAATTATGTTGAATTTGAAGGTTGACATCACATGATGAGTTCTATCACTTTCTTCCTGGGATGATTAAGGCAATTCATTCTCTTCTCTTCTTCTTCTTGATCATGCTTTAGCCCCTCATATACATATTTGCCTCCCTTTACCTATCCGGGAATTTGGAAGCAAGCAAGTGAAAGAAAAGTTGAGATGTTGGCTGGAAGTTAGAAAGAAACAAATAGGTTTGGGGAAGTCAATCATGATGATGAGTAACTCGGCACCATTCACATAGCCGGGTGTTTGTGTCTTACCAAAGTCGGATTGAGCGATATTTCTAACGGGTCATGATATGTGCATTAAGGATTTGAGGCATCTCGAGAAATTGATGATTGCTGATCTCCTAGGCTTCGGTTATTGTGCACCTCTGTCCATGCATCCCAAAAAGTAAAAAAGTAAATAAGCAAAGCTTATTGGTGGAAGATGTTGAAGTTCAAAGGAAGTGAAGTAAAGATCCTTTTCCCGGATTCTAGCACCACATTCCCTATATACATCCCACCCTCACACGTTTCTTGACTTCTCTTTTGAAAGCCCTTGAGACCTCGAGCTTGTTGATTGACTTGGTGGTTTAAACTAGATTATACATGATTAATTTCGATAATAATGATTTATTATGCATTCTATGATTTTATGCAAAGATGAACAACTTTCTTATATTTATAAAATGTTTTGAGCATGTTTTGATTTTAAATTCCATGAAGCATTCTCTTAGAGTGATCTATGATTGGAGCACACCACCAAAAATGTTTTAAAAGACTTTTCATTAATTTTTTATGACTTATAATCCCTTCTATCTTGTACTTAAGATTTGGAACTTGCTTGGGGACAAGTATGGGGTATTTTGATAGCATGAATTATAGTCTATATTTTGGGGCTAGTTTAGACGTTTTATCTTCAATAATCTGCATGTTTGGATGTATATTATGTGATTATATTGTTGTTTCATCTACCTTTACGGGAATCGAGGTCTACACCAAGTTTCGTTGTAATCGTAGGTAAAATGGCACGTTTTACATCAAAATGGAGCTAAAGGAGCTAAGGAGTCATTGGAGCTACATTCAGGAGCTTAAGGAAGAATCCAGGAAGCAAGGAATTAACAAAGAAGATTTACTTTGGACCAGATTTAAGAGATTTCACATTCAGTTTAGAGTCACCTCGGTCAGCTATAGTACCATCTCGACCGAGGTGATTTTTGAGGAGCGTCGCGACCGAGGCGAATACTCTGACGCGGCGAGATATATTTTATTCTTGGCTGAGATCTTTTATTTTTGGAAGGAGAGATCTTATATTTTGGGGCTGGATTTCTGGAAGGAAGATCATATATTTTAGGGATCTAATTATGAGATATGGATATATTTTATTAGGAAAATATCTTTTCAAGATATTTTATCTTTGGAGGGTAATTTTTCTATATAAAGGGTTGGATATTCCACAATTGAACCATGTTTATACATGCTTAGAGCATCCAGCAGTTGGGAAGGATTTTAGGAAGGTTGAAGGAAGGAAGTTAATAGCTTTTATACCTTTTGTGAAGGGTTTTTGTAAGACTTTCTTAGGATCCCTTCTTGTTGATTGTCTTGTTGGATTTGTGATCCAAGGAACGCTTGTTTGTTTGATATTTGATTCAGTTATTGAAGCCTTGTTTTTAAGGTTTTTGTGTTCAAATATTCATTCTCTTTCCATATATTTGATTATTGCTTTCATGATGATGAGTGGCTAATTTCTTTGTGTGATTCTAGGGTGATTGGCTGAAGGTTGTGGGAAAAACAATGATAGAATAATCTTAATTTCCAGTAGGACCTTGAAAGTTCGAGTCTTTATCCTTAACCTTAGTACATCTCGCTCAGTCGATGAACATCTCGGACGGGGTGGAATTCGTCTGACTGAGGTGACTTTTCTGATCCGAAACTGAGAGTTAAGTGTTAGAGTTTGCCAAATCCTATTCTTATTACACCTTTACTGGTTCAATGCAAGCCTAGGATGAGACTTACCCGGTAATTCCTTTATTTGTTTACCCATGATCATAAGTGTAGGTAATAAAGGTTTATCCTTTATTGGGGTTTGAGTGTGCCTTCATCCCATCTTTGTGAGTTAGCCTGAGACTTACCCGGTAAAGGTTGATTCTATTCCCTTAGTTGGTTTGAGATTATAGTTCCTTCCCTTAGTGCCTTGAGACTTACCCGGTGATAGGTTCTTTGGCTTGGGATTAGTGAGTAGTGAGACTTACCCGGTGATCTATTCCACTTTAGTAACACCTTCCCTTTGCAAAACCTCAGCTTTGTCCGCTTATCTTGAGATCTTGAGTTGAAACCACAACTAGATGCTTTAATCCCTAGAATTGCATATTCCTTTAATTGACTTTTTTTATCATCTTTGATTGCTTTAATTGCTTTTGTGGTTAGTTGTAATATTGACAACCTATATTGGTTTTGTTTCACCTAAGTCCCTGAGATCGACACCCCGGAATTCTTACGATTGACCCGTACACTGCGGGTTCGCATCCTTGTTTTAAGGATACATCTTGGATTATAAATTTAAAGCTTGCACACACCATTTGAAGTGAACAGTTGTTTGTGCAAAAACTTCATAGGGTGTTTTGTGAGATAGGATAGGCGCAGGTCGTCGGTTGATTAGGTAAGTAGTTGTTAAGATGCACTCCCCCTAGTAGGTAATAGTTAGGTTAAATTGAAAGAAAATGGATCAGGTAACCTCTAAGAGGTGTCGATGTTTACGCTCAACAATGCCGTTTTGCTGGGGTGTATGAACACATGATGTTTGATGTATAATACCCACGGTGGAATAGAAAGTGCATGCAGCTTTGCTAGAAAATTCAAGAGCATTGTCCGTGCGAATGCACTTGATAGAAGTTTGGAATTAGGTTTTGACCATGATAGCAAAAGTTTGAATAATAGTTAAGGCATTACTTTTGTTGGCCATCAAATAGGTCCATGTGCATCGAGTATAATCATCGACAATGGTGAGAAAGAAAGAGAAACCATTGTGGGTAGAGTGTTTATAGGGACCCCACGTATCAATGTGAAGGAGATCAAAGGGAGATGTGGTTTTAATAGAAGAATGGGTAAAAGCTTGTCGATGGTGTTTAGCTTGTGGGCAGATTGTGTAATTGATGATTTCTTGGGAATCTTAAAGAGACTATCAATATGAATATATGATGCATATAGTCAAAGGGAAGATGACCAAGTCAACAATGCCATACCTCAACTGAAATTGTATTAGACATAATGTTGGTGGTTTTATTACAACTTTGTGAAGCAAGAGATATATTATTACAAGAGGTATTGTCGACTACATATAGTCCCTTAGATGCTCATCTAATCACCAAGAGCTTCCACATTGAATGGTTCTGGAGAGAACATGTTGTAGAGGTGAACAAAATTTGAGAAGATATATCAATAGAAAGTTTGTGTATAGAGATTACATTAAACTGGAAATCTGGAACGTGCAAAACTTTTGACAAGGTGATATCATTATTAAGAATGACAGTGCCTTGATGAATGATCAGAGCTCTTTTTCCATTAGGCATGATAATGTAAGAAGGTTAAGTAAGGGGAGTATATGAAGAAAAAAGATGGAGGTTGGGTGTGATATGGTCGGTTGCTCCACTGTCAAGAATCCATTTCGATTGAGGTTAGAAGAAAAGAAGCAAGTAGGCTTACCAGCAAGCAAGACAATACTAGTATTACCATCAAGATTCGATGATGATTGCTTATCCAATAGTGCCATAATGTGTTCCATCTGTTCTGGAGTGAAAGAATGAGCAACAAAAGTAGCTGCTAGTTTGTGTCCTCTAGGATAACCTATAACCTTCCAGAGTTCCAGCACTTGCCTGAATCATGACCAGCTATGTTGCAGTGTGTACACCAAGAAACACCTGGCACAAGTGTGGTAGGATAACCAATGAGCTTCTAGCATCGGTCTACAGTATGACCATTAATCTTGCAATGATTGCAGTATGGTCGACCTTCTGAGCTAGTGTTGGTTTTGAGATCACTAGATGAGGTGTGTTTAGATGGTGGAAGATAAGCAGTAGATCGATGATTAGAATACAAGGCAAATGTATTATCATCAAGATTGGGATTAGACTTCAAAGATCGTTAGCTTTCTTCTTGAAGGACTAACTTTTATACCTCATTCAAGCTAGGGTTTGGAGATAGCATCAGAAAGTGAGATCGAACTAAGGAAAAAGAATCATTCATTCTAACCAGAAACTTGAATGATCTGTTGATCCTGAATAATTTCCATTGCAACTGTATTTGATCCACATAGTCAAACCTGTGATGATAGAGCAAGTGTATTCGTCCCATAGCTTCTTCAAATTGGTAAAATAAGTCGAAATAGATTGTTTGCCTTGTGAAATCACAAAGAGCTCTCTCTGAATCTGATACAGATTAGTTCTATTCGATTTGTCAAAATGCAATTCTAATTCAGTCCATATTTGAGCAGCAGTGAGACAGAAAAGCATGGATTCACTAATATCCTTATCCATGGAATGAAGAAGCCAAGAAATCAACATGCTATTACATTGATCCCACTTTGCAATCATTTTGGAATCAGTTTTAGGTCGAGAACACTTACCATGAACAAAATTCAATTTGTTCTTGGCCGATAGAGATAGCTCGACTGAGCGTTTCCAGCGGAAGTAATTGGAACTGGTAAGCATGTGGTGGAGAGCTTCAACGAAGGAGCATCTGAATGATGTAGTGTGAGCTGCTGAAGTATATCTTCAACAGAAGGATCTGTGATGGAAGGATCTTCTTCATCAACATTGGAAGCCATAGAAGAGGATCTGTGTTTATGGTTGAGAGCTTATTCACCCTTTGATACCATGTTAGAACGAAGAGAGAAGATAGTAGAAAGACTTTGATCGTGAGAATGGAATAAACTGTCTAATTTTATTATTGTGCACATGTATATATTAATACACTTGTATACCAGTTGGTTACAACAGTACAACAAAATTCAATTACATTTTATATCCTCAACAAATTGCATCTTGATTTTGGTGACAAGGTCATTAATCTACTCTGATTGGGAGAGGTAGAAACCAAATTCATTTCATGTGACTTGGATCCCCAAAAAATATTGTAAATTACCTTGATCTTTTACTAGTAATTTGTTGAAAAGATCTTGTATTAATTGATCTGTAAGGCAAGAGTCAAATACAAAATCCACATCCACAAAAATAAATATAGATTGAGTCCCATAGTGATAAGTGAAAAATGAGATGTTATCAAGGATTTAAAACCAAGAGAAGTGTGCCCCTCAATTTTCCAAGCTAGGCTCGAGACCTAGTTTAGTCCATAGAGGGACTTGAGAAGTTTGTATGCATAGTAGAAATTGAAAATGTGTGAAACCTGGAGTTGATGGAGAAAGACATCTTCATTCAAGTTCCCGTAAAGCAAAGCGTTTTGAATACTGATTTGATTTGTCGGTCCGACCAACTCTTCATGGAAGTAATGGACATAAGAAGGCAAATTGAGGTGGGTTGGAGAGCAAGACTAAAAGTCTAACAATAATCAACCCCTTCAAGTTGGTCAAGCCCCTTTACAACTAAGCATGTATTAAGACGCTCAATGGTGTCATTCGAATTCCATTTGGTTTTAAAATTCCATTTGACCCCAAGGACATTGAAGGAAGACCGAGGATGGACAAGGGTCCATATGTTAGTATGAAGAAGGGTGTTAAATTCAAAGACCGTAACTTGCCTCCATTCTAGAAAGTGGGATGCTTCAGTGTAGTTTGGTGTCGTTACTCTTGATGAGGTTTTGTGATTTGTACTTGCAATCGTGTACGCATTGGATAATATGGATGAGAAGGTAATGGGGGCAAGGGAGAGGATAGTTAAGGCTCATAAGAGGGTAATTGGGCCGACCTTGAAGATGGTGGGGCAAGAGGAGTAGAAGAGGATCCCGAATGTGAAACTGGGATGATGTACTCCGCGTAGTTAATCAGCTCATATCGGCTTGAGATTGACTCCAACTACTCGTGTCATATGCGTAGTCATAATCCTAATGTGAAAATCAAAACTATGTACGCAAATTGCGTCCCTTCGGCGTTGAATAAATATTTTGCAAATACCTCTAATAATTATTTTTTTGAAAAGTTTCAATAGTGGTTGACGTAATCGGTCCAATAAAAGTTCCTTCTTGGATGAACAAAGACCAAAATATGAAGCAACAATTTTTAAAGAGTTTTAAAACGATAGGAAAAAGTTGATAAGATAACTGCTTTCAATTGAACTTAACCCCAACTTTTTTATCTTTTAATTTTTGACCACTTAATTAAAAAAAAATCAATTTCCAATTATTACTTTTTAAAATTTTGTTGACTATATATAATTGTACTACCAACAATTGTCAATAAAATTCATGTTTTATGTTTATTTTTTAATTAAGTAGTCAAAAGCCCAAAAATAAAAAAATTTGGACTTTGATCTCAAATTTGACTAGATTAGTTTGGACCAGCCTTTTAAAATAGAGTAAATTATCAAAAATTACCCGCTAAATGAGGTCAATTGCAACTAACAATCCCCTAAATGTCTTATTGCATAAAAACACCTATTAAATATATTCCGTTACCATTTTAACACACCTCTAAAATCCATCCATTTTCCGTTTAAGCCCCCCACTTTTTTATAAACCAATACGATTCATTAATAATAAGATTGAAAACAAACCGTACCTGGCTGTATTTTTTTTTTTTAAATACAAGTGTTAAAATGATAACGGAATACATCTAATGAGTATTTTTATGCAATGAGACATTTAACGAGGTATTTTCGGTAATTTACTTGAAATATAACAATTAAAGAGAGTAGTAAATAAAGAATGGGTTATTGAAGTCCTTTTATATCGCGGATACAAACTAAGCCCCTATATTTTTTTCATAATTTTTTTAACCCTTTCAATTAATCATTATAAATTATATAAATGAACCTATTTAACAAGGTAGACGAAAAAAAAAAAAAAAAAA
>BSUD01000007.1:48204037-48267919 GCA_033239045.1 Fagopyrum esculentum | reverse complement strand
GAAAAAAAAAAAAAAAAGAGCGAACTTTGACAGGTTGTCACAGGCGGCAGCTATGAATGTTTCTGAACAAGCAAATGCACCTTATAAATACACAAGTTACACAAAAAGAAAAGGTTTGTACACCAACATCTGATCTAAATGAGGGTATCAAAAACCACTCGATTCAACCAGTGACGAGTAGGATGCATTCTCATCCGAACTCATCTGCTGATTACGAACATCCTTCTTAGATGATGTAGAGCCCGGCTTGAGCAGTGATCCTGTATCTAAACCAGCTAACTCAAACAGTTGTAACCTTTTCTGCTTGGCCTCATCTACGTCGTCTTCCCAGCAGGTTTCCAATACAAGCTCAACTGTGTTTTCTATCTTGTCTTCTGCCACAAGAGTATTACTATCTTGTATGAGCACAATATATACTTGATCAGCTGCTGCCCTCCGAATCTACCAGAGTATATTACAGTGAGATTAAAAGAAACATAATCCTTGGTGCATTCACATTATATCTGTTTGCGCCCAATAATAGGTTTTCATATATACTGTGGAAATATGTTCTCCCATTTTAGGCCCTTGTCAGTAAAACTTTCTTTCTAGGGAGTTATAATGTTAGTTTTTTTTTTAAGTGTTTTATAAAATATGAAAACCTATTGACAAATCTAATGATACGTGTATGTGTAGTAGTCCAAGCAAATTTTTGCTTCAGATTTAAGTTCTCACATAGGATCTCAACGTGAGAATGTAAATCTCATGTTGGATTTTGGCGTGGAATTGCGTTTTTACATTGATAGAGAACGAACGTTTGTCAAAGATTATAAATTTTGAAAATTTGGAGCTACTTGGTACATTTCAGTAGGTGGCATGCAATTAACTGTATTAACTTAATTGAGTGTTTGGCAAAAGGAGATTTGTGGGCGGACTATAAGGGACGTGCTAGGGGTAGCATCACAACATATTTCACAAAGCTACTCAATAATTTGCCCAAAGGCTATGAAAAGAGCTTCTGAAAAACCTTCCCAAAGAACTCCTGAAAACTCCCAATAATCTAACACCCTAAGTAGCTTGAGGTTTTGCAAAACTGGTCATGTAGCTTTTGAGGTTTTGCAAAAGCGGCCATTAGTTTGCACATGAATAAAATTATTAACATTTTCCTAATTGGATATTTTCAAGGGGATTGCCTATTGTCCAGCCAACTAGAGCACACTTTTGAGCGAGAAAATTGTGAAGTTATGGACATGCAAAACAAAGAAGCAGGCCTTTTCATAAATGTAAGACAAGTGTGGATTACAAACCTTTGGATATCGATGACCAAGGAGAGTGAGCAAATTTGAAAATGCTTTGGACTTGATTGGCTCACTAGTTGAAGCAATGTATCCAAGTATAGAAATGCCCGTATATAGCTTTTGAAAGTCCTTTGTTCCCCTCAGCTCTTCACGTAGAGAATCTAAAATGCTAACGAAGAACTTTGCAGTATGGATCTAAAAGAACGACCAATCGTTCATTAAAAAAGAAATATAACAAAATACCAAATGAGGAAATATACCACTTGTAATATGCACGAATATCAAACACAAAGGCAAATCCTATGCATGTCAAACTAGTGAACGCAGTATTATGAGCTGACATATCCATGAATAAGAAGTCGGAAAAATAAGAAAAAGGGATAATGATCATCAGTGCTAGTGGCAGGTGTTCAACAGGAGAACAAACTGTGTCACTTCCTCATGTAGTCATGTGAATACTTTCTTTTTAGATAGTGTCTCAAAATGTTCAAGATTATTTCCGTAAAAGTGATAACAATTTGAAACTTATGTAGTGATGTTAGTCCCTCTTTTGGCGAGAACAAATTGCAGAAAAGGATCAGTCAGATGAAGATAATATATCAAGAGAACAGTTCAAGAAAACAACAACAACAGTGACTAAAAAATAACTGATGTATTACTTACCCCCATGTTTAGGAAGAACTTTTTACCAAAAAGGATCTCAATAGTCTGAAATAGAAAAATGAATCAAATTAAGCTCAAATATGTTAGGAGGAAAAATGACCAATAGAAAGGTTTATGCTCAGAAATAAATAAAATAACTTTTAGGGTTGTTGTAAATCTATTTTTGCTGTTGTAAAGATTGGATGTGGAATAAATCATGAAAGCTAAATGGAAAATTTGCAAGGAAAATGATAATAGCTTTAACAAAATTGCGACTAGCCCTCTGTTAATGGACATCTACATTCTACATGTTCCAATGCTTAGGTTGAATTACCTTCAAGGTGGGAACAATCACTCGGTCACATCTTTTGTACTGCTCCAGAACCCAAAGGATATCCATGGACAAACTTACTTCTCTGTTGCTGCTTTCCTCATCTCCTTTTGCAGACTGCAAATAATCCCGTAAAGCTGTCAAAGATGTGTTACTCAGAGAATCTTGTAACCCGCCGATGGCAATAACAAGGCCAGAGAGTAGATGTCTGCTGTAACAACTGAACTGGAGTAACTGGACAAAGTGTGGATAAGAAAAAGTAGGATCCTGCAAGCAAAGATGCAAAATTTCTATGTAAAAAACTGGAAAAGTTGGCAAGACAATTTAGAATATACAGAGTATATATATTGCATACCGCCCATTTCTGTGCCACTCCAACAGGAAAAATTTCTTCTAGCTTTTCCCTGTAAGGTATGAAGGGGATAAAGATGGTTTTGTTGTATAATATCCTTTGAAAAGAATTGGCTGCCACTTCCCTTACTTTATCCATTTTTTCGACAGCTTGCTTAACAAGTCCACTAACTAAATTGGTTGCAAAATCCACATCAACCAATGAATTTATCTGTTGATTCTCTGGAACAGTTGCATCCATCAACATATCAGATTTCAATTTAACAGAATAATTTCTACAGAGGATGTAAGTACATTTCTCAAGGCCATTTATGGAAGCCTCGCGAACCCAAGAACCAACATCTCCTCTTTTATCAACCGAATAATCGTCAAGGGCTTTAAATAAACTTTTCAAAACTTCTGTCTTGATGAGAAGTAGAAGAGGCATATAATCCTCCCCAGAATTGACCCAAGATTCAGCCAACGTTTCACAAACAGATACTAGTCCTTTGACAGCATTGACCCGAGCTTCAGCATCTCGATCATCAGGGTTGTCCTACATCACAAAGTTCAATAATATTTCCATTCGTTGTACTACAACAAAAAGAGAAAAAAGATGAAAAACACAAGATTAACTACTCATATCAACTACCTCAATTAAACATGAGTTGCAGAGCTTCAACAATAATTCCCGCCAATTTTTAGCCAGATATTCATAAGGTAATATACCAAGAGCCAATGCTGACCCTCTCCGTACCGCAGCATTTGGATCACTGAGCTGTTGCATGTACTTCAGTGTGATACTAACAATACCCTTTTCATCCACTGGCAAATGGTATGCTGGAATGAAGTGCTTCAGGGCATCAACAGCAACAGTCTGTTCATGTAGTGGAACATGGATCAAGAAGACTGCATCCACTCATATGATGTTTAAAACACCACTCAGTGCTGCAGGACAGAGTAAATACCTGAATCTGAGAATTTGGGTGTCTCATGTTTTCATTAAGCGTATCGAGAAGACTACGTTTTATCTTCTCTGGAACATTTATGTGAGCTAAAGAGATGCATTCAATGAAGCGGGAGACTGCTGATCGCATTATTTCTCCACCTTTACCACGATAAAGACGTGCTTTCTCAATAGCTGGGACAACAGTAGCAACTTGCTTCTGCCTATCTGCAAGAATATGGACAAAAACAAAATTTGAGTTGTTTGTAACTTGAAAGCAAATTGGAAGGGAACTTCAAGATAGAAATATTGTGATTGCAGATTTAAAAATTTAAATTCACTCTTCTCTTGCTGCTTTAATTTGGTCTTACGAACCATTGAGCAATAACAGAAAAAGTCATTTCTTGAACAATTGAAGGACATTGTCACCAGGCTAAGATGCTCTAGCTGATTAAAGGCAAGGATATATTTGACAATTTTAACTTAGAAATATTGAAAGTTGTAACTGTGAAGAAAAGGGTCCATGATTAGAAGATAAGCTATGTAAATCATAAATCCTCTACCCCTCCTATATGTACACTCCTTATGACTCAAAAAGCTGTCTAATAGCAGTTCCAACTTCCAGGTTCAAACTAACCCTATGTTTGGTGATTTTTTTTTGTCTAGTTAGGAAGGCCATTGAAAAAGGAAAAGATTTCGTGCATGAAATAGGATAAATATCTAACCTCGTGTTTAGCAAGATACCTCCGACTGTTGAAGAGGCAAATCTTGGTAAATTGAAGGGTCAAGAAGGAAAAATATATATATATAGTCAAGATTGCTATCGAAAAAAGGTATGCTTGTATGTCATGCTTTATAACACAATCATGTAGAATTGGGCTTTTAATTAAACTATGCAGTATTTGGTGTAAATTGTAGAGTAAATAGTGCAATGCTGTCTAAGATTGGTATTTGGCAATACTGCATCACTAAAGCAACGCATCCAAAAACCACTTTTAGTGAAATATATTATAGACCATAACACTTGCCTGTTAGGATCCAAACAAGCCCTAAAGGGGAAGAAAGAGTCATTTTGTCTACTAAACAGTGTTTACATATAGAAGTAAAAATTATGAATACATATATCATGGAACGATTGAACCCTAGCCTGTTGGGATCTAATCTAAGGTACAATGATGCTAAAAGAAGGTGACTATGCCAGAGTTCAATGCTCTAAATATTACATAACATGTAGGCTGCAGAAATTGAATAAATTCCTAACTTGCTATCACATTAAAGCTCATTTCTTACTTGGAATCCATGAATCCAAACAATGTCAGAATGCTTAGAAAAACACTTTTGCAATAAAAACTGCTAGTATAGCTATATGTAAAACAACTGCTGCTCAATAAACATATACAGAGACAAAGTAGTGAAAAGTTTCTGGGGACAAAAAACAGACCAGTGGATAGAACATAATCGCACTGATGTAGAGCTAAAACAACTTCTCCAGCTGCTAAGGTTGCACCATGACGCATGCACAAGTCAGTTGAGAGAGTACACGAAATTATCTTGTCCAGTACAGGCCTTGCAAAATATTCAGGATCATATTTTACAAGGACAGCTAATGCTTGGGAAGAAAGTTCTCTCAGACCTTTATCCTAAATACATCAACCACAAATAAGTGATGCATGAAGTATTAGAAGCTGCTAGAAGCAATACTGCAGCTGACAAGTGATAAGAGAAGCAAACTGCAACTAGATGTATCAAGTCAATAACAAACATTGCTTTATTAATTTCCACAACAAGCAATGTGGGATATGTAAATGCACAGTCAATATGTTTTGGAGTGCCATTCCAATGGAAGGAATCCAATAAGCTCAATTATCTCATTGGCTAGTACAATCAGCATTATTTATTCCTATAAATGTCGTAGGTTAATTATCTCATGGTTGCTGATGTTCCTCTTTTATGCCTTTTATAGCCTCAATATGAAAATCTTATTCTACTTCCTTTGATCTTTAATCTACAATTCTTCACCTTCTGACCAGCTACTACAAATTCTTTGAACTCCATAAATTACTTTCTGTCATGAAGAGTCCACAGGAATCACAATTAAATATCAGAGGTTCTCCATCACAGGAATTGATTAATATATTATCACAAATCCACACGATAATACTTTGTGCAGTCTTATTTGAAGTTCAGCTCTAACCAGTAAAACAGATTATTCAACTTTTGAGATTAGGATTTTTTTCCTTCTACTCCTGTATCCTGCGTCTTATCTCACATTCTAAATTATTAAGAAGAGGCTCTTATGGATATGTTGGCTAGAATTCATATTATCATCAAACAATCAATGACTCAAATCTCTAAACAAACACATGCATACCGACTGGTTGTGTCAAAATTCATGTTCTTTTATTCACTAAACAAGGGTGAATATGTCAAATGATAAACCAAGATCAAGCAATATTTGCTCAAAAAAAGACAGATTTGAAGCTTTTATCCTTCGAAGAAAAAAATATATCTTCATTATTAGAGGGAAGCCAGCTCTGCAGCTGAGCCTTTCATGCTGATTTTCTTGTTTTTTTAGCAGATATATTTGAGCTATTAAAAAAAACATAGAGGTTTATGAGATATATTTAGCCGGGATAACAAGCAGACACATTCAACAGGAGTATTACAAGAAGATTGATGTGATATTTCATACCCAGTGACAGATTTTGCTATCTAGCAGTTCATCCACAAAGGGACAAAGATAACCCTCATATTGAGCAATATAAGCTGCGACTTGAAGATAGGAATTCACACGTGATGAAAGTGCAAAGTAGTCGGCAGTGTTCACAATTTCAATGCCATGTGGGAAGTCCCCTTGCCTTCCCACATTCTCCTGAAATGCAGCAGCAGCAGCTCTCCTGCAATTCACCTAACGATCATAATAAAAGATATTGGCAAGTCAGACAGGGTTCCATGTCGGTTTCAAAAGAGTACGAGCAAGAAACATACCAGTATCAACAAAGTGTAGGTTTCAATAATTTAAGTGCATGCTGATGATATAAGTTTTAGTGATCACAGTCTATCCAATCGCACTCATTTTCCTTAATTCTTGGTTGACATACATCTAATCTTAATTGAGATTAATAGATTGTCCTTGTCAATTTTAAATGGATCTATATGAAGGATAGAAGACTACAAGCTTGCATTGAGACAGATATATAAAAGCACTGATATACCTCACGGTCATAACAAGCGATTGTCAATAGATGTGGAGCAAGCTGCTCCAGCACATTCCTCATATCCGTGTGATAATATGCACGACCAAAAGCCCAACAAACATAAGCAGCAGCATCACGTACATGGGCCCCCACACTATGCGGACCTCTACGGATATCATAATGTAGTGCCTACGGGGAAAATTTTCATCAAATCAAAGTGTTAATCTTGCTGTATAGTCATCTCTTTAGATTAGCAAACACATATATATCATAAGTTAGAAGAAAATGAAGAACAAAAAGAAACATCATATACTGTGCTAGATATGCCATTCAGGTCACACCAAGCTCAAGCCACGTGCTAAGATTTGGCCAACATATGGTCAATTATCAAGTAAAAAAAACAATAGGGTTCGATTTTTTAACTTCAATTGTCATTATTAAAAGAACTTCAAAAAAGTTGAAATAATGATATCAATAATCAAGTAAAAAAACAATAGGGTCGATTTTTTAAGGAATTTGGCCATAGGCTCTTTTCAATTTCCATTAGGTTTGTGTACCCCTTCAATTTTTACCACTTTCATTAAATTGAAGTTGGAAGGTAAGGGGTTTGATTAGGTGTACATTTACTAAACATATTTATACCATGGGCCTAGTTACTAGAGAGAAATCTCAAAAAGGCTTACTTAGCTAATTTGGCCTCGATTTTTTAACTTCAATTGTCATTATCAAAATAACTTCAAAAAAGTTGAAATAATGATATCAATTATCACCGTTAAACGGTTCCTAAACCGTGATTTTTTGGGGAACCAGGAACCGACCATTTTAGGTATGCAGTTTGGTTCCTGTATTTTTAAGCAGGGGAATCCTTTGGGGCCGAACCCGGAGTCAAACAACCCGCAAAGAAACCAGTCGTAACAGAACGGTACTATTTAAACTAACTTGCAACCGTTTGTAATTGTGATTTATATGGAAACAAATCGGAACTGGGATTATTTAAATTGTTAATGACGTCTTAACATCTTCCATTTGCATCTGAATTGATCTTGGTAAGTATGTGGATGCTTTTAATATTTATATGGTTTGTCTTAAACTTCTCTAATTTTGGATAAATCAAGCATGTCTTAGAATAAGTAATTAAGTATTGCTACAATGGAAGATACAATTGAAACCTCAAGCCTATGTCAAAAGCAAAACAACGATCTACACCCACAAACCTATAAGACCGAGAACTGAATTAAGTCTAAAGTAAAGAAACTAACAAGAAAAGGGTTTTAGTGGAACAAATTACTAGATTGAAGGCAAACCTAGTTCAGGAAGAAGTTAAAGAAGTGAATAGGCCAATTTAGTGAGGAACGAATGAATGATAGAGAGAAACATAAGAAAATATTAGAGTCACTATTCCAACGGTTCCGTCGGGAACCAGAATCGATTAACAACCCTAATATCAATAAGTTGATTAAACTAAAATTGTTGCAATTTATTTTAAATTAGTATCAATTAATAATATTATAATATGGTATTGTTTAAGCACAAACATTAATAATTCTAATGTAAACAAGAAAAGTACACACACAATAACATAATTATAAACATTAATTCATCTCAAGAGATACTAATCTAAGCATAAAAGGTTCTAGATTTAAAATGGTCAGAGGATAGATTGATGTTAATATATTAGAGACTTAAGGGTACTTGAAGAATGGGTATATCAATGCTTATGTAGAGCTTAAGGTAATCATTTTGTAAAAGTATATAAAGCTGATGGTAGATATGTCAATTGAGCTGAGGTCAAATACATGTAAATTAGGTCATGTTGTCAGGTAAAGTTGTGTTTTGACAGCTCTAGTTACAGACTTATGGGTATCAAAATAGGAATGGCAAACTATCTTATTTCAAAATATGTAAGCAGAAAGTAATTACTATGTTACAACAATAAAAAGAAAATGTTCAGGCTATTTAGCGCATTTGTTTTTACTAAGTAATGCCCATTTGTCCGTGACGGACAAATGGCCTTTGTCCGTAACGGACAAATGGCCTTTACCCCTGCTGAAGTAAAATTATGTTAGTAGTAAATTAGTTCAACATGTTGTAGATGCTCAAGTGGTTGAAGAGTGAGGGTTGTACCAGTAGGTCATTGGTTCGAATCCCTTGAATTGCATAATTTAAATTTTTGTTTGGCTCCGCCACTGGTTGTCCGTGACGGACAACTAAGATTTGTCCGTCACGGATAAGGTGTCCGTAACGGACAGATGCACTCTGTCCGTGGCGGACAACTTTAATAAAAATACTAAATAACACATTTGCCCGTTACGGACAAATGTGCGTTGTTAGTAAAAAAAAAATGCGCTAAATAACAGTGGCCAAAGAAAACCATAACAACCTTAGCAACGACAGGTACAACTTTTGGAAGACTAGCTGGCAAGAGCAAGCCCCTACGTGCCAATTCAGCCAAGGCTAAGCATCCCCCGTGCCATGAACCATCTCCCTGTGAAGCATAATAGTCAAAGTTTATCATATGGCAAAGACTATCTGGATGAAGATAATAGTATAACACTACACTTTTCAAATTACACCTTTTAAAAGCAGCAAAACAATCTTATGCATATCTATAGAAACAAGTATTTCCCTACACTTATCTCACATATTCCATCAAAGAATGACTAAACATGCTATTGTACTTGCAGCCTGAGTCGTTTGACAATTGACACACAACCATGAGCCAAAAATCAAAACATCAGGAGATTGTGTAAGTCCTACATGAGAAATGCGTATTAAACAAAAAATGACTACTGCATTCTACCTCGTGGGAAGAAAATAACTCTAGGACAGAGGAGAGAACTTCTTCAGCAAGGGAAGACGTTAGACAAGCAGTTATACGGCCAAGACCTTTTGCTGCAGACCAGCGCACAACAGTATCCTGTATAATTGCAGTAAGACCGGAAGTAAGTTATCATGATGGAATTATCTACTACTACATGCATTTTATAAGACATTGTGGAGAGAAACAAATAGACTAGAGAGGCTGGAATATTTTTTCACAAGGTTAAACTTACAATTGAGAACTCTAAGAGCTACACATGTTTCAAGAAAGTTTCAGCTTCTCAGACTTAATAGCAGTAGTAATATCAACAAGAGGGCTAATTGAATGCTGCACAAATTCGATGGAGTTCTGAAGAATAATTCCTCTATCATACCCTATCTTTTAGTCCCACCAGTAACACTTCAATAATCTCTTCTACAGTCTCAGGAACATCCATTTCTTCCTCTTCCTCAAAGGTCTCTCCTTCTGTATTGTCTGAGGTAGCATCCACATGATGATGGTATGAATCATCTCTTATCGAATTAGATAAATTATTGCCCCCCAATGAGGTAACTTTACCCTGTACTCCAATCCAAAATCAGACAAACTAGTCAGACAAAAGAAGAAGAAAAATGAAGCCTGATGTTAAGAATATCTACAGGATAGATTACGTATAGCCTGATCTAACCTTGTAGCGCCAAGATGGGTTACGATGAGGGAGCCATGTCAATCCAACTCGCTGTGCTAGCTTCACCAGATACTTACGAAGTAGAGGACTATGAGAAGCAACACCAGATTTCATCAGTTTGGAAGCATCGGTCCAAACATGAGGTACCACGTCCAGTAATACCTTTCGGCTACCGCTCTGCACAGATCATTACTCTGTCACAATCGTGAGAGATTAACAAGATAATTTACAACAATAAGATGGAACTAAAACAATCAAGACCATGTAATGAAAACAACAATTGTGGAACTCCTTGTACTACAAATGTAACAGACTACTTTCCAATTACAGGAGGTTTCTGGCAGTTTTCTGCTAAATATCTTTATTTAGAGTCTTTAATGTCACCGAGAAAGAAGCTATTCTTGGAAGGGAAAAGTAGGTGCTGAGATTAGACTATAAAGGTTATATTCATTATTGTAGGATTTTCAAATGCAATAATGTTGCAGTCTATTGTGGAAATCACAACAGAAATCTGAGCCATGATATTAATAATCCTATATTTGTTATAAAAAAATCATATACTGTGAACTAAGTAGCAAAACAGTGTTCTAATCAGGAAAAACTTTCAATGGGTAACAGCCTAACAGGAGATAGTGGTATATTTAATTCTTTGTAGGAATTAGGATAAACCAGTAATAGGGAACATCCCCTTATTCTTCGGGTAAAAGGCCTAGGGTCTGGTTCCTAAATAATAACCTGCTCGGCGTGATACAGATGGAAGCAAAGTCAAATCATGTCCAGGCTTCATATGGGGTTATAGTAGTCTTACCTGCTGGGGCATAACAAGTTGCTACATTAATGGGGCTGCCGATGGGATAAACTATTCACAGCCAGGTGGCTTTGAAATTTGCAACTGTAGAGACATCAGACTAGAGACGCTTACAAGTTCTTTTCTTGGAATGTCCTGGTTTCGTATATGCATTAACAACAAAATTATGGGTTTTTTTAGTAGGGGAGTTTGTCATACGCCCTATTCTCGCAGTGGAAAATCTCAAGAAATTAGCTTGTAAAGCCTGTTGGGTTAACAACCAGCAAGAAAAGCTATTTCCTTCTTTCAGACCTAGATAATATTGTAAGAATACACCAGAGTTAGTTGCATTTTCAAAGCATATTTCTTCTCGTTCTTTCATGGACAGGTTTTGAACACAAATAGAACAATTTTTATGCCCGGAGTCTGGACTAGGGTAAGAGTGCTTATGGCTCTTCAGTGAGAAATATATCCTAGAGATTTAATTCAGGATCATAAATTCCAAAATTCAATTTCTTTGTCATGACAATTCTGAGAATGCTGGAATGACATATTAGCTGCGTGAAGGACAGACCTATGACCATTATTAATGTGTTTTTTCACAAACAAAAATGTCTGTTAAAGTAATACTAGTCAACAGAAAAATGCAGTTGGTACCATAACCAATCATCAAGGCCGGGAAAGAAGTTAGAGGTCTCTTGTGTTCTGAAGCAACAACATTCCTCTTAAAAAGACTCAACATAAAAAGAAATGCTATAACCGCCCACCAAAAGAAATCGGTCAGAAACAAAAGCAAATACTCTGAATTACTTGGTTTGATACATACATGCATCTGGATAAGAGGAAAATGATGATTAAAAAAGTGCATGCAATAATCAACCTGTGAAGAAACGAACCTTAAAAATTGCAGCCATCGCCTCAAGAACACCAAGTGACCGAAAATGATCCACACCGTTATCAGAGGGTGCAAGCAGGACTTCATGTGCCCATTTGAAAAAGCTGAACATGTTATGGTACGTTAGATCTTCCGGACCAAATAAATCTATCTAGCAGAGGTACTCAAAGAATCTGCTTAAGAAAAAAATTCAAGTATATGATGTTACATGAATGCCCTTCATTTAGGAGCACTTATTTCAGCTGATACAAATTTTTTACAGATGAAACTATCAAACATCATACACTTGTCAGTGTAGCTGAATACAAAGGATACCTGACAAAGGCCACCAACATATCTGGACGTGTGATGAGTTTTGAAAGCAGCAATGCAGCAATGGTACGCATGGGACCCGCATTTGAAAGATACTCCTTACAACATTCCAAAATCCTTGATACTAGGGGTGGTGTTTCATCCTCATTAAGATTATTGTTCTGACCCATGCTCGAATCCACGGAAGAAATATCAAAAGGAACCAGGACAAGTATAGAAAGCCACAAAAGTGTCACACACTGGGCCTCCATTTCTCCAGTGCTCTCTTGTCGCGACAATGTCGCTGTGTTTGTATTATGGCACTTCTCTAGAAGTGATACAGCTAATTCTAAATCAGAAACCTGATGAGGGAAAAAATTGATAACAGGCTTGTATCCACAAACAGTGACCAAAGTATATACGATAATGGACACTGGCTTGACCACTTCAAGAATGTCATCAGACGCTGGACCCAATTCAATCGCCTTAGAGCGGATGAGGAGCATCAGTGGAGAAACTATGCTTTCCAGGTAAGGCTCTAGCAGCTGACCTTGCTCTTGATACTTGTCCAACTGTAACCAACATTTGGTAAACATTCAGGCAACTGCCAACAAGTATTTTTTGTTTTTATAACTAAACATTGTAAAACATGCACAGCCAATGGAACAGGCTCTACAAGCAGTATGAAAAGAATCCTAGCAATTCATCACAGATAGATGGAGTGCAATACAAGCTCACGCATTCATCCATTTTTGACATATAACGAATTGTACTTTAATCAATTTTTCAGCTTCACTCTATCCCTTAGCCATCGGCAAGCATACGAGCAGCGGTCATTCAAGGAATCCACGAAACCAGGAAAGATTTCCATGTTAGTAGCTATAAATGCGCAATTGAGAGAAGCAAATAGATGGAACTGACAAACTAGGAAATGCAAATAGGGGGCGAGAGAGGAGTACAATGGATCGGATCTGGTAAACGGAGGAGAGATCAGAAACACCGCCATTTGAAAGGATGTTGTTGAGGATGGAGTTGACAGTGTTCCACTCTTTGAGAAAGTATCTTTGCAAAACCCTCTCCTTGGAGTCGTGCTCCTCGTCTTCAACTTCGTCAACCGTCGCCAATTCGAGATTATCAGTTGTTTCTGCCGCCGCCATCGCCAAGGATGTCAATAGCTACCAGCAAAAACAGAGAGACTAAAGAGAGTATGCGGTCAAAAAATTGTCGCCTTCGGAGTTCAGACTTCGAATAGCGCTAGCAAAATGCGCACAGGATCCGGATCGGGGCTTTTCCCCCTTCAAACTTTTTGAATTACAGGAAGAAGAAAATAAGAATAAATTATGTAAAATAACCTCTTATTTCCAATACTAGTTTAGGACACGGGTATTTGAAAAATATATTAATTTTGACTACTGATAATATACGTCAATATACGTTGAGTATTTATTAGCATATAATTATTGAATGTATAATATAAAGACAATACTTAGGTGGTTGACTCGTTGACTCGTATCAAATTATATACTCAACGTTCATAATCGTCCGTAGACATTTGGGGAGATTAATATTAATTTGATTACTTTCTTATCTTCTACCGATACGGTTTCGAAAAACAAAAAAAAATTCCAATATAATTTTCATAAAAATTAATAGTCGTCAATTTAGATTAAAAACTTTTATATTTTTTCATAAGCAAAATAGAATGTACGGACTTTAAAAGATATATATAGAGAGAGAGAGGGGGGTCAATCAATTCAAGTGGGCAAGAACCCAAACACACTGATTGACAACATTAGTTTCTTGGAGCGATGCAAGGGGCGAAGAACCCTAATCTGACGCCTTCAACAATTCAAAATCACGAAGCCCCAATCAATGAAGGGATTTACGAATCGACGCCTGTCGGTGCAATTGTGCCTCCGGATAGGGAAGAACAATTGACAGGAAAGCAAGACAATTCTTGGAGCAATCTTTTGTTTGGTGGCAATGCGTGGAGAAGATTACCAATCTTGCCGACAGACCTAATCGAAAAGGGAAAAATCAAAGTTGACTTTCCACAGGGCGAGGATACTACTCCCTCCATAACGGTAGCACCGGAGATTGTCCAAATTCTGAACGCTCCATGGAGACATTCGATAGTCCTGAAACTGTTAGGAAGGATGATCTCGTTTTCTGCCTTTGAGAAAACAATCAAGCTCCTATGGAAACCCAAAGGGAATTGGTCTGTTATCGATCTTCCAAATAGCTTCTTTCTGATCCGTTTTGAATTGGAGGAGGACATGTTTAATGCGCTATCAAGAGGACCTTGGAAAATGTTTGGACATTATCTCCTTATGCAACAATGGCAGCCATCTTTTGACCCTATGACCTCAGTTATCTCGACAACGGGAGTATGGGTCCGTATCTCAGGGTTACCTTTCTCAATGTACAACACTGAAGTGCTAAAAGCCATTGCCTCGGCTATCGGAGTCCCATTAAGAATTGATGAAAAGACCATGAATATGGATCGAGGAAAGTTTGCAAGAATTTGTGTTTGCATAGACCTGAACAGACCATTGAAAGGGGATGTTCTATTGAATGGTAAGCGACTGTTGCTGGAATATGAGAATTTACATATAATTTGCTTTGAATGCGGGTGTTATGGTCACACGAAGGAGAATTGCCTCCTCAAATCAAAATCAGGGGAGATTCAGGAGGATACAGGGAGTCAGGCAGCCATCCAGGTAATAACCAAAGGGGAGAGAGTGGTAGGACCGGGCCAAGGAGAAAGAGTGGATATTGGAGTCCAAGAGAGAACTGCTGCTGAGAACAGGGGAATAGACAGTATGCAAGAGGAAAGAAGGGTGGGAGAGAAAGAGGAAGACAGCAGAGGGCCCTGGATGACAGTTCCTAGACGCCGACCCGTCCAAAAGATGGGAAAGGAGGATAACAGGGTCAATGGGAAATCTTTGGTAGAAATGAGGATACAAAAAGAAGTGGTGAAAGAACATATAGCAAATCAACCGTCTGCTCAACAAAAGGAGATACCAGGAGCACACTACACATCAAAGAATAACTTCAAGAAAAGAGCACGCCAGGGGCAGAGAGTCCCAAGTGTTAACCAGGACCAAGTTCTAGGGGAAGCATCTAGTTCAATGAAGAAAGCGTCCCAGGGTGTTTTAGGCCCAAATGCATCTCAAAATGTGGACCAAGTAAGAATCCTCAATCGAGCGAAGCCAGTGGCTATAGTTTTTGGGGCAGAAGTAAAAAATGATATCCAACAGAAGGGTCAAGAGAGAGTCAGAAACACAGTGGCGAATATGGAGATGGATAACTCGAAGGTCCGGGGAGACTCGCAGATATCCAGTGTACCTGACTCACAAATCCAACCATAATGATTGGTTGGGAAACTTAGTTGTCATTTGAATGATTGGAATATTTTGGAACTGCCGCGGAACTGTGAAACCTAGTTTCCGTAGGTCAATAAGATATTTGATCAGAAAATACAAATCGGCCTTTATATCGCTCTTTGAAACACACTGCGTAGGGGAGAAGGCGACGGAGATATGCAAGCGAATGGGCTTTGACTCGTTTGAGAGAGTGGAGGCTACTGGTCAGAGTGGAGGGATTTGGCTGCTCTGGGACAACTCTCTATGTCCTTTACGAGTAGTGTCGAAAAACAATCAGTTCATTCATGCTATTGTAGGATCAGGGGAAGACGAGATTCAACTAATTGCAGTATACATATGCCCAGACCCTTACCGCAGAGGAGATGTTTGGGAAGCACTGATGAATATAGTAACGGCTACTGAGTCTCCAATTATACTGGGGGGGGGACTTAAATGTCATTAAATGCCTCGAGGAAAGGCAAGGAGGGGCAAATAGACTACCCAGAGAAGCGATTGCGTTTGGGGACTGGATTAACCGTTCACAACTCATTGATTTAGGGTTTCAAGGGCCCCCTTTCACTTGGTCCCGTGGGAGAGAATTAAATGCCCGAATATCAAAAAGATTAGATCGGATTTTTCTATCCCCGGAAGGGCGTCTTAAATGGCCGGAAGCTTATGTAAGGCACCTACCAAACCTGTCTTCTGATCATACGCCGCTCCTCCTGTCCCTGAAAAGAGATGTATCAGGGGCAAAGTATAGAAGACCATTCAGATTTCAAGCTGCTTGGTTCCTTCATCCGGAATTTCGGCCGCTTATTGAAGAAGCATGGGATAGCCGAATTAACCTCCCTGGAGCCCTAACAAAACTTCAGATAGCCCTAAAACGCTGGAACAGGGAGGTCTTTGGAGACATAAATAAGAGGAAGGACGAGCTCATTCAGAAGCTGGAAGAAATTAAGAAACAAATGGCCGTGAATATCAATAATCAATTGATTGCGGAGGAGACTGAACTATCAAAACAACTGGAGATTACTTTGGAGCAGGAGGAGATAATGTGGAGTCAAAAATCAAGAGAAGACTGGCTGGTAAATGGTGACAGGAACACAAAGTTTTTTCACCTATCCACGATCATCCGGCGCCAATATAACCGAGTGGACTCTCTCAGGCTGGAAGATGGGTTATGGTGCCATGAGAGTAAGGTGCTGGAGTCTCATGCGTGGGAATTTTATAAGAATCTCTATGGGCCAAGTAACCTCCCCGATTTGAGAAGTATACCGGAGGAAGGGTTTCCGGTTCTCACTGGAGTACAACTGGAGGCACTGAATCGAAGCTGTAGAAAGGATGAAGTACACACAGCGGTATTCGAGATGGGGTCAAATAAGGCCCCAGGACCTGACGGATTTCAACCCATCTTCTACAAGCAATTGTGGCAAACGGTGGGTAACTCTCTAACTAAATTTGCTACTGATTTCTTTCTCTATGGCAGGCTGGGGAGCAATACAAACGAAACCTTAATTGTTCTTATTGGGAAAGTTTCCAAGCCGGAATTTATCACCCAATTTCGTCCCATCAGCCTCTGTAATGTATGTTACAAAGTCATTACGAAGATTCTGGCAACAAGACTGAAGTTGGTAATGCCTCACCTTATCTCTCCGATGCAGTCGAGTTTCATCCCGGGAAGGATGATATCCGATAATATAGTGCTTGCCCAGGAAGCTGTTCACTCGATGAAAAAGAAGAAAGGGCGGAAGGGATGGATGATCTTGAAACTCGATTTAGAGAAGGCTTATGACATGCTTCGATGGGAGTTTGTGGTTGAGACACTTAAAACCGCTGGTCTAAGTGACAGATGGGTAAACTGGGTCTCTACATGTATATCTTCGGCTTCTATGAGAGTGGTGTGGAATGGAGATGTTTCAGAGCCATTCCTGATGACTAGAGGTCTTCGCCAAGGGGATCCTTTGTCACCCTATTTATTTGTTCTGTGTTTAGAGCGACTAAGCCACATGATCAACAGGGCAGTCAATGAAGGCTCATGGAAACCAATGAGATTGTCTCGAAGAGGTCCGAACATTTCCCACTTGTTGTTCGCAGATGATATATTACTTTTTGCAGAAGCTTCAGTTGCTCAGCTCCAGGTTATTAGCGATATCCTTGATAAGTTCTGTGGGGCTTCAGGGCAAAGGGTCAGTTTGGCAAAATCCAGGCTTTGTGTTTCGAAAAATGTCCAGGGTAGATTAGAGAGTGAACTTAGTGGGGTCTGTGGAATCCAGGCAACAAGAAATTTGGGTAAGTACTTAGGTATTCCCTTGTGTCATGAGAGAATATCCAGGTCATTATACAACCCACTGGTGGAAAGAGTAGCAGGCAGATTAGCTGGTTGGAAGGCAAAGTCACTTAGCTTGGCAGGGAGAGCAACATTAGTGAAGTCGGTGCTCACAACGATACCCATCTATCATATGAATACAGTCTTGTTACCCACGGGTATTCACAATAAACTTGATAAGATCTGCAGGGGCTTTTTATGGGGAGACACAGGTAACACCCGGAAGATTCATCTCCTGAATTGGGATCGAGTCTGCCATAGTCGAAGGGAAGGGGGACTGGGCATTAGGAGGGCGGCTGAGATGAATGCTGCAATGCTCAGTAAGCTTCCTTGGCGCCTCTTCTCGAATCCGGACCAACTATGGGCTACCACCCTCCTCAAGAAATACTCGGTGAGTAGTTCTGAATGGCCTAAAGAATTAATTTGGAGAACTGGAAATTCAAATCTGTGGAAGGGTATATCTTATGTATACAACAAGGTAATTGTGCCTCAATTGGGATGGAGTGTAAGAGATGGTAGCAAGGCGAGATTCTGGTCGGACGTCTGGATCGGAGATGAAAAACTTGAGAAGTATAGTCGGACACCTATTGATCAGATGAACAAGGAACGTAGGGTAACAGAGATTTGGAAAGAGACAGAGGGATGGGACATGGGGTACCTAGTACCCCGACTTAATAATGCTGGACTACTAAAAGTCAGTGCTATTTCACTGGAAGGGATGAAGGGAAAGAGGGATATTGTCAGATGGATTGGTACCCCAGATGGGAAGTTTACAATTGCATCAGCGTACAGGTCCATTATTGGTGATAGGCAACCCCTCCAGGTTAGAGCAATTCTTTTTGAGAATCTATGGAAACTAAATATAACAGAGAGGAACCGTTATTTTGTTTGGCTTGTAGCGTGGGGTGTTCCACTAACAAATGTTGAGAGATGCAGAAGACATTTAGCTACAAATGCAGATTGTTATTGTTGTCCGGGAATGCAAGAAAGTCTACTACATCTCCTTCGAGATTGCCGTAAAGCAAAACCAATTTGGCGGAAAATTGTTCCAGGAAAATATAAACGTTTGTTTTTTGCTATTGACTGGAACGAATGGCTATGCCTTAATATGACTGCGAAGAGTAAAGAGCCTAATCTTGCTGATTGGAGTGCTAAGTTTGCGTGCACGATATGGTGGTTATGGAAATGGCGGAATGTAGAGGTATTCTCGAAAGAGGAAAACTGTATGGATAAGCTGAGTTTCTTAGAGGATAGGTGGGAAGAGAATGCGTGTGCTGCTCGGAGGATGAAGAATGTACCAACTGATCTAAAAGTCCAGGGTTTGGTAGCTTGGAGGAAACCGAAGGGCGGATGGGTGAAGGTGAATACCGATGGAGCAGTACGAGGCTCAGAGGGAATAGCTACTGCTGGGGCTGTTATTAGAGATGAAGGTGGGGAATGGTTCGGGGGAGTTGCAGCTAAGCTGGGGAGTACTACGGTTCCAGCAACGGAACTCTGGGGCGTGGTGCTAGGTTTAAACCTTGCATGGGAAAAAGGATTCAGGAAAATTCAGCTGGAAATCGATTCTCGTCTGATTATCGATTTCATCAACAAAGGAGTGTGCCCATCACACCCATTGTCGAGCCTGGTGCTAAGGTGCCAAGGCTTTTTTACTCGGGACTGGTGCATTGATCTCGGCCATACTTTTAGGGAAGGGAATAGAGTTGCTGACTCAATTGCGAGTTATGCGTTTTCTCTAGATGTTGGGACATTTAGTCTTGATGATCCGCCATCTTGTGTTCGTTCTTTGATTCTTGATGATATTAGGGGGATTTGCTTCCCTCGATTATCTCGTTTGTATAATGGTTCTGTTATAATACAAGTTAGTACGGAGTAGGATACTCCTTTACCAAAAAAAAAGAGAGAGAGAGGGGGTGCGGTTCCCATGAGAACAGTCTTATCGTGTAATCATGAGAATAATCTTAGACTGTCGGATGATGAGTATTAAGGGTCGAGATTTAGGGTAGATATATAATTACTAATAACTACGAATAATAATAAATGTGAATAATCCATTCAACCAACAATAGTACGAATAATACATTAAACGATATGGCACATTCGTAACAAAACTAATAATAACTACAAATAATATATTTGTAACATCCGGAATTTTTATTCCGGATTGTTAGCGAGTTACCGACCTTTCCGTAGACGTTGCTCAGTTTTTCCGCAGGCACGAGGTTCTGAGCGTCGGGTTTATTCCAAAATCCCGTTCCGACTTCTCGTTTTTCACCCTCGCTTTGGACCCCTCGGTTCCTAGCATTTTAGGAGAATGGGTCAGCTGACCCTTGAGCTCCCTCTTTTTGTGACAGCCCTCTTTCCTTCTCTCTCTTCCTCCTTTTCTTTTTCATCTTTTTGGCCTTTTTGGGTTTTGGTGTTTCCCGCTCCCAGCAGAAGAAGGTCCGACCCCTCGTTGCCCTCGCCGCCTGCAGCCTAAGGCCGACCCTTCGCTCCCTATGACTGGCCCTTCGTCCCCTCGTCTTCCTCTGTCCCTAACACCCTCAGCCTGTCCATCTCTCCTCTCGCTACACTCAGCTCCACCCTCACAAACAGGCCTCCTACATCTCTCATCCTCTCTCGAGCTTCTCTGTAGCGAGTATGCCGGATCGGGATCGAAGACCGCCACCTCCTCCTTCCCTCGCCTGCAACTCGCACCAGCAACCATCTCGTTACCTCTCTCTCCCGAAGCTCTGTTGAGCCAGGAGAAAACAGACCTTCGCCTCACCCCATCGAGCCACCACCACTGCGGAGAATGCCGGCAATGTCTTGCCGTCGAAGCCCCTTAGTGCCATCGATGTGTACCGCCTAGAGCCCTTGCCGGAGCCGCAACCGAAGCTGCCATCTTCTGCGCAACCCTCGCTCAACCAAAGCCTCGAAACGCTGCTCCTGCGTGAGCTTCCCACCACCGCCATTCCTCCCCTTCTTTTCTGTCCTCTTCCGTCGCCGGGAGGCCGCCCATGCAGAGCTTGGACCGCCTCTATGCCGCCTCTGCCTTCCTCCGCCTTGCAGCCGCCGGAGCTCCTCTCCTTTCCTATGTCCAGTTTCATTTGAAGGATGAAGAAACCCTTATTCCGTAATTGCAATCGGGCCCCCTTGTTTTTGGTATAATTACACATTGTGCCCACTACTTTGAATTTGCAGTAATGACCCTACTTTTTAGAAGTTTCAGTTATGCCCTTGTTGGATTAAATACGGATTATGATCCTATAGTTTTTAATTGTGGTTTATGACCAAGTTCCTATGTTCGTATAAATTGCCCGGAAAATGTATTGTGGGTTTTTAATGTTGGCTTCTGAAAACGAGTTTTACCTCAAATTTATATATCGTATATATTACTATCAAATTTAGCGTTTGAGCTAAATTTGTTTAGCTTTGAATTTAGGTTCGGAAGCGCCCCGATAAAGGCCATCGAATCCAATCTCGACGTCCGTAGATCATCTTTAACCTTGGATCGTGTGTGAGTACCTTCATCCTCGATTTAATTATGTTTAGTATTAGTATCATGCTAGGTTGGATCTAGCATAACTTAGAGCGAATGCCAAGTAGTGGCCTTGATCCTTAGGTGAGTTTTGAGGATTTATGATTGTGCTAAGACTCGAGGTGGGGTTGTATGATCTTGTGGGATTTTGGAGTTTAGGTTTGGATTATCCTAGTTGCGTTGTGAGTTATGATCTTGCGAGATCCGAGAGTTTAGAAGTCTTAGGACTTCTAGCTTGTGTTGAGTGTGATGTGAGCATGAGGGATTCTAGGATGCGGTCCTAGAATTGAGAGTCAAATGGTCTTGCTTTGACCATTTGTATAGAAGTCTTAGACTTCTATTGTGAGAGTGTTGTTTTGATATAGTTATCTTCTTGTGAGCAGGTTATGGTCTTCCTCCCCTAAGGAAGCGAGAGTGTTGTGAGATGAGTGTGATGACGAGGTAAGTCTCCGGACTTACTTAGCTCGTATTCTTTGTATTAGCATTATTGTGTGTTGGGTGGTGTGTGTTTATTATTTTACTGTTTATAACAACTAAACCGGAAATAGGATTACCGACCTTTATATTATTTGGCCCAAGTGTATGATAACGGGCGGTGACATCACTGCCTGGCTCCCCGTGAGAGCTAGGGGGATCTCGGTGACTGGCCCGTGCTGGTTAGACGGTCGGAGGCATCCGACCGTTCCATTGCCGGAAGAAGGGACCGTGGCGAGTTTCGGAGGATTCTCGTGTCACAAAAGAAGTTGAACTAGAACGGGATACGACTTAATTAATAATAAAGATAATAAACCGGATTTGTGTGCTTTTGAGTATGTTGTGTGACTATGATGATTTACTTGTGATTGTGCCTTTCCCATTAATTCTAATGCTTCGAATGTGAGCTAACGGTTTTATACCGAATGTTGTAGTTTGCCTTGCAGGTTAGGCATGCTCCGAGAGATCCGGAAGGGTGGGCAGCCGGGGTCCGTACATTTTAGGAAGGGTTTTGAGTTGGAGTTGTCATGTGTTTTGTCTTTCGGTTATTACGTTTCGTGTGCCGCTTGTTTGGCGTTTGGTTTTAGTTGTACCTCGGCTGAAGTTGTTGTTACATTCTTTTGGGTTTCTCATCTTTTGCATTAAAAATGATTTACGCTTTTGCCTTTATTTGTGCCATGTTGGAAAGGTCCGGTGAAATTGTTGTCAAGCTAAGGGTCGGGACCCATTGTGAGGTCTCGCCCGTAGCATCCCGATATCCCGCGGATTCGGGGTGTTACAAAAGTGGTATCAGAGTCCTAGGTTGACAACAATGGCACTCGCAATCTTCTAAAGGCCGAATAAGGAATAAACAGTATCCCACGGGTTCTGAGTTTTTGTTTTCAAAATTCACATGCATGAGTCGGGGTAAAATGTACGGACCACCACTCCTTCCGCGGATCTCGGAAGCTTAGTTTATTGGACTTGGTATATATATGTATATATATAGATATGGATATGAGGTTGTATTTATGCATGTTGGACATGATTTGTGTATAGTTGTATGTGTGGATGATGATGTGTATTAGACTTTGTATTGATATGATGACATGTTGGATGTTTATGATAGTAGAGATATGAACTTAAGACTTATATAGTTATGTATATTTAGACTTAGACTTATAGTAGTGTATGGACTTATGGGACCTTTGAATTAAGATGATGATACGATGTCATCACCTTTGATACGATGATGTAGCTTATGATGACGCTCATAAGTAGTAGAAGACGCTCAAGTATCGAGTTGGGCATTCGTGCTAACGAACCCAACGACGTTCTCGAATTCCTTTTTAAAGGATGTCGAAGAGGAAGATTGGAGACAACGTCAATGAAGGACAACCAAGCAAGAAAGAAAACGAGACAACTTAAGAGAGTAACATGAAGATGTAGAAGTGGTTACCAAAGAAGGCGTGAATGGAAAGATAGCAAGACCAATGGAGATAACGTATATAAGTTTTCAAGAAGATGTGCGGACCACTAAAGATACGAGTCAAAGAAGAGATGAGAGCATTCTAACAAGGTTAAAGGCGGTGTCTTATTACGATAAGTGAAGCTTTCCTTAGACGCTCCTGAGCTTTGGAGTCAAGATGTGCAAAATGATCGAACCCGGTGTAAAAGATGAAGGATACCGTAAGTTAAGCTTACGGGGTACCATTAAGTGAAGAGTCAAAATTACGATAGTAAGGCAAAGAATGGTATGGCAAGGATTCACTTGGAGTTGACCAATTCCCGCTATGACAATAAGGCTAAGAAACGCCAAGGAGATAGAAGTGTGAATAGATGTAATTCCGAGAAGAGGAGTGACGCAACAAGGAGCTTTAGGTGTGAAAGGACCTAAGACAACGACCAAGAGACACGCTTGCGAGATGTTACGAGGTGTGGTTAAGCTTTTGAAGACGAGTTATGCGAAACATGAGGCCTAGAAGAGTGTGATTACTTTATGGAAAAGGAAGAAATCACGGAGTGAAAGGAGCTAACAGAGTTGGGGGAAGAGTACCCCAATGAGGGTATCTTTCATGAGAACCGTGACATGAAGAACTAGAGGATTGGTATGTCGTTGACCTTAGAGAAGGTCAACCACAAGCTTATCAGTGATGACGGAGAATGCACAAACGGCGGATCACCTTTTGAGAAGTTGTAGATGGGAGGTATAACCTCAAGTGGAGGCTATCAAGGAACAATAACAAAGCTGGGAGTCTTTCCTATGGTTAGATGCCGATGGTAAGAAGTACATCAACGGAATCGTGATTGTCTTGAGCAATATAACGTTGAATGGTTTAAGCAAGTGACGGTAATAGACCTTCCAAAGAGGTACGGTAATGCCCTTTTTGCGACCTTAATAGGTCTCGAGTTTTAGAATATGGAGGAATAGCGCGGATTAGAACCTTAAGGGTTTAAGCACATAAAGACCTAGTGGGATCTAGAGGAAAGTGAAGTTCCCGAGTTGTTTTGAGCAAAGGAAGAAATGAGAAGGAGATGCATGGTATTTTGTCCTTATAGAACAAATGATAAGTGTCGTGACCAAGAAATGAGTCGAAGTGGTTAGACTCACCCAAAGGAGCCATGGGGGCCACGGTGTGAAACGAGGGACCGAAGCTATGGTAGCGTTGTAGGCATTAAGCTTAAGGTGGTAGTAACTGGGGGATCATGAGTCAGAAGTTTTGTGGTAGGAATGGGGAATTCTTCCGGTCTTTCCCTCAGGGCATTCTGTTACGAGTTTTGAGTAAATGTACAAGTCGGAAAAGTTACACTTTGACTTCCAAGAGATGTGTATGGTGAACGGCAAGGGAGGGTATCTTCTTTGTAGTGGATGGCTCGTTAAGACTAGTGCATGCGATTGCGATGTTGATTGGATCAACTTGGAGTTGAGATGTCACCATATTTGGATGATGAGAAGAAAGGACCTTTATAAGACGGCGTTTAGGGCCAATATGGTTACTACAAGGGTAGTGAAGCCATTTGAAATCGCAAGTGCGATTAATGAGTGAAGTTTACACAAAAGAGTATCCATCAGTTTACGGGATCGAGTTACAATGAAGTCGCGCAATTTGTGTTGTTTCGGGCAGTCACAAGGTGGACCCGAACTTGAGGATTGTTATGACTGTTATTGGTGCATGGGTTACAAGGATGATTCTTATGATTGGATTTGATAATGCCTTATTGTACTCACAAAGTTTGAGAAGAGCGAGCTTGACATGGGAGGAAAAGGATACTGGTTATGTAGGATAAGAAGATACACAAAGTTATCCAGGTTAGTTGGAACGTCCGAGGCGACCTCATAAGAGACATAGCAGGTTGAGAATACCTAGTAGATCAGTTGAGAACAAGGGATAGTTTTGGTAACCCCTCTGAGGTATGTGGAAGAGATATAAAGCTGGTAAGTGGGTGGGCCATAACCGTCAAGTTGCAGGATGATTTTGACACTTTCTTCCCTTCTAAAGAAGTGGATGGATTATGGGATCCAAGACGTATCTGTGAAGTTTTGACAGAAGCAAAAGAGGTGACTGACCTCCATCTTGTTTCCTTTGAGACAAACATCGAGTTATTGGGATGGAATGATATTATGAATACATCCAAGCGGGGCTTGGAATGAGTATGAAATAACAAGAGAAGTTTCGTGTGTATTTAGACAATTGCGGGTATGTAGGAAGAATGATCGACTAAGGGTCGAAGATTAGCCAGTTTGGGACACGTGCTTATGGTGGTGTCGATTTAGCTACAAAGTAACATGCTAGGCATGCATGCACAATAAGAGTATGATACGTGTATGTATACTCAGTCAGCAAGAGTTTAGTACCCCGCAGAGGCAACCTTTAGAGATGGTTAAGGACGTTAGTCGAAGATGGTCTTTGAAGGGCTTTGAGAAGGATCCGGGATAGAAGGTTACAAGGAGAGACCCCATATTTACCTTTATGGGCTGATGGTTTGTTGAGACCATGGCATTGGTAAGAGATATCCGGTTTAGGATAAGCGAGATGGGCTTAAGGTCGAGATGTCTAAATACATAACCCTTATGTGAACCACCACCAGGTCTGGTTGAGCACCATAAGACGAGAAAGAAGACTTCTTTCACCGCGAGTTATGCACTGGGATTGGTAGAATACCTCTAGGGAGATTGTTACTAGTTTGGGACCATGTAACAATGGTGACGTGTTTGGGTCTTTGGGGACCAACCGATGGAGATAATGTACTTACACCCTATTGGGAAACAAGGCCGATAAGCCGGCTAATTGGGAAGTCCTTAATGTGATAGCAAGATGTTTGGTACACTGAGTATCGTTTCCTTGGATGGAGATAAGCGTTTTGTTTCGGGAATTTGTGGGCGGCAGGATCGTGCCGCATAAGAGACCCTATGTCTTACATGATAGTTTCACGTTGGATAATGGATCAAGTACGAAGGACTTTGGCGACCAGTCGATTCCATGTAGAGGGTATTTGTGCAAGTTAAGGAGAGGTAAAAGTAGACCTGATACTCTTCCTTGGGTTGAGCTATCGTTACGACAGTTGAGATGCACCGTTGTGAAGGCGTTGTTCGAAGCAAGTTGTGGACGGAAGTGTAGTACCCTTTAATGTTAGAATTGGTGAGTACAGGTAAGTTAGCAAAACAGATACGTGATGACCTCGCTTGGGTAGCGGCGGTCCAAAGGCAGACGGTAGACAAGCTAAGTCACAAGGAAGTATGCACCGAAAAGAGGTACGGACCCCTTGGGTTCGGATACGGAATGAGTCTAGATAAGAGTGTCACGGGCGTGAGGCGTCATACGTGTCGTTAGAAAAGACTGGGGTTCCAATATATCGGACCTTTTGGGAGATACTGACGCAAGTAGGAAGCGGTTTACCGGTCGCCATGACCACTGAGAGTGGATGATGTTCACCAGGTTTCAGGTGTGAAGGCGAGAGAATACATGTATGACTGAAGTTATGTTTTTAGTCATGTTGAACCAGTGTTAGACGAGGAGCCATTGAGGCTACCGAGAGGAGGTGAGATGGTATCTTCGTAGGAGTTTACGTTGACCTAGTTACATCATGTTGACCGTTGGGGTAGATATTAGGTGCTTGTGTGTTTCTATATGTTTGGTGCCCCGAGCGGGAATGTGTGTATGATTGGTTAGCTTTTCGCTTTTAGGCGCTACGCGGTTCACACGAGTGTGTATGTAGGCCTTGCAAGGTCTTGACGTGGCTACACGAGTGGGTGATGGTTATCGATTAGGGAGTTGCACGTTACGGTTTTGAGCGGTTACCGAGTTCTTACCGAGAGTTTTGCATTATCAAAGTTTCGGGACGAAACTTGTTTTTAGGGGGATTAATTGTAACATCCGGAATTTTTATTCCGGATTGTTAGCGAGTTACCGACCTTTCCGCAGGCGTTACTCAGTTTTCCCGCAGGCACGAGGTTCTGAGCGTCGGGTTTATTCCAAAATCCCGTTCCGACTTCTCGTTTTTCACCCTCGCTTTGGACCCCTCGGTTCCTAGCATTTTAGGAGAATGGGTCAGCTGACCCTTGAGCTCCCTCTTTTTGTGATAGCCCTCTTTCCTTCTCTCTCTTCCTCCTTTTCTTTTTCATCTTTTTGGCCTTTTTGGGTTTTGGTGTTTCCCGCTCCCAGCAGAAGAAGGTCCGGCCCCTCGTTGCCCTCGCCGCCTGCAGCCTAAGGCCGACCCTTCGCTCCCTATGACTGGCCCTTCGTCCCCTCGTCTTCCTCTGTCCCTAACACCCTCAGCCTGTCCATCTCTCCTCTCGCTACACTCAGCTCCACCCTCACAAGCAGGCCTCCTACATCTCTCATCCTCTCTCGAGCTTCTCTGTAGCGAGTATGCCGGATCGGGATCGAAGACCGCCACCTCCTCCTTCCCTCGCCTACAACTCGCACCAGCAACCATCTCGTTACCTCTCTCTCCCGAAGCTCTGTTGAGCCAGGAGAAAACAGACCTTCGCCTCACCCCATCGAGCCACCACCACTGCGGAGAATGCCGGCAATGTCTTGCCGTCGAAGCCCCTTAGTGCCATCGATGTGTACCGCCTAGAGCCCTTGCCGGAGCCGCAACCGAAGCTGCCATCTTCTGCGCAACCCTCGCTCAACCAAAGCCTCGAAACGCTGCTCCTGCGTGAGCTTCCCACCACCGCCATTCCTCCCCTTCTTTTCTGTCCTCTTCCGTCGCCGGGAGGCCGCCCATGCAGAGCTTGGACCGCCTCTATGCCGCCTCTGCCTTCCTCCGCCTTGCAGCCGCCGGAGCTCCTCTCCTTTCCTATGTCCAGTTTCATTTGAAGGATGAAGAAACCCTTATTCCGTAATTGCAATCGGGCCCCCTTGTTTTTGGTATAATTACACATTGTGCCCACTACTTTGAATTTGCAGTAATGACCCTACTTTTTAGAAGTTTCAGTTATGCCCTTGTTGGATTAAATACGGATTATGATCCTATAGTTTTTAATTGTGGTTTATGACCAAGTTCCTATGTTCGTATAAATTGCCCGGAAAATGTATTGTGGGTTTTTAATGTTGGCTTCTGAAAACGAGTTTTACCTCAAATTTATATATCGTATATATTACTATCAAATTTAGCGTTTGAGCTAAATTTGTTTAGCTTTGGATTTAGGTTCGGAAGCGCCCCGATAAAGGCCATCGAATCCAATCTCGACATCCGTAGATCATCTTTAACCTTGGATCGTGTGTGAGTACCTTCATCCTCGATTTAATTATGTTTAGTATTAGTATCATGCTAGGTTGGATCTAGCATAACTTAGAGCGAATGCCAAGTAGTGGCCTTGATCCTTAGGTGAGTTTTGAGGATTTATGATTGTGCTAAGACTCGAGGTGGGTTGTATGATCTTGTGGGATTTTGGAGTTTAGGTTTGGATTATCCTAGTTGCGTTGTGAGTTATGATCTTGCGAGATCCGAGAGTTTAGAAGTCTTAGGACTTCTAGCTTGTGTTGAGTGTGATGTGAGCATGAGGGATTCTAGGATGCGGTCCTAGAATTGAGAGTCAAATGGTCTTGCTTTAACCATTTGTATAGAAGTCTTAGACTTCTATTGTGAGAGTGTTGTTTTGATATAGTTATCTTCTTGTGAGCAGGTTATGGTCTTCCTCCCCTAAGGAAGCGAGAGTGTTGTGAGATGAGTGTGATGACGAGGTAAGTCTCCGGACTTACTTAGCTCGTATTCTTTGTATTAGCATTATTGTGTGTTGGGTGGTGTGTGTTTATTATTTTACTGTTTATAACAACTAAACCGGAAATAGGATTACCGACCTTTATATTATTTGGCCCAAGTGTATGATAACGGGCGGTGACATCACTGCCTGGCTTCCCGTGAGAGCTAGGGGGATCTCGGTGATTGGCCCGTGCTGGTTAGACGGTCGGAGGCATCCGACCGTTCCATTGCCGGAAGAAGGGACCGAGGCGAGTTTCGGAGGATTCTCGTGTCACAAAAGAAGTTGAACTAGAACTGGATACGACTTAATTAATAATAAAGATAATAAACCGGATTTGTGTGCTTTTGAGTATGTTGTGTGACTATGATGATTTACTTGTGATTGTGCCTTTCCCATTAATTCTAATGCTTCGAATGTGAGCTAACGGTTTTATACCGAATGTTGTAGTTTACCTTGCAGGTTAGGCATGCTCCGAGAGATCCGGAAGGGTGGGCAGCCGGGGTCCGTACATTTTAGGAAGGGTTTTGAGTTGGAGTTGTCATGTGTTTTGTCTTTCGGTTATTACGTTTTGTGTGCCGCTTGTTTGGCGTTTGGTTTTAGTTGTACCTCGGCTGAAGTTGTTGTTACATTCTTTTGGGTTTCTCATCTTTTGCATTAAAAATGATTTACGCTTTTGCCTTTATTTGTGCCATGTTGGAAAGGTCCGGTGAAATTGTTGTCAAGCTAAGGGTCGGGACCCATTGTGAGGTCTCGCCCGTAGCATCCCGATATCCCGCGGATTCGGGGTGTTACAATATTAAACAATAAGGCATCTTCTCAGGATTACAAGATAAGTTTGTTCTCATATGATCTATATTCTCTCTATATATATAACCGAGTTTGAAATCGTTAGTTAACATAGAGAGGATATTTTGGCAAAAATTACAATCGTATTGATTTTGAAAGAGACACGGAACATAATTCATCAAACTAAAAATTTCAAATTACTCAAAAGACCAAGAAATATATGATTTGTTTGATTCAAGTCCACTATTTATACAAGTTATCAAACTATCAATCTTACTTGATAATCGATGTGGGATTGAAAAAATTTAGTAATGCCGATGCAGTAGGCCAACGACCCACAATGCAGGAAGCCAACGACCCACAAAGTAGATATTAATCCGTTATGATTAAGAATTATACTTCAACCTAACCAAAATGCCAATAAATGTATGATTTATGTAATATTCAAACCCTCTATTTATACAAGTTATCAAACTATCAACATTACTTGATAATCGATTTGAGATTGAAAATATTTAGCAACCCACAAAACATTAGGTCAACGACTCTTAATCTACAAACTCTCTATTTATATGAGTTATCAAACTATCAGCCTTACTTGATAATCGACATGGGATGAAAAATATTTAGCAACCCACAAAACATTAGGTCAACGGTTCACAAACAGTACGCCAACAACCCACAAAATGTATATTAATCCGTTATAAAAAAATTATACTTAAACTTAGACAAAAGGCCAAAAAATGTTTTATTTGTTTAATATTCAAACCCTCTATTTATACAAGTTATCAAACTATCAATCTTACTTGATAATCGATGTGGGATTGAAAATATTTAGCAGACCAACGACCCACAAAAACAGATATCAATCCGTTATGAATGCAATTATACTTCAATTGCCAAAAAGCCAAGGAATGTTTGATTTGTCTAATCTTCATACCCTCTATTTATACAATTTATAAAACTACTAGTCTTACTTGATAATCGATGTGGGATTGAAAATATTTAGCAACCCACAAAATAGTCAATGACCCGCAAAGTAGTAGGTCAACAACCCACAAAGTAGATATTAATCCGTTATGAATAAAAATTATACTTCAACTTAATCAAAAGTCCAAGAAATGTATGATTTCTTTAATATTCAAGATATCTATTTATACAAGTTATCAAACTATCAGCATTACTTGATAATCGATATGAGATTGAAAATATTTAACAACCCACAAAACATTAGGTCAATGACCCACAAAGTAGTAGGTCAACGACCCGCAAAACAGATATTAATCCGTTATAAATAAAATCATACTTCAACTTATTCAGAAAGCCAATGAATGTTTGATTTGTTTAATCTTCGTACCTTCTATTTATACAATTTATAAAACTATCCGTCTTACTTGATAATTGATGTGGGATTGAAAATATTTAGCAACCCACATAATAGTCAATGACCCACAAAGCAGTAGGCCAACGACCCACAAAGTAGATATTAATCCGTTATGAATAAAAATTATATGAATAAAAATTATACTTCAACTTAGCCAAAAGTCCAAGAAATGTATGATTTGTTTAGGGCAAACTTATATACACTCATTTACTATACACCATAATATAGTCAAATAAAAAAGTAGAGGGCAAGCTTATAGTCAAATCACAAAAGTAAATGATTACTTTTTGCTTGTAAATGATTAATTTTTTATTGTAATCATAAATGGTTATTTGTTTGTGGTTATTATTATTTTTAAATAGTTAAATAGTATATGTAGGTTGTATTTATTGTTGGGTTGTGCTATTCTCGCCCCATAATAGTCAATTTTCAATTGAAAATTGTCACTTCATTAAGAAAATTAAGAGGGTAATGATGATTAAAAAAGTGATGATTGGAGTAATGATTTAAGGGAAGTGGGGAGTAGAAGGTAAGTATGATTGTAATCATTGACTAATTGAAAGCTAATGATGATGTATGTGGTTTAGTTTTATTTTTATTTTCTTAACGGAATTATTCATTGTATCGGATTTTTAAATCTCGGTAGTGCAATTGATCGGATTTTGATTAGTAATATATATATATAAAGTTGTTTATTTTTTTTAATCTCGTTAACGGAATCAATAATTGTATCGTTTTTTCAAAATCTCGTTAGCGGAATTGATTGGTTTTCATTAGTATGTTTTTTTTAAGTCCATTTTATATCGATAATTGTATTGTTTTTTTAAAATTTCGTTAGCGAAATCGATCGGTTTTTATTAGTAAATAATGCGTGCGCGCACACACACATATATATAAAATAACTTTAAAGTTGTAATCTTTTTTTTAATTCCCGTTGAACCGATTAGTAAAATCTCATTATTTTATGTATGTATTGACGATGACCGGTTAATGGAATCGATATATATATATATGTATATACAATTAGTAAGCCCCTCTCTCTCTCTCTCTCTCTCTATATATATATATATATATATATATATATATATATATATATATATATATATATATATATATATATATATATATATATATATGTATCTATAGGGTCTTATTCAAGTAAGGTTCATTATTAGGGTAGGGTTGTGAGGCGGAATCTGGACCGTAGATTACAATAACAATCAATGGCTGGATGGAAGGATAAGATTACAAGGCTGCGGTGACAAAATTGTAAATATAGCAATTTGTAGAAAACACGATAGAACGTTCAGCGAAATCTCAAGCTCCCTCTCCCTCTTGCTTCCATGGCTATGGATGATTGTTTTTGCTTAATCTCAAGCTTGAGAGAGAGAAATCAGACATGAAACTTGATCGAAATCCATCTTCTCTCCATCTTCTATGAGAATCTTGAACGAGATCCAACAAGAACACTAATTAGGATTTTTGTTTTCAATTTCCCTCTTGCAAATCATGGATTTCGGTGGGTTTGAAACATCAAATGACTATTTCGTTTTTTGTAGTTGTTGATTTGTAGTTCTTGTTGAGTTTGTGAAGCTTTTTCAAACTTGAGATTTTAAGGTCCAACAATGGAATTTTAAGGTCCAACAATGGTGTTTTAGCGATCAATGGTAGTTTTCACTGATTTAATGGGTTGATTTGGGGTTGTTGTTGAGAATGTGCTGAACTAATCTGATGTGCTATACGAACTAGTACTAATTGTACTGTGCACTATTATTTGTAATACAATGAACTACTTCTTGTTGTAATGTGAACTACTCATTGATAAACTAATAGTTCATAATTTTACAGCTTTTGTTTTTAAAAGCATAAACTACTCTTTTAAATGGCATGAACTACTTGTTTACAAATTATGAACTACTCTAATTTATATGATGAACTACTCTTATGTATATTGTGAACTAGTCTCATAAAATTAATTAGTTGTTATTATATGTACTTTCAGGTTTGCAGCCCTTAACAACGGAAATGTTTATAATAGAATAGTTCAAAACTTATTATAGGATAGTTCATGAATTATAATAGAATTAGTTATTGGATTATATTAAAAAATAAAAGTTCATGGATTATATGGGAATAGTTCAAAGTTTATAGGAGAATAGTGCATAAATTATAACATGGTAGTTCAAACAAATTTTCATTCGTTTCCAAAAAAAAAAAAAATTTTTTTTTTCGGGACACGTGTCGCCCGTACGGTCGGCCGTACGACTGTACCGTAATATATGGGCCGTACCTGAACATTTACCTATATCTATCTATATATATATATATATATAAATATGTATGTATGCATTCATTTGAATTTATCTGATGTTCAATTAGTGCGTTTGGCAGCGCCTCGTCGGTCGCGCTGCTTCCCAACCGTCCACGTGGCCAACCCATGCGATAATTGGAATCCGATGTTCAAGTTTGCTTCTCAGCTGTCCATTTGAGTTTATCTATTGGAATTAATCAAACGCGAGCAATTTCTTGAGCTCTATAAATTGTGACTTCGTCGACACTAACTTTGCTCGTATATTCAACACATTCTTCATACATTCACAACGCACGCTAATTTGTTAAATTTTGATCATTTTGTTCAATCTTTAAAAATTTAAACGATATTATGTCGTGGTTACGATCAATGTTTGGAAGTAAGCGACGAGGGTCTCGGAATCGAAGGATTGACCTTAACGCACCTCCAATCCCGGTAGTTGCTTAACTCGTTTTAATTTTGTTTTACTTTTGTCATATATGCTTAAATCGTTTACTTTGTTTATCCCGTTTATTTAAGTTGTTATATTTGTTTAACTTGTTTACTTCGTTTAACTTTTTAAACCCGTTTACTTCGTTTATCCCATTTATTTAAGTTGTTATATTTGTTTAACTTGTTGAACTTGTTTACTTCGTTTAACTTTTTAAACCCGTTTACTTAGTTTAACCAGTTTACTTCGTTTATCCCGTTTATTTAAGTTGTTATATTTGTTTAACTTGTTGAACTTGTTTACTTCGTTTAACTTTTTAAACCCGTTTACTTAGTTTAACCCGTTTACTTCGTTTATCCCGTTTAGTTAAGTTGTTATATTTGTTTAACTTGTTGAACTTGTTTACTTCGTTTAACTTTTTAAACCCGTTTACTTAGTTTAACCCGTTTACTTCGTTTAACTTTTTTAACCCGTTTACTTCGTTTAACCTGTTTATTTAACTTGTTGTATTTGTTCTCGTTTACAAATTACTAACTTAACTAATTGTTACTAACTTAACTAAGTACAATTAACTTGTTATATTTGCTTATTATTGTACAACTAATTTGTTATTAACTTAACTAATTACTAACTTACATTGTTATAATTGTTATTGTTAAGCTAAATTGTTACTAACTTAACTAAGTACAAGTGTACAACTAACTTTTTACTAATTTAAATTTTTTATATTTGCTTATTATTGTATAAGTAATTTGTTATTAACTTAACTAATTACTAACTTAAATTGTTATAATTGTTTATTATTGTTAAGCTAAATTGTTACTAACTTAACTAAGTACAACTATCTTTTTACTAATTAAAATTTTTATATTTGCTTATTATTGTATAAGTAACTTGTTATTAACTTAACTAATTACTAACTTAAATTGTTATAATTGTTTATTATTGTTAAGCTAAATTGTTACTAACTTAACTAAGTACAACTAACTTTTTACTAAGATAAATTTTTATATTTGCAACTTATTGTATAAGTAACTTGTTATTAACTTAACTAATTACTAACTTAAATTGTTATAATTATTTACTAACTTAAATTGTTATATTTGAATATGATTGTACAACTAACTTGTTATTAACTTAACTAATTACTAACTTAAATTGTTATAATTGCTTATTATTGTTCAACTAAATTGTTATACTTGTTTATTTTATTTCACTTTTTTATAGCAATATGAACCACACATGATGGGGATCACTGGACCCGATGTCGTTAAACCAGAACAGAATTACACCGAATTTTTTACAACGGACGAATGGTGGCCTGATAGAGAATCTTGTATTGCTTGGGCTCGTGGTCAAGCTCAACGTCAAGGCATGGTATTGACGATTGCAAAGTCATGGAAGTCCACTGAAAAGAGAAAGTTTGGGATGGTGCACCTCCCATACGAACAATACGGGTTCAAAAAACATTATGAGGGGAGACTTTTTGACAATAACAATCAACCCATAAAGAAATGGGATTGTTCGTCAAATAAGTGCGACTGTCCATTTATGTTGCATATTTACGAGGCTGATAAGAATGTATGGCAGTTGAAAGTTAAGAACAGGGTTCACACGCACAAACTCAACAAGCATTTTGAAGGTCATGCATTCGCAGGACGGTTATCAACCTCACAGTACAACGAGGTGGTTGGCCTGACTCTAGCAGGTTGCGGGCCGAAACCAACAATATAAATCCTACGGGCCCGGTACGAGGATAATGCAACTATGAGACAACAAATATACAATGCACGCGCGAAATTCCAACGGTCGAAGTTGGAGGGAGTTATGACCCCTATGAAACTACTCCTGAAGATGTTGAGCCTAGGAAGATACGTTTATAGTTGGCGACAAACGAGCGAGGGACGACTACAAGACATAACATTTGCAAACCCCACTTCTCTTCGACTATGGGAGAAATTTCATTGTGTCATGATAATGGATACAACCTACAACACAAACACGTAAGTGATAATTTCATGTTCTTATCATATGTTCTCGCCTTCAATACTAATTACAAGTATAATCTTCTAGGTATGGAATGCCCCTATTAGAGATTGTAAGGGAAACTCCCATGAAAAAAAACTTTCACTTTGGGTTCGCTTTCCTTGCAAGAGAAACGGAAGAGACATATCGTTGGGTTTTGCAACAGGTCCGAGCTTGGTCTAGTCACCAATTTCTGAATGTCATAATCACGGACAGGGAACTTGGTCTCCTAAAAGCCCTTCCGCATACCATTCATAAGGCATATCACATGTTGTGCATATGGCACGTTGAGCGCAACATAGAAGACTATGCTTACCGCAAGAGTGGAAGTGTGAGTGTCCGTAATGAAGAACGGCTCCTAAAAGCCCTTCCGCATACCATTCTTGGCTCAATGTTACACCTTGTTCAGATCCGAGTCAAGGGAGTCGTACGAGGAACGGCTCCGAACAATGCACGATCTTTGGGGGATCGATGGGGGTTGATGGACTATTTGACGAGAACTTGGTTGTGTCATGTTGAGAAAATTGTAACCTACATGACAAATTAAAACATGCACCTTGGAAATAGGGCATCTAGCAAGTAAACCCTAAACACATATTTCTGTAACTAACTTGCACCCATAATTTTGTTTGACTCCTACAAACATATTTACAGGGTTGAATCCGCGCACGCGGTGTTCAAAAGTGAGATGGGCTCTAGAAACAATCGTCTCGACACGTGTTTGGAGCATATCCATAGGATGTTGAGGGACGAATTCCGCCAACTTATGGGTTCCTTAGAGACATCGCGCTTCAAAGTCCAAAATAAATTGCGAAATTTGTCAATGTTTAGATTTATAGTGCACAATGTGTCTCATGCTTTATGACATGTTCGACGCCGTATGCAAAGGGAGTTATGACCCCGATTGTACATATTGCTACACTTGGAGTACATATGGGATACCGTGCATTCATGATGTGACAATGATGGTTTACGAAGACCGCCCATTTGTGGAAACTGATGTCGATATCTTTTGGCGTCAGGTTCACTGGCTTGATAACCAAGATAGTGAATCGGGTGACCTTGGGCACGTGGGCATGAGTGACCTTGAAGCATCTCGTGACTTATCGAATGAAGAGATTATGTAAATTGGGACCATATGGCGGACCCTTAGAGATCCGGAAGTAATAGAAACCTTGACTACAGGTCCGGAAATAATAGAAACCCTGATGCTAGAACCTCCGGAAACGATCCAAAATCCGAGAGGAAGGCCAAAGAAGGATGCAAATTAGCGTAGAAAATCAAGCTTTGAGTACAGTAGAGAAGCTGCGGCCAAAGCAAGAGAGGAAAGGGGAAAGAAGAGAGCGGAAGAGGAAGTGGTGATGGAAGATGAGGTAGAGGAAGTGGGGGCCAATGAAACACCGATTTTCACTTACCCCCCAGTTGTCATAGGAGATTATGACTTCGGCTCGAACAATTTCGAAAATTTCATGGTTCCCTACGTTGATATGCTAGTAGATGTTCAAGGCAACGGGAATTGTGGATTTCGAGCTCTTTGTGTATTGTTGGGTCACAATGAGGATAAATGGCCTATTATGCGCAAAATCATGATGGCAGAGTTAAGAAAATTCCCTGAACGATACGATGTTTTCCTGGATTATGAAGGGGTCGATCATAAAGAGATGTTGAAGAGACTCAATTGGCTAAAACCAAATGTTGTGGCACCATCCAAACATTGGATGGAAATGCCCTTATGCGGGGCATTGTTTGCCACGATCTTCCAATGCACTCTTGTGTATTTGGATTGGACTACGGCTCATATAAGCCTCCCGTTAACCATACAAACGCCCCCCGTAGGTTGCCCGGCCCCGGAATCGATTGGATTCATCGCTTTTGACAATCCTCATAACCACTTTGTTGCGGTAAGCATTATATTTTTTTTATCAAGTTAAATCATTAATTGCAATTATCATAAATAACTTTTTCTCTTGATATATCTTTTACAGCTACGATGTAAACCAAATTGCCCACTGCCACCCGTTCTCGCATATTGGTATCCGTCACACGATGAAACAATGAAGGACTTAGACAAGATGTACGAGCCCCAAATTAAGTTGTTTAAGACTCTTCGTCAACAATACACTCGACCTACACCTTAGACAAGCCTTATTTATGTACGTTAATTGTTCAGATTATCATCATACGATACAAATAAAAAAATGTAGATACTCACCAACAATGATAGTGAATAATCGATTATATAACATATTTCATCCCGATTGTGCACGTTTTCAAGTGATCCAAACTTGAAGAAAAAACACAACAAATGACCTAATTTCAATATTAACTTATTCATATACTTTCGTTTTTATGGTTTCAATATAATTTTTAAATTTTTAGTATAATCTAATATCGGTAATTATTACTTATATATATAGGTAAATAACACTCAACCATAACAATTACTAATATATAGGTAATGAAGCAAAACTCAGCTAAGAAAGCACAAAAGTAACAATTACTTATATATAGGTAATTAACACTTAAATTTTTAGTATAATCTAATATCCATAACTATTACTTTTATATATAAGGGTTAGTTACGGTGAGGAGAAGACTTGTGGATAGGAATTAGGAGGATTGTGAGCCATTGGATGAGATTTAAATTAACGGCTCCCATACCCTCTTCATTAATGGCATTTGATAATTACATAAATCTGGGAAAAAAAGAGAGAAGAAAATCATGCTTAGTTTGTTCGACTCCAACGACTCACAACCCTCCATCACATTTTTCATTCCACATTCTTCATCCCACAAGCTTTATATTTGCCCGATTTTCAACAAAATTAGAGATTGATTACATAAAAATGGTGAAATCAAAGACAATACAAGACAATTCAAGTATTATTTCTTCGAATTTTTATTCTCACTGTTTAGGTTTCCATTCTTAAGGTTTAAGTTTCAGTACGATTGATGTTTGGTTTTCAAAATCAAATTTGTTTGAATTATTTTTGCGTTTGATTCTTTGATTGAGAAAATACATGTAAACATATATGATGAGTTGGTCTAATAGCTCCAATTGAAATTTCTGTAACACCCCAAATTTTACAACTCGGGGAGTTACTGGTTAGGACCGCACAGTGGGTCCCAATCTTAGTTTGACAACAACTTAACCTGATCTTACAACAAGGCACAGATAAGGAAAACCAGAAATCATAAAATAATTCTTAACAATGTATGAATGTGACCAGTACAACTAACAGCTGGAAAACGTAATATGATCAAGTACGGAAAGAACGACAAGAAACAAAGTCCAACTGAAAACCCACAAATGGAGAAACTGTAAAACGTCCTAAAGTACGACACCCCGGCTGACCACTACCGTCTGGATCACTCGGCATTTGCTCTAACCTGTGGCAAATCTACACAACATATCAACCGTTAGCTAACTATCCAAATATAAGCAGAATGATAACAGCACAACCACAAGCAGAAACAAAATAAACAAACATCATACTGGCACTCAACCGTTTATTATCTATTATTTAAGTGATTCACATTATTCAATTTAAGTTGTGGCACGAGAGCTATTAACAGCTCTCGCATCCGTTCCTTATCCAACTGGGTGTAGGTCTAGCTGACCTCCGCCGGTAGCATCACTACAAACCGAGTATGGACTAGTCCCTAAAGAAACCCCCAGCGCTCGCAAGCTAACTGAGCAGAATGCCACCGCCCGTTACTCTTAGGCCAAGTATAGGTCGGTAATTATATATCACAACCTATCTCTCTAAACATTTCAATCACACACCACTATCATCATTCATACTCATATTTAGAAGTCAGCTAAGTAAGCCCAAAGGACTTACCTGATATAAAGCTCGACTCTTTGTAAACCACTCGCTCTGTAAACTGTAGCAACTCAGTTGCCTGCCAAAGGTGATAAGTGCATTAGCACACTCTCACGTAGTTAGAAGTCTAAAACTTCTAAGATCGAATAATGTATTAAGACATAACTAGTTACAATATTAATTTAGGGTAAAATGACCATTTTACCCTTGGTCCCGAAATTCCATAAATTCTAAAATTCATGTCTAAGCTCCTATTTGAGATTCTAAATTCATATTCTAACTCCTAAAGTTTCGTTTGGTCTCAACTGACATTTTTCCTATGTTTCTATTTTTCGGAAGATCGTAAAGGTCTAACTTCGGTTCCAAATATAAAATTCGTAACAGCTTATAATAATTCCGAATAAATTCTCTAGTCATCTATGATGTTCCATCTACCCCTAGGAGCAAGAATTCCTCAAAACTGTTCAGCCATTATTCTTATAAAAATTCACAAAGTTGGCTATTTCACTCACAATTCCTAGACTTAGCCAAATCTTAAGTTTACTAAAAACTGCTCAACTACCTAACTTGGGAAGCTTATAACTTCTAATCCGACCGTTCATCTCTTCCCAAATTTTTATACCATATACTACATATAACCATCTACAACATATCCAAAATTCAACGGTGGATCTTTATCCAAACGCTCAAACATTGGTCGGCAAGGTAGTCAGTTTCTAACTTAAAAGCTGAAGGAAAAATTAGTTGAATTTACAGCAGTCCTTTATTCTGGTTCAACTTTCTAGTCCCTTATACCCCAGGTTCGAACTAACTGACCCTCTCTAAACTTCAAGTCACTCTAGACTGTAAAACGCACAACATCTCTCCCGTAACCCATGTATCTTCTACCCTAAGTTATACTCTTTACTCAGCAACAGAACAAATACAACAGTGACTTACCCGTTTCAGTAGATCCTTAGTTCGATTATTTGGATCTGCAGCCGCGCCTAAGGTCACTATAGATGCACGTGAGGAAGGGAATCCGGTTCAGCCGCAAAGGAGCTTCACAAGTTGTTTGCTGAAACGTTTGGATAGGAAGTTCACCGGTCCTGTACACATTACGCTATGAGGGTTCTACTGTCTCTGTACGTTGGTCACGTCCAGATCCGGAAAGGGAATGAAGGAAGGGAGAAGAGGGACGAAGACTCACCTCTTGGAGCCGAAGGCGGTGTGAGCACGAGAGATCTTCGGCTGGGGCACGCTGGTTTCTCTCAGTGTACTTCCTACGCCTGGAACGGACTGAAGTGCAGGAGGGCTAGTTCTATCTCTTCACAGCGAGCGTAACACAGGAGGTTAGCGTATACATGAGGATTCGGATCTGGACCGGTCGACAGCACACGTACAAAGAGGTGAAAATCCTTCACGCTGAAGAAGGAAGGTGTGGATCTAAGGTATGAATCTGGACGGGAATAACTTCCAATGCAGAAGGAAGGTAGATCGGGAGGCTGCTTTAATTACGTGGGATTCGGCAGTTACCATTGTGGTAACGTTTCTCAGCTGCGTGGAGTCTTCCTGGGTTGCGACAGAAGGGGCGTCCATCTGTTCTTCTCTCTTGTTAGGCTGGACGTGCACATCAGCTGGACAGGAACTGGGCCGCTATCTTGGGCTGCTGGGCACGAGTTGAAGAAGGTAAGGCAGAGGCTTGCTGAAGACGGACAAGGCCGTGGGCTGGAGTGGCGACTGCTGGGCTGCAGCCAGCTGGGCTGCAGAGGGCTGATGCTGGCGCTGAAGTGAAGGGGGCAGCAGCCCGGTACTAGTTGTAGTCCGGAATCGAGAACCCGAAAATGAATGCACGGAATAACCGGATACAGATTATATTACAGTTTAGGATTGGTTATAAAACTCTATCATTTTATGCGAAGGTAAGTTACATAAAATGATAAACCTATAAAAGGTTCTATCATTTTATGTGAAGGAGGTCTACATAAAATGATAAATTTTATCATCATATGTCTAACTAAGTAGACGGATATGAATCGATGGATCGAGATCAGGTTTATATCCGAAATAGACGGAATAAAAATTCCGGATATTACATCAGTACCCCCCTTAAAAATAAGTTTCGTCCCGAAACTTAGAATAAGGTATCTACCCCAAAATATTTCCCTTCAAGAGTTATATTCTAGCACGCAAACTACTCCTGTCACCAAGCACATAAACATAAGCAATCATTTAAACATATACTTACAGAAGTCATATAAGGTATCGTCTCAGTACTAACCCATCGGTACTGAGGTAGCGGCTAACTCCGCAAAGAACTCAGGGTAGTTACGTCTAATACTCTCCTCTGTCTCCCAGGTAGCCTCATCAGCTCCTCGTCTAGACCACTGAATCCTCAGCATCGGTATCTCCTTAGAACGCAGGCGCCTAATACTACGCTCTAGGACGGCTACTGGATACTCCACAAAAGTGTGGTCTGGCTCGACTATCAGATCCTCATGACTGATGACGTGTCTAGGATCCGGTATGTACTCTCGCAGTTGAGATACATGAAAAACTGGGTGTACTCCCTCTAATCTTGGTGGCAGTGCCAGTCGGTAGGCAACCTCTCCGACTCTCTCTAAGATCTCAAATGGACCGACATATCGGGGACTCAGCTTCCCCTTAATGCCGAAACGTCTAACTCCTCTCGTAGGTGACACTCTCAACCACACATGTGCACCTACTCTAAACTCCAAAGGTCGACGCCTTTTGTCGGCGTAGGACTTCTGACGACTTTGAGCTGCTAACATCCTCTCCCGGACTAAGGCAATCCGGGCGATGTCATCCTGGATCTGGTCTGGTACTACCCCCTCAGCCTTGCTAGGCTCATCCCAGCACAACGGTGTACGACATCTCCGCCCGTACAAAGCCTCATAAGGTGCCATCCCGATAGAAGTATGCCAACTGTTATTATATGAAAACTCTACCAGTGGGAGATGATCTGGCCATACCTGTCCCCAATCTAGCACACATGCCCGCAACATATCCTCTAAGGTCTGAATGGTCCTCTCAGACTGACCGTTTGTCTGTGGGTGGTAGGCAGTGGTAAAGTGGAGACTCTTCCCCAGAGCAGTATGTACCTGCTGCCAAAACCTCGAGGTAAAACGTCCATCCCTGTCGGAGACGATAGTCCTCGGTACTCCATGGAGTCTCACAATGTGTCTGGTGAACTCCTCTGCTAGACGACTCACCGGCCACATTTCCTTAATCGGAATGAAACGTGCGGTCTTCGTCAGACGGTCTACCACTACCCAAATGGCATCAAAACCTCTGCTGAGCCTCAATCCTGTAACAAAATCCATAGATATATCTTCCCACTTCCAATGTGGTACTGGAAGTGGGTGGAGCTCTCCTCCGGATCTACGATGCTTAATCTTGACCTGCTGACAGGTCGCACACTGGGCTACATATCGGGCCACATCAGGCTTCAAACCACCCCACCAGAAGGAACGTCTCACGTCCTTATACATCTTACTCGCTCCTGGATGTACGGAGTAAGGGGTAGCATGAGCCTCACCTAGTATCCTCTGTCTCAACTCACTGTTTGATGGCACACAGATATGGTCCTGCCGTCTCATCACTCCATCGGCACCAATAGTGAACTGAGGTGCCTCATCTCGTGACATCCGGTCTCGGATCCGGGTCAACGTCGGACAAGTCTCCTGCTTCTGTCGGATCTCACCCAACAGGTCAGGAAGTAACTCTAAGGTGGCTAACTGATGAGCTGTATCGGGGAACTGGATCTCTACCTCCAACCAAGCTAAGTCTCTCTGTAACTGTGGCTGTACTGTCAACCGAGCTATCGCTTTATCCCGAGGCGTCTTCCGACTCAAAGCGTCAGCAACTACATTCGCCTTTCCGGGGTGGTAGAGAATCTCAAGGTCAAAATCCTTGATCAACTCTAGCCACCGATTCTGGCGGTTATTCAACTCCCGCTGAGTGAATATGTACTTCAGACTCTTATTGTTTGTGAAGATCTGACAGGTCGCTCCATAGAGATGATGACGCCAGATCTTAAGAGCATGTACTACCGCAGCTAACTCCAGGTCATGGGTGGGGTAGTTCTCCTCATACGTCTTCAGCTGTCGAGACGCATAGGCTATGACCTTACCCCTCTGCATCAAGACACACCCCAAGCCCAGCTTGGACGCGTCACTGTACACTAAGAAGTCCTCTGTACCCTCAGGCTGTGCTAAGATCGGAGCAGACGTCAATCTCCTCTTCAGCTCCTCAAAACTCTGCTGACACGGCTCAGACTAGACGAACCGAGTAGTCTTCCTTAGGAGAGAAGTAAGTGGTCGAGCGATCAGGGAAAATCCTTCCACAAACCGACGGTAATAACCTGCCAATCCGAGGAAGCTACGAACCTCCTTAACATTCTTCGGAGGTTGCCAAGAGGACACTGACTTAATCTTCGCCGGGTCGACCTTAATCCCCTCAACAGTCACTACATGGCCTAGGAAAGCCACCTCTGACATCCAGAACTCACACTTGGATAGCTTAGTATATAGCTGGCTATCCTGTAGAATTTGTAACACTGTCCTCAAGTGTCCGGCATGCTCCTCTCGACTTCTAGAGTAAACTAGAATGTCGTCAATGAAGACCACTACAAACTGGTCTAAGAAGTCGATGAAAATCCCATTCATCAACTCCATAAATACTGCTGGCGCATTAGTGAGCCCGAAGGGCATCACTACAAACTCATAGTGACCATACCTAGTCCGAAATGCCATCTTAGGTATGTCCTGATCTCTCACCCTCAGCTGGTGATAACCCGATCTCAAATCTATCCTCGAGAACACTGATGCCCCATGTAGCTGGTCCAGCAGATCATCTATGCGAGGCAGTGGATACTTATTCTTGATGGTGACCTTGTTCAACTCCCGGTAGTCGATACACAGCCTCATCGATCCATCTTTCTTCCTCACAAAGAACACTGGTGCGCCCCAGGGAGAGACACTAGGGCGTATGAAGCCCTTCTCTGCTAACTCCTCTAACTGCTTCTTTAGCTCAAGCAGCTCTATCGGGACCATGCGGTACGGGGCCTTCGAGATCGGTCTCGTGCCCGGCTCTAACTCGATGCTAAAGTCAACACTCCTCTGTGGAGGTAGCCCTGGTAAGTCGTCACTGAATACCTCTGCAAACTCGTAGGCAACTGGTATCTCTTCTACTGTCAGGCTCTTGCGCTCCTTCATGGCATAACACCAGAAGGCCTCTCAACCCTGTGCTATCAATCTGGCTGCTCTCACTGTGCTGATAACTGTGCCAGACTTTTCGAGGTCCCAACCTCGGAATATCACTCTGTGACCCTCCTCCGTGGTGACAGTCATAGTCCTCCTACCAATATCCAAGACTGCTCCATGTCTAGTCATCCAATCTATCCCTAATATCATGTCCTCATGTGCTAAGGGCATGACTAGAAAATTTACTAACCAAATCCGGCCTCCCAGGTGAATAGGGCAGTCATAAATCTCTCGAGATCCTCTAACCTTACCCCCATCTAGTAACCCAACCACAAAAGGTACACCCTCTACGGTAGCTAAGGACAACCTATCTACACATGCATCTAATATAAAGGAGTGCGTAGCACCCGTATCAAATAAAACTCGCACAGGTAAGTCATGGATCCAAATAGTACTTGTGGTCGCCGGTGCTGCAGGCTGCTCAGTGTTCCTCAGCTCGAACACTCTCGATGGTCCTCCTCTGGTGTCAGTGGTACTACTACGTCCTCTGCCACGACCTGATCCCTGTGCAGTACTGTATGAAGCAGGATGTCCTAGAGCCCGGTACTGTTGCTGCTGCTGACTCGGAGCTCGGTATTGAGGAGGTCTCTGTACACTCTTCTCAGCACCTGCGGGAGAAGATCCCTGCTGGGAAGGGGCCCTACCCTGACGGCAGAAGGTGGCTCTGTGACCCGGCTTCCCACAAGTGAAGCAAGTGATAGGTGGTCTCTGGCAATCTGTCTTGATGTGATCACGGCTACCACAGTTAAAGCACTATTGATCTCTACTGGGAGTCTGAACTGTAGAGTGGTAGCTGGACCTCCCTTGAGTCTGTCCTCGACCATAACCTGCTACTGCTGCACTACTACCAGCATGTCCTGTCCTCTGCCGCTTATCCGGCCCACTAGACTGAGCTGCTTTCCTCGAAGCTGGCCTATCTCTCTCATAAGCAAAGGCCCTATCCTGATAATCAGACAAAGTCTCACAGCGGAATCCAGCCAGATAGGATCAGGTACTCTCTCTCAACCTCCTGGAGAAAAGGTAAACATGCTGCTCTTCTGGAGGTGCAGATGGTTCAAGCAAAGTCAACTCTTTCTGAAACTTCTTTATGGCTGCAGCAATCGGGATATCCTCAAATCCCGCCTCAATGAAATCCTAGAATCTCTCCCTCCTTAGCGAAACAAGGCAGTACCTATCCCTAACAATGTTCCTCATCTGCTCCCAGCTGGTGACTCGGCTACGAATGGTACGCCACCATGAATGGGCATCATCTGTGAAACATGTCTGCACCAAATCCACCTGTCGATCCTCGGGGCAACGTATTGCCTCCAAAGCAGTCTCTATCTTCCCTATCCAGTGCTCCACCTCTAGCCCTATCTCTCCACTGAATGAGGGAACCTTCTGAGAGTTGAAAGCTTTCAACCACTCATCCGGTCTCGGTGCTCTAGACCCAGTAGGCGCTCTATCAGCATTAGCCCCCCTCTCAAATACAGCCGGCACCTGAGACACCCCCTGTGTCACCTGAGCTGACCTAGCCGGTACCACCGGTGGTACCTGGGTACGCCTCTCAACTCTAGCAGCCTGCTCCATGCGCTCGACGTAGGCTCTGTACTCCCTATACTCCGATGCTCCAATAGAAACACGTCCTGACTCAGTAGAACGTGCTCCTTGCGCTCCAGACCTAGCGGCGGTCCCAAGCCTGACCTCGAAGCCTACACTCTCAGCTACTTCTTCTACAGCAGCCTCTGGTATGCTTGCTGCAGGTGGGTCCTCTCGAGGAACTCGTCCTCGACCTCTCCCTAGTGGAGGTCTACCCCCACGACCACGCCCTCTAACAGCAGGGGTGCTATCAGCTCGATCCTGTCTGACTGGGGGAAGGGGGGGACGACCCCTACCACGGCCAGTCACTTGTGCAGCCCTAGTACGTGCCATCTGCACGAATAGTAACGACTACAGTTATAATCTATCTAATCTATTATAATAGTCAAAGTCTATGGTAATTATGCTAAGAATACCGAGATCCGTAGAGGTAGTGGTGGTCATCCGTACTTTCTATCCCAACCCGACTCTGTATGCATTTTAAAACCAAAATCTTCTTTGGAAAACTCAAACTCCTTTCGGGTTCTGTTTATTTACTTATATGATCTTTTTGAAGATTTCTAGTGCCATTGTTGCCAACCTAGAGCTCTGATACCATGTTGTAACACCCCAAATTTTACAACTCGGGGAGTTACTGGTTAGGACCGCACAGTGGGTCCCGATCTTAGTTTGACAACAACTTAACCTGATCTTACAACAAGGCACAGATAAGGAAAACCAGAAATCATAAAATAATTCTTAACAATGTATGAATGTGACCATTACAACTAACAGCCGGAAAACGTAATATGATCAAGTACGGAAAGAACGACAAGAAACAAAGTCCAACTGAAAACCCACAAATGGAGAAACTGTAAAACGTCCTAAACTACGACACCCCGGCTGACCACTACCGTCTGGATCACTCGGCATCTGCTCTAACCTGTGGCAAATCTACACAACATATCAACCGTTAACTAACTATCCAAATATAAGCAGAATGATAACAGCACAACCACAAGCAGAAACAAAATAAACAAACATCATGCTGGCACTCAACCGTTTATTATCTATTATTTAAGTGATTCACATTATTCAATTTAAGTTGTGGCACGAGAGCTATTAACAGCTCTCGCCTCCGTTCCTTATCCAACTGGGTGTAGGTCTAGCTGATCTCCGCCGGTAGCATCACTACAAACCGAGTATGGACTAGTCCCTAAAGAAACCCCCAGCGCTCGCAAGCTAACTGAGCAGAATGCCACCGCCCGTTACTCTTAGGCCAAGTATAGGTCGGTAATTATATATCACAACCTATCTCTCTAAACATTTCAATCACACACCACTATCATCATTCATACTCATATTTAGAAGTCAGCTAAGTAAGCCCAAAGGACTTACCTCATATAAAGATCGACTCTTTGTAAACCACTCGCTCTGTAAACTGTAGCAACTCAGTTGCCTGCCAAAGGCGATAAGTGCATTAGCACACTCTCACGTAGTTAGAAGTCTAAAACTTCTAAGATCGAATAATGTATTAAGACATAACTAGTTACAGTATTAATTTAGGGTAAAATGACCATTTTACCCTTGGTCCTGAAATTCCAAAAATTCTAAAATTCATGTCTAAGCTCCTATTTGAGATTCTAAATTCATATTCTAACTCCTAAAGTTTCGTTTGGTCCCAACTGACATTTTTCCTATGTTTCTATTTTTCGGAAGATCGTAAAGGTCTAACTTCGGTTCCAAATATAAAATTCGTAACAACTTATAATAATTCCGAATAAATTCTCTAGTCATCTATGATGTTCCATCTACCCCTAGGAGCAAGAATTCCTCAAAACTGTTCAGCCATTATTCTTATAAAAATTCACAAAGTTGGCTATTTCACTCACAATTCCTAGACTTAGCCAAATCTTAAGTTTACTAAAAACTGCTCAACTACCTAACTTGGGAAGCTTATAACTTCTAATCCGACCGTTCATCTCTTCCCAAATTTTTATACCATATACTACATATAACCATCTACAACATATCCAAAATTCAACGGTGGATCTTTATCCAAACGCTCAAACATTGGTCGGCAAGGTAGTCAGTTTCTAACTTAAAAGCTGAAGGAAAAATTAGTTGAATTTACAGCAGTCCTTTATTCTGGTTCAACTTTCTAGTCCCTTATACCCCAGGTTCGAACTAACTGACCCTCTCTAAACTTCAAGTCACTCTAGACTGTAAAACGCACAACATCTCTCCCGTAACCCATGTATCTTCTACCCTAAGTTATACTCTTTACTCAGCAACAGAACAAATACAACAGTGACTTACCCGTTTCAGTAGATCCTTAGTTCGATTATTTGGATCTGCAGCCGCGCCTAAGGTCACTATAGATGCACGTGAGGAAGGGAATCCGGTTCAGCCGCAAAGGAGCTTCACAAGTTGTTTGCTGAAACGTTTGGATGGGAAGTTCACCGGTCCTGTACACATTACGCTATGAGGGTTCTACTGTCTCTGTACGTTGGTCACATCCAGATCCGGAAAGGGAATGAAGGAAGGGAGAAGAGGGACGAAGACTCACCTCTTGGAGCCGAAGGCGGTGTGAGCACGAGAGATCTTCGGCTGGGGCACGCTGGTTTCTCTCAGTGTACTTCCTACGTCTAGAATGGACTGAAGTGTAGGAGGGCTAGTTCTATCTCTTCACAGCGAGCGTAACACAGGAGGTTAGCGTATACAGGAGGATTCGGATCTGGACCGGTCGACATCACACGTACAAAGAGGTGAAAATCCTTCACGCTGAAGAAGGAAGGTGTGGATCTAAGGTATGAATCTGGACGGGAATAACTTCCAATGCAGAAGGAAGGTAGATCGGGAGGCTGCTTTAATTACGTGGGATTCGGCAGTTACCATTGTGGTAACGTTTCTCAGCTGCGTGGAGTCTTCCTAGGTTGCAACAGAAGGGGCGTCCATCTGTTCTTCTCTCCTGTTGGGCTGGACGTGCACATCAGCTGGACAGGAACTGGGCCGCTATCTTGGGCTGCTGGGCACGAGTTGAAGAAGGTAAGGCAAAGGCTTGCTGAAGACGGACAAGGCCGTGGGCTGGAGTGGCGACTGCTGGGCTGCAGCCAGCTGGGCTGCAGAGGGCTGAAGCTGGCGCTGAAGTGAAGGGGGCAGCAGCCCGGTACTAGTTGTAGTCCGGAATCGAGAACCCGAAAATGAATGCACGGAATAACCTGATACGGATTATATTACAGTTTAGGATTGGTTATAAAACTCTATCATTTTATGCGAAGGTAAGTTACATAAAATGATAAACTTATAAAAGGTTCTATCATTTTATGTGAAGGAGGTCTACATAAAATGATAAATTTTATCATCATATGTCTAACTAAGTAGACGGATATGAATCGATGGATCGAGATCAGGTTTATATCCGAAATAGACGGAATAAAAATTCCGGATATTACAATTTCTATATGCTCTTTTTATGGTGCACGCAAACTGTTTGACAAAATGCCTCATAGAAAAATTGTCTATAATATTTATATGAACAACGGCATAGAAAAGTATGAACATCGATGAATAAAAACATGAACAATAACGTATAAAAGTATGAACACCGATGACTTATCTATAACTTTTATACATCTATGCATTATAAAATGAACACAAAAGATTAATAAACGAACATGACACTTTGATGAATAAAAATACTATGAACACCGATGAATAAAAAACTATGAACTCCGATGAATAAAAACATGAACAGTGACATATAAAAGTATGAACACTGATGACCAATTTGTGAACGTAAGGGATATTCCCAGGTTTTAAGTCAATTTACAAAAATGTCATTAATGATGAGCGTGTGAGAGCCCTTGATTTAATCTCATCTAATGGCTCATAGCCCTCCTAATTCCTATCTACAAGCTCTCTCCTCACTCGAACTAAAATCTATATATATATATAGGTAAATAACACTTACACATATTTTTAAAATGTTAATGTTTATAAATTACATTTTAATTAAATATAACGATTATATATATAGATAAATAACACTTAATTTAATATACATAATTATATTATAAATATAATTCAAGTCACAAAAATAATAAATATACTTCACCACTACTATCATCCCTAAATGCCTAATTTAATACAGCCCACACAAATCCACTACTATCATCCCTGCCTAATCTAATACAACTCAAATCCAGCCGCCAAAGCCTTGGCAAGACGCATCTCCTCTGCATCGACTGCCATGATAGCCGCCAAGGACCTGCACGCACCTGTTGTGCGTCTTGACGCCGCCTTTATTTTGGGGTGAGAATAAGATCATTTGTAATCGAGGAGGGAAAATATACATAATTACCATTTTTATTTTAATGTGTTTTTATTATAGATTTCATTTTTTCTTTAGGTTCGCTTTCGTTGTTTGTTTCACAATATTAAATTTATTTCTTAATAAATGTAATCGAAGAGGGAAAATTTCATAAACACTAAATAAATTAACATATTGTTGTAATAAGCAATACAACATTTAGAAGACTAAGACAACTATAATTAAGGTACGGGTCGATCATTTGTAAAACGAAGGTCCCGAAACGTTGCAATTCAAGTTGCATATTTGGCATCCATTCCGTCTACACTTGGGTTATGTGCGATGTTCCAATAGGCAAGAATAGGTGGTATTGGACAACCCTCTGTGCAAGCCATCTGAAAAAATAGGAATTGAATTTAGAAAAAATCTAAATTCATATAAGATTATTTAAGAAAGTCATTATACTCAATAGGATAAAATGATGATGGTGTCGGTCCCGAGCTAGATAACCGATAGATCCACTTGCAGGGACACCTGGGGCGGGTTCTTTTTCAACGAGCGGGAGGCTTGTATGTGCTGCATTCCAATTCAAATATACGAGTGTGCACTGAAAGACCGTCACAAATAACACGCCACATAAGGGCATGTACATCCAATGTGTGAAAGGCGCCACAACACCCTCGTGAAACCAACCAATGCTACCTTGCATCTGCTCAAGGGTCATGTTTTCTTCGTTTAGGAATATCCAATACCAGTCAGGATTTTGAGTAAGCTCTGTCAACAAAGCCATGCGCATTTGTGGCCATTGATCCTCCCCCATGCCCAACAACACACAAAGAGCTCGAAATCCACAATTACCATCACCAGTAACATCCATAAGGAAACCGACGTACGGAACCATAAAACTCTCGAATCTCGACCCCAAAGTCATAACCTCCTATCACAATCGGCACATTCAGATCACGTTCTTTTTGTTTCGCTTTCTCAGCTTTTTTTTCTGTTTCTTTCATCCCTTGCGTTGTCCTTTTTTCTCGCGTGTGTTCAAAGCCTGATTTCTTGCGCGCATTTGGGTTCTTCCTTGGTCTTCCCTTCGTATTTGCATTTTGTTCAGGTGCTTCTTTGAACACGCTCTCCGGATCTTGAAGTGTCCTCCACATGGTGCCAAGTTGTTTTATTTGGTAATCTTACAGTGCACCCGTCTCTATCGCTGTCCGAAGGTCCTCCACAACCACCTCATTCATGTCAACCTGAACAAACACACCTGAGGCATCGACCGTGGTTTCAAACCAGTGAATTTGACGCCAGAAGACATTGTCATCCGTTTCCACGAAGATGCGTCCTTCACGAATAATGTTTGCAATTTCATGGACACAAGGTATGCCATATGTACCCCTAGTATAGCAGTTTATGCAATCTCGGTTGTACATTCCTGAACAGGCCTTCATGAACTCATCATGTAGCAAGGTGAGGCAATAATGGGATACATTTTGCAATAGGAATCTGAAAATCGGTAAATTTCGCACCTTGTTCGGGACTCTGAAGCGTGATTGCTCTAATGATGCCATCAGTTGTCGGAATTCGTCTCTCAACATTCTATGAATGTGCTCCAAACAAGTGTCAAGGCGGTAGTTCCTCGTATCCAACTCTTTCTTGAAAACCGAATGGGCAGATTCAACCTTGTTATTACATGAAAATTGATCATGCAACTTATTAATGCAAAAGAAAGACTATATCACATCGATATGGTTCATAATCGGGTTTTACCTGCTGGATGCTCGATTGCTTAGGTGCATGTGTTGATCCGTTAGAAAGCTTACTATTTTTTCAACATGAACTAACCAAGTCGTGTGAAGATATTCCATTAGACCCCAACGAATCCCCCATGTGTCATTCATCTCTTGGAGTCTGGACTCGTAAGTCTCAATGGACTTGGACATGAAAAGAATACGACAATGATCCGAAAATTCCTTTTGTATCGACGCCGAGCACGTTTTATTGTAGGCATAATCCTCTATGTTGTTTTGTACATGCCACGTGCACAACATATGATGTGACTCTGGAAACGTGTTAGGAAGCGCTTTTAAAACACCAAGCTCCCTATCCGTCATTATAACTCTCGGTTTTGTGTTGTTACACCAACCTCGTACTTGATGCAACACCCCAGTGTATGTTTCTTCGGTCTCTCTCATGATGAAAGCAAAACCCACATGAAAATTCTTCTTACTCGACGTCTCTCCAACAATTTCAAGAAACGGCATATTGTAACTGAATATCACATGTAACTTTAGTGTCATGCTAAAGAGATAATAACATATATAATCAAGTTATCTATAGTCTTACGTGTTTGTGTTATACGTTGTATACATGAACATGATGCAAGAGAATTTCTCCCACAATAACAACGACGTGGGGTTTGCAAACGTGATGTCCTGCAATTGGCCATCATCCGATAATCGTCATGCGGTCACATATTGTCCCGAATACAACATCTTCAAAAGCAATTGTGTAGTGTTCAATTGACCCCCCCATCTTGGACCGTTGAAATTTTGAACGGGCATTGTAGATTTGTTGCCTACTAGTCGCGTTTTCATCATATCTAGCCCGAAGCATTTCGATTGTCGGTTTCGGTTTCACCCCGCCATTGTCATGTCAACAACCTCATTATATTGGACACTCGACAACCGTCCTACGTATGCGTGTCCTTCAAAGTGTTTTTAGAGTCCGCGGTTATGTGACCCACAATGGACCGCCAACCTCCACACACTTTGAGTGACTTCATAACCATGCAACATGAACGGACAATCTATCTTCTTCGATGCACAATCCCGTTTTTTATCGGGCGATCATTTTCGTCAACCACTCTCCCTTTCACGTTTCTTTTTGAACCGTATTATTCGCATGCAAGGTGGACCAAACCGCATTGTCGTGTCGACGAAGGATTCCACGACCTAGTTATGGTCAAGACCATACCTATAATAGTTAGGATTTCCGTATTCTAATTAATGTTGATTAACTTAATCGTTTATAGTAATTGACATATAACTCACGAAGATTTCGCAAGTGATGAGTATGAGTCCCACCGTTATGTTCCTAGCGTAATTTTGGACGTTTGGGGAAATTTTTACTTTTTCCCCCGGGTAATTATTTTTACTCTCCGGTGTTATTTGGAGCATTTGGGAGCTCCAATTAATAAAAATGCAGTTGAGAGAAATGATCAGGACATCGGATATGTCCTATATATGAAATAACATGGAGAGGCAAAACAGCCAAAAGAGTCGCTATTTCGTTTCTTAACGGCTAAGAAAGACGGCTTAGGAATACACATTTTCCGAGGCAGTTGTGGAATAATTATCCCTAAAATATTCCATATTTAATATTCCAATCTCGAGAAGTTTGGAGAAGGAGGTTCGACCCGCCTTTGGATCGGTTAAAGGATAATTATCGACTTTGCTAAAGGATAATTATCGTCTTACTATAAATAGCGGAAAATCCTTTATTAATTCATTTGCTTTCACGTTTCCTCGTAAAATCTCTAATTTCTCTCAACTTTCAAACTCAGATCTACTCTCCGTTTCTAATCCGATTTCAATTCCGTTTGAGTTTCCGGATTCCTCTCTTCATTCTCTTCATATCGGTACCGAGTTTCTACATTTCCGAGTAGATGAAAGGTTGGTCGAGCATATATGTCACCAGACAGGTTCCGTCGCTCAGATTCCAGTGAATTTGATGTTGTCCATGCGTAGCCTGCGTCGCTGTGATTCCGAATCTTCTTTCAGATCGTCTATCGGGTTAGTAACGAATAACTTATGAATTCATTCGTTTTCCGTACTGCGATTTGGCCTAAATTGATTTTTGTCTTGTCAAAATGGATAATTAGAAATTCCTTTATGGTCGTTATATTATTCTGGTGATTATGGATAGTTTGTTTTATGAAATTTGATGACAAGTGGGTTTAGAAATTGCTTGCGGGCAAACCGTTATTCTGGCAAAATCTAATTAATTAATTAAAGGTTAATTAATTAAATTAGGATTAGAATTGAGATTGAGGAATGTCGAGTAGATACTACCTTGAGATTTGAGGAATTGTGAGTTATGTTGAGATATTGAGGTTTAGTTGGTTGTGAGGCTTATAGATTGAGTATGATCCTCATGGATTCCTTTGGGTCTAGGTGTGACCCCTTTGATGAATAGAGGTTGATATATCTCTTTATGCCTTTTTTATAGGCCGTGTTGTCCCTCCAGTGTAGAGGTGATCGTGGTTGAGTTTGTACGAGGTTGAGGTAAGTCCGTAGGACTTACTTAGCAACCATCCCTATACTGGGTGTTTGCATGAGTAGTGTGTGCTTTATATGTTTGCTATGATAGCATGAGTTGTCGTTTTTATCGACCTATGTTCTATTGACTGCCCCACTGCGTGGCTGTGATAACCTTTCCCTTTTATCCCGCCGTGGAGTCTGGGAGGTTCTCTGATGTTGGGTCAGACTGTTTTACAGGAAGGGCGCAATCCACTCCCATAGGGTACACGGATTGTGTGACCGATACTCGTACAGCTGGACATTGCACTCAGAGGCGGGGATGTATCGGTCATCGTGTCACATACTTTCATCTATCTATCTATCTATCTATCTATATATATATATATATATATATATATATATATATATATATATATATATATATATATATACGGTTTTTGAGTGAATGGTTATTATATAAAGATAATAAATGGGTAAATGTGTGATAACATGCTGATGTGTTTATCTTTCATGATTGTGCTTGTGCTTATGCATTACCTCATATATGTATGGTTAGATAACGGTTTCATACCGTGTTGTAGATGTTACTGGTTAGGCGCTACTGGGTGATCTGGCAGGGTGACAGGCCGAGGACTCTCGTACATTAGGTGGTTGGTTTGGGGTTGTTGTGTTTCCCCTCCTGCGCGAGGATGATCTTTTGTACCTCCTATGTGAGGATGTCGTTTTATATACTCAACTATGTTGTTGTTTACTTTGGGTCGTACAGTTTATACTATTTTATGTATTTGTTTTATATATGTCAGTGCCATGTTGTAAGGTCCAGTGAACTTGTTGTCAGGCTAGGGTCAGGATCCATTGTGAGATCCTAGCCCAATGTGACATCCCGAGTCCCGCGGATTTGGGGTGTTACAGAGTTGGTATCAGAGCCCAGGTTGACAACAATGGCACTTGCTACCTGCAATGAGGTTTGATAGGTAAATTAAACAGAGCCCACATGGGATCTGACGTTTTTAAAGGTTTTGGTTTTAAGTGTGGCTTTGGGATAGAATGTACGAGAAGTCGTCACCTCTGCCATGGATCTCTGCGGCGTAGATATGTATATATATATCTGTGTGTACTATGGATTATGTGGATATATTATATACATATCGATACCTATGGCATATATATAGCCTTATAAGATTAGGTGCGTATATCCTACAGATGACTCAGACTAGAGTAGTATCTATAGTGGAATGAGGTAGGGGTACACCCCCGCTTCCTCTAGTGGTGATAAGTTAGGGACCAATTTCCGCTGTTGTTTCGCCTATGGCAGAGAACGAGTTTGAAGAGGCTGATCGTGTCTCCATGAATAGATCCGAGTTTCAAGAATATATGTAACAAGTATATGAAGCGGTGATAGCGGGTAGATCCACACCGGATTTACCAACAATTGTGAGATCAACTGAAGCTTATGGATCCGGAAAGAAGCAGTGGACTGAATCAGTTACTAGAGAAGCAAAGATGATGAATGGGGAACTAAGTCCGATATCAGGATAATCTAGTGATTCTTTGGCCATGAAGATGATTGGCAAGGAACTACAGTGTTTTATGTGCGTGGAAGTTGGGACACTAGCGAGCTGTGTGCCCAAAGGTGCCCATCATATGCTTTACGTGTGGTAAAGCAGGGCACAGAGCGAAGTTTTGTCGACAGGGCAAGGCATTGCCTTTACAGGTTCCCTTCAAGAGTGAGATCATTCCTGGTGGACGACGAAGGTCGAGTTACCCTTCAGTTGCACAGGTTGCAAGGATGGGACGATTATGTTTCAATTGTGGCTATCCAGATCATTTGTGTTATGTGTGCCCTTTGGCACTGATAGCTTGTTTCACTTGTGGTGAGATAGGTCATCTGGCCCTTTCTGTCAGCACGGTGGTGTTTCTTCCCAACAAGACCTTCCTCTTTCCGGTGCAAAAAGAGTGGAAGTGGAGGCTATAGTAATAACCTCAGTGATACCTGAGGAGCATGGATCTGACATTGAGTGATGATATGTAGAGGAGCTACGAGTGTTAGCTGTTATAGGTACCATTCTCGTTAATGGTTTACCTGGTGGAGTTTTGCTTTTTGTGAGTGCTATGCACGTCATGTCTTTCGATGCATGCGTTAATGGTTGAATTTTGGTATATAGTAGAAGGTGGATTTTCCTTTACAGGATTACCTTTTTGGGTTTGAGATACCCGTGAGATGCGTGTTTGTTCCCTTATTTCAGGGACCCGTGTATGATTGTAGACTTCTTTGTCATGTCGTAGGTGCATGAGGAAGTCATTATGTGTATGGTTTGGATGAAGATATATCATTTGGTGTTAGCTTTTAATAGTAAGACTATTATAGTCTTTACTGAGTTGAGTTAAATAGAGGTCTTATGAGGTTAAGACCTTTTAAGACAGGTTTGTCATTAGGATTGTACGAGCAGCGAGCTGATAGCACAGGGATGTGACGCCTTCTAGTGTTATACCATGAAGGAGCGAGATAGTCCAACATTGGAAGGTATTCCAGTTGTTTATGAGTTTATTGAACCGTCTAGCTGCCACCTCAGCGGAGTGTGGACATTGTTATCGAGTTGAAGTATGATACAAGATTGAATGGGAAAGCCACACTATATGGTGCTTGTTGAGATATTGTACCGATAACTTGAAAATTTGACTGAAACGGGCTTCTTTCATCCTAGTAGGTTCCATGTTCGTATTGACGACCTGATGAGTTAGCTTCAAGAAGCAATTGTATTTTCAGGATTCCTTTATGCTCAAGATATCCCTAATCATGGATGAGAGAGCAACATGTGTATGAGATAACATCCCATACCCGTTATGGACACTACAAGTTTGTAGTGATATCATTTGGGTTGACGAATATTTTAGTAGTTTTATGGAGTTGATGAACAATATCTTCATCGACTTCCTTGATTAGTTTGTGGTGAACTTTATTGATGACATGTTGGTATACTCTCATAGCAGAGAATAGTAGACCGATCGTCTGAGGACCGTTCTGCAGATTTCGAGAGATAGAGAGTTGTATGCTACACTCTCTAAGTGTAAGTTGAGATGCCAGTGGTAGCCTTTTTAGGTCATGTTGTCTCCGCCAATGGGATCATGTTTGACCAAGCGATAATATAGTATGTTGTACCATGGGAGATAGTGATGAACATTAAGGAATACGTAGTTTTCTCGGCTCATCCGATTGCTACCAATGGTTTGAGGAAGGATTTTTATATGATTACGTATTCATTTGTGAGTCTTTTGAGAAGACTACCATAACTACGTGATGAAAGCAGTGTGTCTAAGTTCTGAAGAGTTGAGGAGGCATTTGACCTCTGCTTCCATTCTGTTTTAGTGAGAAGATTTTTGGGATCCCGTGATTTACGGTGATACATCCCAGCTAAGTTTGAGATGTGTATTACTACAGAGGAGTAGGGTTATTGATATGTGTGTTTACAACTGAGAACGTATGATGAGAACTACCCGACTCATGATTTAGAGTTAGTAGTGGTAGAGTAAGCCTTTAAGTTTTGAAGACCTTACCAGTGTGATCTTCATGTCAGATTTCTATAGATCATAGAAATCTGAAGTATATTTTATGCAACAGGGGTTGAATAACCGGAAGTGTTAAGAGCTTAAGTTGATCAAGACTTTGACTTGAAGATTCTATATCATTCAGAGAAGTTGAACGTTGTCGCCGATAACTTGAATGGAAAGACGCTCCAAGAGAAGATGATTGTGAGACTGATAGTTCAGCCTCAGCTTCAGAGAGATCTAACTTGGCTAGAGTTGGATAATCAGTTCCTTGATGAGGATACCTAGTTATACCTCAGAGGTTCTACCTGGTATGTTGGATGAGGTCCAACAGAAGCAAGAGACCTGCCCGACCTTGACAAGGTTTAGTGAAAGGATGTCTCGTATTGAGGCACCATAGTTCTCCATCGGAGTAGATGGATTGATGAAGAGTCATAACCGCTTTTGTGTACCTGCTGATGCAGATGGAGACATAGATTATTACTGTATACCCATTGTACGCCTTATTCAGTACATTCAGGTACGAGTAAGATGTACCACGAGATGAGACGATTATATTGTATGAAGTCAATATAACCAGATTTGTGATATAGTGTGTGACCTGTCAGCGGGTCCAGATAGAGTATTTCCGATCTAGAGATAAGCTCCACCCACTAACAGTGTAGTAGTAGAATTTGGGAGGACATCTCTATGGACTTTGTTATGAGATTGTGACACAGTAGAAGATTGATGTTATCTGTATTGTTGGTAACAGATTAATGAAACCAACACGTTTCATTTCTATCAGAAGGACGTAGCTAGTGAATGAATTGGCTAAGGAGTACACTAGACATATAGTGAGACTCCATGGTATACCGAGAACGATCATTTTTGATCGAGATGGATGTTTTTACTTTGAGATTTTGGGCAGCAGATTCAGACTGCTATGGGGACGAGTCTGTACCTCATGACTACAATTCACCCCGTGACAGATGGTCATTTAGAGAGGATCATCTAGATCTTAAAGATCTATTATAAGTTGTAAGTTGAATGGGAAACGTGGATGGTTATATTACCTTCCATTAATGAGTTTATTATATAACAATGAAGGACGTGCATCTTTCTGGGATGGCCCTATGAGGCAATATATACAGACATTGATGTCGTATATCCTTATGCTAGAAGTGATCTAGCAGTAGTAGTGGAATAACACCTGACCAGATTCATGATTTTATAGTTCAAGTAACGTTGATTAAAGGAAGAATGCTGGTTGTACAGAGTCGCCAGATATTATATGTAGACAAGAGGCGTTAACCCCTAAAGTTCAAGCGAGAGTTCATGTCCGGCTGTAAGTATCTCAGCTGCGAGACGTTAGACGTGTTAATATGGAAAGGGAACCGAGTTTCTAATATGATGGTTTATTTGAGATCGACCAGTACGGAGAAGGTAGCATGATGTTTAGCTTTGCCTCTAAGATTAGAGGATATCCACCCAATGTTTCATATGTCTCAATTGAGGAAGTATATACCAGACTCGAGACACCTTGTGAGTTACGATGATTTGATGGTTGAGTCCAACCACACTTTTGTTGAGCATTCGATTAAATTCTTGGAATGAGATATGAAATGCTTGTATTCGAAAGACATTCCCATATTGAGGATATGATGGTACAGATGAAGAGGCTATGTGAGAGACTGAGGATAGTGTCTTGAGGAACTATCTAGAGTATATGTTGGGACAGACCCATTTGTGGGAGCACGAGTAGATCTTAGTGCTATCTTGATGAATGTTGTGCTTATGTGCTTATATGCCTTGATGTGTTATTCCATGCTAGCTGTGATGTGATTTATGATCTTAGTAGATCTTGATGTGCTAGTGTGATGTATGTTATAGCTGGAGATGATTACTTCCTCCACGCTACCCGAGTATGATTATATTTATAGCTGGAGATGGTTCTTTCCTCCATGCTATTTGAGTGGGATTAGGATTCAGCTGGAGATGGTTCTTTCCTCCATGCTACCTTGATGGACATAGTTCAGTGAAGATGTGATTCCTCCATGCGATATATATGATTATGGTTTGCTAGAGACGTATTTCCTCTATGTCTGTGATATGTTTGGGATAGAGATGTGCTTCCTCTATGCCTTGTGATGTGGTATGGCGAGAGACGTGATTCCTCTACGCCTTTGGGTAGCGTTATGACCCTGTTTTCTGGAGTTGATGATTCCTCCATGGTGACATTGAGGTTATAGATTGTTATAGGTGATGACCTTCTGAACGGAGATGTGATACCTCCGATAGAGAGAGTGAGAGTTATACCTCGGCTTATGGGTCCGAGATGACTTTCGGATTTTGCAAGTTTCGGGACGAAACTTTTTTTTAGGGATGTGTGATGTAATAGCTAGGATTTCCGTATTCTAATTAATGTTGATTAACTTAATCGTTTATAGTAATTGACATATAACTCACGAAGATTTCGCAAGTGATGAGTATGAGTCTCACCGTTATGTTCCTAGCGTAATTTTGGACGTTTGGGGAAATTTGTACTTTTCCCCCCGGGTAATTATTTTTACCCTCCGGTGTTATTTGGAGCATTTGGGAGCTCCAATTAATAAAAATGCATTTGAGAGAAATGATCAGGACATCGGATATGTCCTATATATGAAATAACATGGAGAGGCAAAACGGCCAAAAGAGTCGCTATTTCGTTTCTTAACGGCTAAGAAAGACGGCTTAGGAATACACATTTTCCGAGGCAGTTGTGGAATAATTATCCCTACAATATTCCAGATTTAATATTCCAATCTCGAGAAGTTTGGAGAAGGAGGTTCGACCCGCCTTTAAATCGATTAAAGGATAATTATCGACTTTGCTAAAGGATAATTATCGTCTTACTATAAATAGCGGAAAATCCTTTATTAATTCATTTTCTTTTACGTTTCCTCGTAAAATCTCTGATTTCTCTCAACTTTCAAACTCAGATCTACTCTCCGTTTCTAATCCGATTTCAATTCCGTTTGAGTTTCCGGATTCCTCTCTTCATTCTCTTCATATCGGTACCGAGTTTTTGCATTTCCGAGCAGATGAAGGGTTGGTCGAGCATATATGTCACCAGGCAGGTTCCGTCGCTCAAATTCCGGTGAATTTGATGTTGTCCATGCGTAGCCTGCGTCGCTGTGATTCCGAATCTTCTTTCAGATCGTCAATCGGGTTAGTAACGAATAAGTTATGAATTTATTCGTTTTCCGTACTGCGATTTGACCTAAATTGATTTTAGGCTTGTCAAAATGGATAATTAGAAATTCCTTTATGGTCGTTATATTATTCTGGTGATTATGGATAGTTTGTTTGATGAAATCTGATGACAGGTGGGTTTAGAAATTGCCTGCGGGCAAAATGTTATTCTGGCAAAATCTAATTAATTAATTAAAGGTTAATTAATTAAATTAGGATTAGAATTGAGATTGAGGAATGTCGAGTAGATACTACCTTGAGATTTGAGGAATTGTGAGTTATGTTGAGATATTGAGGTTTAGTTGGTTGTGAGGCTTATAGATTGAGTATGATCCTTATGGATCCCTTTGGGTCTAGGTGTGACCCCTTTGATGAATAGAGGTTGATATATCTCTTTATGCCTTGTTTATAGGCCGTGTTGTCCCTCCAGTGTAGAGGTGATCGTGGTTGAGTTTGTACGAGGTTGAGGTAAGTCCGTAGGACTTACTTAACTACCATCCCTATATTGGGTGTTTGCATGAGTGGTGTGTGCTTTATATGTTTGCTATGATAGCATGAGTTGTCGTTTTTATCGACCTATGTTCTATTGACTACCCCACTGCGTGGCTATGATAACCTTTCCCTTTCATCCCGCCGTGGAGTCTGGGAGGTTCTCTGATGTCGGGCCAGACTGGTTTACAGGAAGGGCGCAATCCACTCCCATAGGGTACACGGATTGTGTGACCGATACTCGTACAGCTGGACATTGCACTCAGAGGCGGGGATGTATCGGTCCTCGTGTCACATACTTTCATCTATCTATATATATATATATACGGTTTTTGAGTGAATGGTTACTATATAAAGATAATAAATGGGTAAATGTGTGATAGCATGCTGATGTGTTTATCTTTCATGATTGTGCTTGTGCTTATGCATTACCTCATATATGTATGGTTAGCTAACGGTTTCATACCGTGTTGTAGATGTTATTGGTTAGCGCTACTGGGTGATCTGGCAGGGTGACAGGTCGAGGACTCTCGTACATTAGGTGGTTGGTTTGGGGTTGTTGTGTTTCCCCTCCTGCGCGAGGATGATCTTTTGTACCTCCTATGTGAGGATGTCGTTTTATATACTCGGCAATGTTGTTGTTTACTTTGGGTCGTACAGTTTATACTGTTTTATGTATTTGTTTTATATCTGTTAGTGCCATGTTGTAAGGTCCAGTGAACTTGTTGTTAGGCTAGGGTCAGGATCCATTGTGAGATCCTAGCCCAATGTGACATCCCGAGTCCCGCGGATTCGGGGTGTTACAATACCGTGTCCCATACCCGTGGCTCGAGCCCACCCTATCATATCCTCCCTTGAAGGCCACCACCTATCCGTCGTGAAAGCTGATGAGTAGTCTACTTCGGGTCGGACCACAGGAGGTCCACCAACACCCACATCATATGGGTCATAACTCTACAAAATAGTAGGATTACAAAATAGTCTCAAATTTCAAACCTAAGTCCAAAATATTAGGGCGAAAATAAAAATATACCTAGCTAGGTCCAACAAAGTTTAAACTTTCTAATAATTTCATAGTAAGTCCAAAAATTCAAGCCTAATTCCAAAATATTAGAAAACAAACATAAAATATACCTAGCTAATTTCAACAAAGTTTAAAATGTCAAATATTATTATAGTAATACCAATGTTTCAAACCTAAGTCCAAAATATTAGAAAAAATAAATAAAATGTCCAACTAAGTTTAAAATGTCAAATATTATCATAGTAGTTCTAAAATTTCAAACTTAAGTCCAAAATATTAAGGGAAAAAAATAAAATTTACCTAGCTAATTCCAATTAAGATTAAAATATTATACAATATCATAGTAATTCCAAAATTTCAAACATAAGTCCAAAATATTACGGGGGGGGGGGGGGGGGGA